>JACXGI010000038.1:131470-182150 GCA_016801175.1 Esox masquinongy | reverse complement strand
TGGACAGGGCGTTCGTCCACGGGTAGATGAAAGCCACACGCTGGGGGGGGGGGGGGGGGGGTGACGATGAAACAGAGTGAAAGCAGCATTCCTTTAATTGGCTCCTCTGACATACTAGTCAACCTTACAGGAAGAGGTCCCAAAATGGAAGTCCTCTTCTGCCTCAACACCCAGTTACCGATATATCTCATTAGGAGGTCTGGCAGGAAGTTTGGTTGTTTGCTGGTCCTCTGTCAGATAACGGCCGTTGAGGTGACTGGGGGGGTACTGTGAGAGGCTGCGTCAGGGTGATAAATTCTACGGAGGCCCAGTTCCACCTCACTGACATCGACGAGGTCTCTATAACGGTGTCCGCTCGGGACTGTGACCCCAACCCACCTCCCAGAGCTTTTACTGCTCTTCCGGGAAGATAACACGTTACGGTGTCAAAGATCAACTCAAACTTTAGATCTTTATTCGATGCCTGTCACAGAATTGAAACTACACTGTCTCAGGCCTCCCTATTTCACAGATCAAGGTTGAAAAACGTAATATTCAATATATAAGTTCTAGTAATAATTTCACTATTTTCCCTCACTGCTCCATTCCCCAGTGACACTACAACTAACAACTTCAGTTAACTATGGTATGTAAAACTGCTTTAAACTACATACTACTCAACAAACAAGGCAAAATACTCTTAACATGCAAGGACCAGGTATGGGATACATAGAACATAATAAAAAGTTAAATAAAAAAAACCCCACAAAAACCTTGTCTGTCTAAAGACTCAGAGGAAAACGAAGCAACAGGAAGTAGCGCTGATCGAGCATGCTCCAATCACAAGCACAGACAGGAAGTGGAAAAAGACGTACTGTAGAAGCTGGCCATTACGTAGTTTTGGCAGCGATCACCAGTAAATTCATTTGGACACCTGAGAGAGAAACAAAAGTCACAGACAGGAGAGAGAAAAGACAGAAGATGAGTTGACCAGATCCAGTGAAGACCAACGCGCATCACTGGCGTTCTCAAGGAGCCCCCCGTGTGTCTCACAAGCACCAAGTGTTTGCCAAAACACACGCACACACTCAAGAAAAAAGACCCAATCAATGTCTTGTTTAGCAGGCCTTGAATTTCAGCCAAATGTTTGGCTCGTGCGTTCTGATTCCAGGGAAATTGAACAGATCAAAATTAGCGGTGGATAGCATTGTGCTTGAATAACTGTCAGATTATCAACATATTTTGATAAATTTAGACAGGCATCAGCACACAAAAAGATGAGGAATCAAGTCAGGATGAGTGTGTGTGTGTTTGTGTCTGTGTGGGTCTACTAGAGTCCACGCCACTCACAAACACCCAGCAGACACCCATCCACAACAAATCTGCTTGGGGAGGAACCGTGCTTGGAGCGGGCAGTGAGACACCAGCGATGACACGTGTGGCCGAGTTCACAGAAATGCACATACGTTTTGGGCTTATGACTCGCACAGGTATTGTGGTCTGGCATCGATTTCCTGTGTATCCCGTTAAGCACCTGAGTGGGTGGGGGGGTGGGGAAGGGAGCAGAGAGGGAGTGAGATACACATCACAGTACAGGCACAGTTCAGATGTAACCACTTGGACACACACACACACACACACACACACACACACACACACACCAGGTGATGCTAACAGTTCCCATCCTGGACTTCCATCGACTTACCTGATTTTCTCTAATTTTGCCTGAGAAATTTGGAAATCATTGTAGCTAGAGATAGCACTTCAGATTTAGCCTCCTTAAGTATCTCCATGGTGATGGGTTAGATGACTACACAATACACCGAGCAGAAAGATCAATACGACACTGTTGGCATCAACCTGAAGTTGATGTAACGTCTGCTAAGATACCAAGTGGCGGCGTGTTAATGTATTAAGCCTTTTATTATGAAACAAATCACTAGTGGCTTTTACTAATTAAAAAAAGCGCAACAACCAGTTAAATCTGATGTGGAGTTACAATTCTTGTTTCTTGGTTTGCAAGTTCAGTTCATGTAGCGAAGCAGCCAACTTCACAGTGGGGTTCAGACGCTGGCCACGTCTGACCAAAGAGCTTCTCAGCAGGCCACCTGGTGAATGTTGACAGGGCCCGAGGTCCAACAGAAAAGAAGCATTGTGGCGTGAGATGCAGAGAGAGACTGCAACATGTCAGTCCAGCTGTGCATGGGTTCTTACAGTGTCTCAGCAGCTGTTCGGCAAGCCCCAGTTATCCTAGTACCAACATGAGTCTTTGGGCCTCTTCTTGTCCACTTTCTGTTGTGCCCAGATGTTCAGGCAGGGTTTGACCATTAAAAGACACTTTGTGAGCTAAATGTGATAAACGGAGTGTAAACGAAGCCGATCAAGATGAGGAATGTCGCAAGCAGGTGTAAACAGGGCTAGGCAGGAAGAACAGGGGCATTGTAAAGGATACAAAATAAATGACAAAATACTAACAGAAGGAACCTAGAAGGCATAGATGGTACGGTCTCCTGGTCATAGATGGTACGGTCTCCTGGGCATAGATGGTACAATCTCCTGGGCATAGATGGTACGGTCTCCTGGTCATAGATGGTACAATCTCCTGGGCATAGATGGTACGGTCTCCTGGTCATAGATGGTACGGTCTCCTGGTCATAGATGGTACAATCTCCTGGGCATAGATGGTACGGTCTCCTGGGCATAGATGGTACGGTCTCCTGGGCATAGATGGTACGGTCTCCTGGTCATTGATGGTACGGTCTCCTGGTCATAGATGGTGCGGTCTCCTGGTCATAGATGGTACGGTCTCCTGGTCATAGATGGTACGGTCTCCTGGTCATAGATGGTACGTTCTCCTGGTCATAGATGGTATGGTCTCCTGGTTTGTCCTACACAGAGGTCAGTCAGGTTGGTTTCCAGGCACGGCTCTACCTGGTGATATGGTGACCAGTCTCCCGAAAGCATTCGACTGGGACAAGATGTCCCCCCCCGACAGTACATCTAGATCAGTAATGTCAGTGGAGATTTTCTACAAGGCCGGCACATTGCGACAGCCTCGTGAGAATGTTATTTAAATGTATTGTTCAAAATAACTCGGCGTGTGAAGAAGACCTCCGTTTTGGCTGCATCATTTGCCGTGCCTATTCTATGAGGGGAGAGATATGAGCAGCTCTGCCCCTATGATGTTCTGATCCATCCAATCTGTGCGTCTGCTTTCACTGTTCAGGCGTCGGCCCGATTGGGCTCCCCAGGGACCCCTGACAGACAGGTTATTTAAGCTGAAGACCCGTAATGGCCCCGTGAAGGGGCGGGGAGACGTTATTTTTTTATCACCCTCCACTCCGGCGATGGCGTGCCGCATCCATTACCGATAGGAAACAAAAGCCCAGAGAGACGGCAACATTTTTGTGCTTAGTCATTGACGTTTTTAAGCCAGAATTCAATCCATCTGCGGAAGGTAGTCTGTCTCGTGTGTTAGATGGCCCATAGCCAAAGTGTACCCTTGGCAATGTCAAGCCTGTGTTGGGCACTCACAGGGAGAAGCTGCAGTGAGCTGCAGTGATCTTACATATTCCACAAATTTGCTTCGGCAAAGAAAGCAATAGAACCACGAGGTGTAATGGGTGTCTACAGAAAATAACTGGATGTTATAAGGACAAGAAATTGTAATTTACTAATTGGCAGATGCTGTTTATTAAAATGGTCCTTGCGACTAGGCAGCGGACAACCTCTGTCAGTGTTTCTAAAGGGGGCGACACTTTGCAAGAGGTGACCTAAAAACCACAGCGTACGCCAACGCCCGCACGTTCAGTTCTGAGATAAAAACCTGCGTTAGCCAAGGTTGTCCGCTGCAACCTGCTAACGGTTTTCACCTCCCACTTGTTTCACGCATGCCTCAGCGACGACGGGGAATGCCGACCAGACCGTAGAGAGCCGGCGTCGCTGTCATGGACGTCACCGTGGGTATTACCGAGCGTGCTCGGTGGGTGGCGCCGGGCCAGCGTGCTCACTGCCCCCGGGGATGATTCGCCCTCTCACGTGCTCCCGAGCAGAGCTCTACTGAGGCACTCAGGCTGACTGAGGCTGACAGTCACAGAGGCCGAAGCGGGGGGGGGGGGAGCACATCGAGCCCATCCTGTCTCGTCTCGTCGGCTCTGCGGCTCGGATCAGGGCCACACCCCACCCCCTACGGCAGAATAATCAATGGCCCTGCTGTAAGGACATGGCCGACACTGACACCAGAACATTTCAGCTTGGGGTCACGTTCAGCGCCGGAGGAGGGGAGCGCAGCAACCGAACACTTTAAAAGGGCCTCGTGGTAAGTTAGCATAATATATCTGATGAGTTTAGGTAGTCCTTCGCCATTTAGTTCGGTTGTTTTATGCATAATTAAACTGACCCAGCTATACGGCCTTGGGTTCCTACCGGGACAAGGAAAGGAAGGAAGAATCTGCAATTCATCATGCAGGAGCCCCAGACCTGGGGGCGGGAGTGGAGCGGCAGAGCCGTGGTGAGTCGTGGAGCCGACATTAATAATGTAGGTATGCAGGGGAGCCGGTGCATAGAGACTCACCCCGACGCCTGGCCCAGTTAGCATCACGCTAAGTGTTCAGGCCTCCAGTAGCATCGTTACGCTACTGTGGTCTCCCATGTCCTCCTGCCACAGCCTTGGCTCAGGTCTCCGCAGCCTTTAATGATTTACCTCCGAAACAATCGGCTGACACCTTGTCTTAACCATAAAAAGGCTTGGCAGCTGTACTATGATTTCACAATGAGGAAGTGGCAAGGTCAGGTTTTGCCGGGTTCTGTTTCCCACCGCCGAGCTGGTGGGAGGAATCTAAAATTACACCTGCCACCGCAGGGGCTTAAGAGCGCCAAAGCTCGGGTGCCTTTCACGGGAGGCATGAATGGCTCGTGACGGCACGTCATCACAACAAATTATCACCACAAAAATGAAAGACATTAAACGTGTCGAAAGCACCTTCCAGTGTGTTCCCCTTGGAACAGCAGCAGCGTAGTGTTTGGCGGTCAGGCACTGGGGAAACGCCTTTAATGACGCGCTGTGTGGGCGTGTATTCGCGGCAGGGTTGTTTAGAAAAGTCAAGACGTAGCAACTGTAAGCCATGAGGAATGTGTGTTTGTGTTTGCGGGAAAGGTGTTACGTTTCATTGCGTCCTACCTGCAGAGTAACTTGGGTTGTCCGGGCGTGACCTCCAGGGTGAAGCAGTCCCCTCCATTCACGCAGTAGTTCTTCTCGCTGTCGCTGCAGCGAGTCACGTGGCTGGAGGTCTTCACCGCAGGGGTGGTGCTGGTGGCAGCTGCAGGAGGACACGGAGGCAGGAGGGTTAGTGGGAGAGGAAATGGACCCAGGCATCCCATTGGTCCCCTGGGAGCTATTTAACTGAGCGCTAACGCTTAGCGCTTAGCTACTGCGGCCTCTGCGTGTTCAGTGGACATCCATGATTTATGCCAGTGCCCAAAATGAATGAGGACATAATGTGCAGGAGATGTAGCAAACCACGACGCACACACACCAACGAGGGACTTGCTTAGTCCCCGATTACAGCTGTCCTGGACACCACGTGAACAGGCCAAACACACAAACGCCTTAAAACCAACTGTACGACACAAAGTTGTACATGTGAAAAACAATGAGGAATACAAAGACATCTTTCAGTACCGTGATCATTTCAACGACCAAACATTTCCTATTCCAGTGCCCAGCACTGCGAGACGAGTTCCAAAGCAATGACGACACTGCCATAAACCAGTTATGAAGCTAAACATTTCTCATAACAGAAAAGCACTAAGAGAACTGATATAATGCAAACATTAATAAGACGTGCCGTCGAGAGGAAAAGCCTACCACAGGATTGCATTACCTTCCGCCTATCCAATTACTTAAATCTTGAAGCGCCCGTCTTTAAACGCCATTCACCTATAATTCCTAGAAGTTCAGACTACCTTTCAGAATGGTAATCACATCTTCAGTAAACAGGCATTGGAGTCGGGAGCATGGGCTCACCTGTGATGTTTCTGAAAAGTCTTGAGAACAGGAGACGCATTTCCTCTCTCCTCCCCATTGGAGCAGCTCCAGCCAGCTCCGTCCCACTAGATCAATAGGCTTTAGTCCGAGTCAATCTGTAAGGCTGTAGGTCTGTAATGCCTCCCCACTACCTGCCCTCCCCAAGGCTGCACTGTGTGAAAGCCTGTAAAACATTTTAAATAAGCACTCCCTCCCCCACTGCCCTCTCCGTAACTCTGTCTCATCCAAACGTCACTTCTGGCATCAGAGGTCTCTACGCATCGGATGCGCGACGTACACCGCTGTCCATCCGACAAGACGTAAGAGCTTTGTGACTGGCGGAGTGAGTCCCCCCCCCCACGCACAGCTAATTATGCAAAGAGTAGTTAGACACCTGCCAGTGCAAGATTGCATTTGTGAAAAACAGGCCCACTTCCTGGTCTGACCCCTTTCTAAGGCTGACAGTAAGTAGGACTAAAATGGGGAGGGGGGGTGGTCTCTGGCCATGAATCACTGACCAGACCATCTCCGGCTCAGAGCTGCTCAGCACCACAGGGGATAAAGGAATCTGCCTTCACATACTGATTGTCGACTTAACTACCCGTTTTTTCCCCCCTGGCTAATTCCAGCCAGACGAGGAGAACATTGCTGCACATCTTTCCCCCTTTTTAAAAAGCCATCCCTCCCCGCCCTGACAACTTTGACTCCCTGCTCCCCTATTTGCAATGGTAAGCGGATTGTGACCCGGCATAGTGCCTGCGTCTCCTTCCTAACAGACAATCGAGTTAGCTCGTAGATTATTGTTGAGATGACGCAATGATTTCATAGGTCACAGACCCCATCAGGTAACCTCTGGTACCCGGAGACATTACCTTTCCACTAAATGCAATTCAGTCTCCAGGGTCCAACAGAGCTGTTTCCCGGTAAACAACTGACACTAGTTGAAATAATAACAATGCAACATATTGCTTGTCTTTCCCAAATCAAATTACTCACCGTGCTACCATTAAGTTGACCGTGTGCAGCGAGGAGAGCCGAACATCAATCAAAAATCTGCATCCTCCTCTTCGTTAAAAAAAAAAAAACCTCCCTGCAACAACGAATGCATACAAACTAAGGTATAAGAGCCTCTCCTTTAGATGGCGTGTAAAGACAACTAACAACACATCTAAGTCCACTAAAAAAAGACAACATCCTTTTTGACATACGGTAATCTGATTTATTACCATAAATAACAACAAATCCACCAATAAATAATCCTGAGGCAACGTCCTTCGTGTTGTCGAACCCACCAGACGGCAGGGGTTAAATTGCCAGATAAGTTGGATAAGTTTCAGCACTGCAACTGGAAGACGTACCTCTGTTAAAAGTGGCTGAATTACCAGTGAGAGGCAGATACTCTGAATGCCATTACTGGGCCCTTTCAAAATATCACCCGCCTACCAAGTCCCATTGTTGCCGATGAATTAGTCGGCAAGGCCGAGTAGTGTTTCCTAAATTGTGTCAGTTTTTACGGTTTTAAAAATATTGTTCATATTGTATATCTGAGGCCTGGTGGAAGAGGATGGCTGGGTGGCGATGGCTATATTTACCAGGAGGTTTTAGTTACAATGCTGCAGAGCTCAAGCTGCCCCCCTTCCCCCGACTGATGGAAGTAGCCAGCGGAGGAGATCGATTCGGTTCCATTTGATTTTTTCTTTTTTTTTTTTTTCTGCTGGTGAATAAGAAACCTAAACCTGGGGGAGCGGAGACACTGCATGATGGTGCAGAGCCAATGGTGTCTCGTATCCCCCCCCCCAAAAGGCACTCCGAGCCAACCAGTGGGCCCGCTGGTGGATTTCTGCAAACCCAGCAGTCCACTGCGGCGAACGCTGTCTGAGAGGGCAGTTTCCCCTAAGTGTGGTCAAGGGCAGACCACAATGCATTGCGCTGGCCAGCGGACGTCTGTCTCATCATCACGGCTCATCGTCACATGGTTGCCGCCGGAGGTTAAAACTCGGTCACCTCAGACGCAGATGGAATCAGTCACTGGGACAATGAGCAGAGAACAGAATACGACAAGTATGACTGAACCTGGTCTATAACACTACACAACACTTAATATGAGCTGCAATATACTGTTCGTATTTTTACACACCGGAAACCCTTGCGTTAAGTAAAAACTCATTTTCTCATGGAAATAATATTTTTTTTCTTCTTGCTCAAAATCTGAAATGCTTCAGCTAGCAACACAATCAATACCTACAAAGTAATGGCATCATTACATTGGTTAAAAAAAAAAATCTATATTCTTTTCATTTTTCTCCTGTCAAGGTTACCTTCTGCCTAGATGGTCACTTATAAATCGGCCTGCCGGGAGTCCAACAGGAAAAAAACTGCATCAACTAAGACAGTAAGGCATATTCGATATCTATGCTCACAGTTTCCCATCACATAATCAAATAACCGTTTTGTTACCGAGACTCTTAACGACCAGAACGAATGATCCACATCTTCTCTGCGACATATTTCTTTATCAGATCTGTGCTAGACATATCACCAGCCTCCTAACAGCCAGACAGGCGTTTCAACAGAGGGCGAGTACTGGGACTCTAGCAGCTTTGGGCTCACGACGAGGACCATTAATCAAAGCAAAGTAGCAGAGTGCTGACAACGCATGCCTCCCAAATGAAACCCTACTGCCATATGTTGTGACTTGCACATGAAAAGCAGTGCACTACGTAGGGAATAGGGTGCCCTTCGGGACACGGGGAAAGAAATGACGTGACATAAACGGCCGTTAAGGGGAACATTGCGACGAGCGGACACAGTTAGGACGGCAAACTTTCACTGAGCCACTGGCAGCGGCGTTTCGCCGGGCTTTGCCGAGTGCCCTGTCCAGAGTGGTCTCGGGAAGACACAATGGTCCCATCGCGATCGTCACAGATCCATTAGTTTGTTTTAAGGGAGTCTTTCGGGTTGGAACAAACACGAGCACAGAGCAAAGACGCACAGCAAGACCAATCTCCCGTGCTGTCGCATGGGTGTGTGTTTAGGAGTGTGTGGCTTCTGGTGCAGAGCTGTGTGTTTAGGAGTGTGTGGCTTCTGGTGCAGGGCTGTGTGTTTAGGAGTGTGTGGCTTCTGGTGAGCGACCGGCGAGGACGGACAGCCAGTGGGTCGGCCGGGTGTGCCTGCAGCCCGGGCTGCCAGATGATTAATCATCCCCACCGACAGTCCAACGCCTACTGGGCAGGAGAACCGATGACGGCTGGCGTGGGACAACAGCACGTGACAAAGACAGATCCGACCGCTTCAGCTTAGACATCACCGGGACCTAAACGGGTGGTCGTCACTGCGTGGACCAGCCGATCGAGACAAAGGCAACGTCAGGACGGCTAGGTTAATTCCTGCCGAGGCAGCATGTTTGGCTAGTGATAGCGGAAATAGATGACAGCCGACCTGAGCAAAGGGTACCTCATCGGCTTGGGAATATGGAGGTTTAGATTCATACGCCCATAAGGAAATGCTTCCCGTCATGGACAGAGCCTCGAGGCAAACTCCTTCCAGTTCCGTAAATTGCTGCTTAGCGCAGAGTTTAAAATGCTGGGCTGGCTTGCATTGTTAATGCAGCCTGCAGCCTTAAATAACAGTCACTTTGAATTCCAGCGACTCTACAGAGGGAAAAAAAAAAAAACGAACACACCCAGGGGCATGGCCGTGATTAAGCTGAAATTGAAGTTTTCTGAGTTAATTTACTCAGATTCCTTCCATTTCACACCATAACTAATGATAGTGAAAGGGAAGGATAGAAAAACAGAAACTGTTTCTCTTACAGTTCCAATGCCCGTTGACAGACTGCAACAGACCCCACCCCCTGGAGTCTGTTTAGTCAAGAGCCCAGGTGGATTTCTCCGACCACTGGAGCGGTTTATAATCGTAACCACCTCCCTCATCCCCTTGGGTTGTCTGTACCTTCTGGTTCTGGGGCCACAATTGGCAATGACAAGGCAAGGCCTCAAAATGTTAGCTAAAGAGACCGGTATTTAGACTACAGCATTATGGGACACGTTGTACGTGTAAAGCCCAACGCAGTGTAGCTGACAAGCAAAACCGGCAAAAACTGACACACTTGCAGACAGAGAATTCTATCCACAACCCCGATCCCTCGGGTCGACAAGCACCAAATTACCTGCTTATCTGCTCTGTTAGAGAGTAGAGAGGAAGCCCATTGTCTAAGACCACTTCCTGTGTGTGTAAAGCTACTCCAGGCTATAGGTTCAGACTGGCAGGGGCTACCAGACATGGAAAGCATCTGTTTTAATCAGCAGTGTCATATGACCGGCTAATTACTCATGATGTCTTCTGTTTATTTCCGGTCAGGCTTTCGCACACAGAGATGAGCAGGCTCGTGGTATCACAGCTGGTGACAAGGAATTGGTTTGTGTTCTCCCACACCCGAGGCTTTGTACACCCCCCCCTCACCTAATGATAAAACAAAAACCTAACACTGGCAACTACAGTTTTGAGTTTTAATTGCTAAGGCCAAAGAATATAACAACTGACACTGCAACAAATGAGGCACGGTAATGCCTGAGTTTCCAATGAATCTCTGATCTAAAGCTTTCAATTCATAATAAAAACAAAATACAGGAACAGTGATACAAATCACCCAATTATTTTGTCAAACAAGTACAAACTAACAGACGAGCACTGCATGGACATGAATTGGAATGCATCAGACAAGTTTCCACGTTCCTATTGGTGTCAACGCTCTATTCTAGCTACCCAGAAAACAACAGTATCCGTCAACCCACAGATGCTGTGTATGCAACGGTCGAACGCGAGACGGATGGGTGCCTTGGTAACACTACAGCAGCCCTCCCTGCCCGTGTGCAGAGGGCCTCCGGCGGCTCTTCTCCCGGCAAGCTGTTGAGTCATTAAGGAGAATAGCAGACTTGATTGCTCTCTTTATTCTAGCCCCGGGGCCTCGAGCAACGCCGGTTCCTGCTCAGACACAACGAGGCCTCCCTGAGTTGACAGACTTTGAACAGGAGGAGGGGTCCTGTACAACCGACAGAAGTCGGCTGGCCCAGGCCGGGAGTGAGATAACAAGAATGAGGAGCTGCGCCGCTTCCCCGCTTTGGCGGGTGTCACTTCAGCCTCTGGAATCAGCCTGGACCAGGAAATGACCATTGTCATTTTACAAGCAGATCTGCAAAGTAGTAAAATTCCCAACACTCAGGTTTCTCAGACTCATTAACTGTCAATCCTGAAACTGTCAAATATTAACAGTGGACATCACAGAGGGTGTTTTGTTCTGCTATGTACATCCCTCCCCTGATTAAGCCCTTTGAAAAATAATTCTTATTTCGTCACATCAATAAGCTCTGAGAGAACAAGAGGCACTTTGAAAATACTTTTATCTTAGTAAAAGGGACTCTCTGAGCCAAGGGGCAAAGCTTTGGATCAATATTGATTTGCCTTTAAATATTCTTGCCACTGATTAAGTGGCCAACTTTTCAGTAGGGATAAATCAACGCCAGCTACAAAGAATAAACTTCCTATTGCAGGAAGATCTTCAATGACCTTTGAATTGTAATCCATAATGTCACTGCGCAAACACGTCTCAAGGCTGAGGGGGAGTCTTAAAATATGGTCTGGGGCGTCGCCAACAGCAGCTTGCGTCATTCATCTCACTGCTTGAAGCCAGACAATTTGAGGTTGAGGTTGGCCTTACCAAGTGACTGTTAGATTGCGTCAACATGCATCAGGCACCGTCTGACAGGGCTGTCTAGCTCACCCATCGTTGCGTAATTATCAGGGTTCTAGCCCCTCCCACGCCAAGCTTTAGATTGATACGTGAAGCTCCGACATTGGAGGAGAAACATACTGTGGTTATGGGAACCACGGCAGCCCCATCGCTCTTCGCCAACCCTGGATTTGGTTGAAGTCCTGTCTGACGTATGGGCCTGACTAAACTGGAGCTGTTCTCTCCTTTTGTCCCACAGTCTGAATGGCACCCAGGGTCCATTTTGACGGCTGACTGAGTCAATAGGAAAGCAAAGACATTTATTTATGTTACTTATGCCTACACAGAGAAATCAACTGAGACCAAGGTCTCTTTTACAGTAAAGCCGTGTATTAC
This sequence comes from Esox masquinongy, assembly GCA_016801175.1. Taxonomy (NCBI): domain Eukaryota; kingdom Metazoa; phylum Chordata; class Actinopteri; order Esociformes; family Esocidae; genus Esox; species Esox masquinongy. The sequence goes on along the minus strand of JACXGI010000038.1, from coordinate 170,022 downwards.
AACAATAAAAACACAGAGAAAACAAGATGGATGTGCTCATAGGTTCATAGAAGTGTTTATACAATGGACAATGCAATTGTTTCATGATTCTAATGTACTTTTTATGCACTTAAAAGGAGCCCAGGTAATGGAAGAAGAGACATGAGGGGTTTGTGGAAGCAGAGTGTCAGGGGACAGAGTGTTTGAAGTACTGCTTTGATGTATTAAAGAAATATTGAACCATACTTCCTGAAACACAATTTTTGGACTTACTGCACATGCAGCAATAAAACTAAACATGCAAGGCATCGCTTAATTGTTGTCTTCTTAAAATTCAAAACATTTATAAGACCTTCTAAGAAATGTAGACAAAATCTTTGCACAAAACTGAAAGGGAGCCTCGCTGTCACTCCTGCCCATTCACAATAGCAAGTGAATGAAGCAAATGAATGAAGTTGAAACATCCATCCTAATTTATTGAATAGCACACATCCCTTATAGGTTTGGTTCAGCGCTTGGATAAGTGATGTTGTCATTTCCTTATGTGTAGGTCAATCATGACCAGTTACTTGGTGCAGCCCTTTAGCAACCAGCCATCTGTCCTGTAGTGACTACAAATATGATCACATCAACCCACCTCTAAACTCTCAACTAAATAGCTGCAATTGAACTTTTGTTCATCTCCTTGCAACAACATGCATTACTACACAGACACTGGAAATGTGTAAATCAACTGTAAATCCACATCGCATAATTGACCGATCATATATAATTTTCTTGTGAGCTCTCCACACCCATTTGTACACAAACTTAAACGTAAACTTTGTGGTAGATTTTGTGTTTTCTGTTGCTATGTAACAGTCCATGACTCCCTGCACCATTCCGCCATGTACATTTCTGAGTATTTGTAAATGTACTTGGCTAATAAAGTTGATTCTGATGTAGAATTATGCCAAATGGGCCTTTAGGGATTAAGATAAAAACATACGAAGTGCCCACTCCTACTTTTATGTAAGACATAATGTAAGAAATGACTACGGATAAGTAAAATAATGGTGATGGCCAAATTTTGGTTTTAACCCGAGAAGGCAGCCAGGGCCTGTAGCTTTTTATAGCAATGTGCCCGAGTGTAATGTCATTATTTCAGTACCGTGGGCAGCCAAGGAGATTCAATAAGTGGACCGTGATCACAGACAAATGCAACACCACTAATCAGGGCTCAGCATTAGATGGAGCTTCGCGCCGGACAATAAACACGGATGACAGTTACTGTTACCAAACAATTAGAGCTATTATCCAGCCCAATTCCATGTTTCCTCCATGTTACAGTGAACCACGTAGCATCACAACAGTAACTCATGAGGCTCAAAAGAACCGACAAAACGGAATGAAGTTCAAATGTGAAATAATGAGAGGCATTAGTAGATTGCGGTGGCGTGTGTGGTTACAAAGACGAAGAGAAAACAAAGGAAGGAAATCACGAGCATTGACATAGGCATCAGTGGGGGAAGGTGGGAGTGACAGAGATGGTGAAATTATTTTACAGAACTTCTAAAACTTGAACTTCTGATCACCATAACCTCTGAAACCCTACTAGTTACAAGACTTTCCGACAAAGGACAGGGACTGCTGTCCTAGCTTCGGAAAGCCGGTTCCGCTGTTCGGGTGCACAGATGTAGAGGAATATAATCTGTGCTGAGTGAGAGCTGCCCTCCTGTATTTACATTGTCAACGCTGAACGTGACTAGAATGTTGGTTGCTGGTTACCTGAACATTGTTAACCTGCCCTCATTGGGTTGTTCTCATTTCTAATAAAAATGCTAAAAACAAATGTAATACTTCACACTTACTGCAATGTATTAACAGAGTATTTGTTTTAGTGTCATTCAGCAGAACGCAGAGCTAACAATCTGTAACATCGAATTTTTTGAGTGAGATTTGATGTCCTAATCCAAGACAAGACAATACAATTCATACACTTGCAAGACAAGTTTATCATACATGCTTGGACCCACTAGAATTGATAGTTAGCCATGACCAAGCAACACAGTCCACAAAGAGTAAAACATTTTCCTTTTGAGCAGTCAGAAGCTGTCAAAAATGTGTTGTGCGCCCAAATGAGGTAGGAATTTGAGGACATCAATGACCAGATTTACAGATGTGGTCTCTGAGCAGCAATATTAATCTTATATCAGGCTTCAAGACTAAAGTTTAATAATATATTACCCCACCAGCACCGTGGTTTAATGACTTTGTTTAATTATAAGCCCCTTTCATCTGCCAAATGGAATGAAGAGCACCCATAATGTTTTGATTATTGACTTGCCTAATTAAAAACTATGTGAGCATCGTGTCTGCGGTCCAAAAATGCAATGAATCAAGGCTTGATTTGTGCTCATCAGTCCCTTAACATAGTCTCAGTTGAGCTGGGATACTCACAATAATTGACCAAAACTGATCAAACATATAGAGGCAAATTAAATTTTTGCCAGGCAGAAATGAAGAGAAAAGTAATTGGCATGGGATTAAACGAGTCAAGCTTGTATTTCCGCATCATTAAATTGAGTGACACTTCATTTGATGCTTAAAACTCTGGTCCCTACGCTACATCATTTCTCCAAGGATCTCCACGAGGCTTTGTTGAGCGTTTCTTCTCTGCTAACTTCCTACTCATTAAATGTGCTATATATTGCATCCAATGTTTCAAAACAAGGACGTTTAAGGAGCTTTGAACAGATAAAAAGAAATGTGAAACTGTAAACAACGAATATAATGAATGGTAAGCTAGAGAAAAGGCTACTTGACAAGGTGGGGCAGAGCCCCTTTAGAAGTGGTAGGACTGTATTAACATTGACCGTTTGTCCTTCCCTGTCAACACAGCCATATTCCCGCAACAGAGGTCACACCAAGTGCTGTGGTGAGCAGTACCGGCCTGTCATACAGTGCCATTTCAAGGCGTGCCAACAAGTGGGCAGAGAAATGGCACGTCTTGACAAGTTCTGTAAAGCATAGCTAAATTGTATTTTTTAGTTTACAGCAAGTGTAAGCCTTGATTCGGTGCGAGCCTTTCGAATAAACATTGATCCATCCAGTCTGCTGTTCTTCACCATACAGATGAAGAGGAGGCATGTGGTGTGAAATTAAGATCAGGGTTTATACATTGCCATCCCTAATTATTGGGATATCAAGCATTTCTCCCTTTTGGCGCTATTGTCCAAATTATTGGACATGAAATTGTAAACAATTACTCTGAGGTTAAAGTATAGATTCTCTGCTTTTATACACTTAAATTATACAATGTATCCAAAGTAACCAAAAGGATTGGGACAACTGGTTTGACAGGTGTTTCTGGTTAGGTATGTTCCATCACATCACTTGCTAAACTCATATGAGAGTTGTCAGTTTCAAGGGTTGATTCTGGGGTTTTGCCTTTGGAGCCTCCTATTGGTGTCCAACAACACCAAAGATGTGACAATGAAAATTATGGGAGCCTTTATGAGGCTGACAGTTAGAAACATGTCCAAAATCTTAGGCTTACCAAATCAAAACTTTGTAACATGTTTAAAAAGAAGGAAGGCACTGGTGAGGTCTCCAGTCACAAAAACAGCCTGGTAGCCAAGACTCAAAGAATGCAAACCATAAAAAACAAGAAACAAACACTGTCCGACAGATCAGGAACACTCCCAGAACTAGTCCTGCATGTGTCAGTCACTACAAGTGCACAGAGGCAACGCTGCAAGACGCAAAAACACCCAAAAACAGGATGGGCAAAGAAAGTACTGAAAAAGAGCCTGTTCTGGACAAAAGTAATGTGGACAAAGGAGACAGAGGAAAGAATAAATTAACTGGCATATAATACCTTCTGTAAAATATAGTGGAGGAGGAGTTACGGCTCAGGCTTGTCGGACTACCAACGGAACTGGCTCCTACATCGGCAGCAGACTTTACTCTGATGTGTACAGAAACATTCGCAAAAGTACAAGCAAATGTTTCCAAACTCCCTGGATGGCATTTCAACAGACAGCAAAACAATAACCCCAAACGTACTGCCAAAGATTACGGGCCAAATGTGGATCGGCCATGTTAATCTCAAGAATTAAAATTTGCTAAAAAAAAAAAATATTAATTTAAGGCCAATAAGGCAACCAAACAAATGACGACAAAAGATTTAGAGCAGAATAACCTCATAGCAACTCCTTAATTTCAAATCCAACCATTTAAATATAGCACAAAAGAAGAAAAATTTACTTATCCTAAGAATCCCATTACTTGCATAAGGCCCTGTTTTGATATGTACCAACACAGGTGTGAAGAGGAACTGTGAGGTCATGTTCAGGGCCAATTCGCTCAAGAGCACAAGATGTTTCACCTTATCGGCTTTTGGACTCAAACCAGTGGGCTTTGGGTTAACGGCCTTGGGCTTTGCCCTTCCCACTGGGCCACCTGCTGCTGAAGGGGTTTGCGTGCGAGAGAGATAGATGTTTCAAGTATTGGAGTTTCCGTAATTGACTTTGCTAGTGTGGCCACGACAATCATTGATAATGTTACTCCTTATAGCAAAGCACATCTATTGGCATGTTAACGTCTCGTTACTTACAGTGGCGCCACAGCGGAAGCAAACTCATCGATATTTAGGTGTCTTTTTTTTTTAATCAGGGAATGCATTTAATGCAGGCCCCCGACTAGACGTTATGGTACAGTAGAATAGGATCTATTCCCTAGTTGACCGGTTTGTAATTGCCAAAACACTTCCAATATTGGGTGGAGTAACAGGAAGCAGGCCATGTTCACTTTGGCAAATGACACAGTGACGAAACTGACATGTTACATTCAGCAGTTGACCCGATTCCAATTCAAAAAATTAAACACAGCAAACCAATTTGTCGCCAGGGTGCTCAAAAGGGACAGAACCACACCTACGGACCCCAGAGCCCAGTTTGGGCCCGGGAAGGGGTCCAAACAAGATGGCCGACCGATGCACTCCAAATCTAAGACATATGTCTCTTACTGGAAATGGTGTGTTCTGAAACAAAAGGTTGTCACGAAGGCAAAGTGATGTGGGGTTTCCCTGATATTATCACTATACTGTCTATTATATGGTAGATCGTCTATTATATGGTAGTCTTCAGAAGAATTCATTCAGAAGCCATGACATTCAGTACATTAGAAGACCATTGATTTTGGATGCACTTCCAAGACTCTTTTTAACCCCTGGATTATATACTGACAGGTAGGTAATAGATGGAGATTAATCGTAAGGACTGTTTAAAGAGAGTTTCCAAGAACAGCTTCTTTATCAGTATCCTCCCTTTGGTCTTTGGTGAATGACTAGAATCTAATCTGGACAGGTACATGACAGGTGAACCACAAAATTATCCAGTCTGACGAGAACAGATCGGTCCCAAATATCTTTTCCCCACCAGACATTGGTTTTAAATACTTTCTATCCGTCCTCTCTTCCCCATTGTATTATTTATCTAGAGCAGACGCAGCGTGTTCTTTAAACCAAAGCTTTTGACAACACCTCGCAGTGAGATGGAGAGAGCCTTTTCTGTCTCTGAGCTAAAAAGGCACTCAGGATTTAGGAAGAGGATTTATAGGGTTACCCCAGGTTCACCCCAGGGGCCAACCTGATGGCACATCATTAGGTAATGGACCTTGTTTGATAAACAGCACAATGGATGCACTTTTAAGTGCATTAGTCACCAAAACAACCCAACGTTTGAAGGAGCAAAAACTCAAATACTGCACTCAGTGGAAAACAAATTATCTTGGCCGGATAAAAAAAAAAAATGAATCCACACGTTTCGTAAAAAAATCATCCAGCATTAACAGAAATTGCAGCGCATCTAGCAATGTCTGCCAAAGGGTTGACGGTTTCTAAACATCCGCACACAGGATAAGCAAATCACTGCCATGCAGAGAATGTGTAAGAGTTTTTATATTTGCTGAGTCATTTCATAAGGACAAAAGAACGCACACACTGACAGCCATTACAGTAATCCATTTTGAATGGAAAAACAGAACGGTGCCAGTACCTTCATCGATGGCAAAACTGCCAGCTGTCACTTCATTTTAGCCTGATTAAATTAGAGACGGTCTCCTCAGCTGGCCTTTTGCCGTAATGGTAATGAATTCATTAACCCCTCATCCCTCAAATGCTACCCCACTCTACCAGGGTGTAGTGTAAACACCACGGTCCTCCTAACACTAAATGACAGCATCCTTAATTGATTTCCCAATTAAATGACGGCATACCATCCACTGAAATTAACTACTGGACCATCCGACCTGATGCTTGCCACCTTCTGAAAAAAAGACAATGGACATGGTCAAAGGAATTTCAGAAACGCTTTCGGCCCGACTAATTTGAATGGTTTGCGGGGTCATTATTATGGCAGCGGGGTGAAAGCCCACCGCCGCCTGACCAGATACAGGATAATTTATTCACACTTAAAGACACGGGGAGGTTATATCACACGTTCGGCTTGGGATGTCACGGAGGCTTCCGGCTGAAGGGACTGAGGAAGTGTCACCAGCTGCATACATCTCTCTCTAATTCATTCCCGTGGCGTCCCAGAAAGAAAACCCATATACATCCTGCCCTGTGACATCTAATGAGGTCTGCAGATGGGGCTCTGCGGCCATGTTGTCGAGCGAGTATCACTCGACATACTGATGAGAATGGCTGCGGCAGGACCACACGTGCAGAGCGAGGCCATAAAAGCTGCAGGGAGAGGCCCCCAGAGGAAGACGAGGCAGGGCCTCGTTAAAGGTGATCTACGGCCAAAACATTGTCTGTACATGCCGGAGGAGTCGGTGGTCTCTCCTCTGGTGAGTATCAGAGCCCGTCTGTGCGTAATTTAATCAGTCAGCGCAATGCAAGACTACAGATTAGCACGCTAAGAAATGTCGGGAGAGTAAATGAGGAAGCTCTCCTGTGGGCTGTGCGAGAATTTCAGCTAAATTATTTGGTCTAATATTTTGGTTCTGAGCATCTTACTGGAATTGTGGAGTACAAAGAAGGTGTAGGAAGAATAGATTTGAAGCACTGTATTTGCTAAAAGCTACTGAAAAATGTCCGGATCTGAAAAACACAGCAGATAGTCAGGTTCCATCCTAACTCGGTCTAACGCAGTGTTAGGGGTAAAAAAATCACTAAAAAAAGTTTCCTTTTGTCGATAATTCCATTTACATTGATGACATACAATGCACTGTACCACATAATGGAATAATAAGTCCTCTGATAACGATGAGTTTCCACACGAGATAAAGAGCGATTTGAATTTCCTAAACATTGACATGACCTACATGTGAGCCACCTCATAATGAGAGCGCAGAACAGCAGGCAGTGGGGAAAATGTTGAAGAGGCAAGGCTGACATCTGAATGAAACATTGAAGGGACCAAATAGAACTTCCCTGCGATCATTTATTCATCAAACGGGGAGAAAAGAAAAGAAATAAACAAGCAACATGTCACACAGCCAGTCGGAGCTGTGATGTTTAGATTCTAAAATAGTGGGAAGACAGAATTGATATCTCAGAGGGGACATGAAAGTGGTTCATGGTTTAAACAGTGTGAGTCGACAACTCACTCTAATTGCCATGTTTGGATTTAATGATGATGGTGTGAGATCTGGAAAACTTTGCAAACAAAGACATTTTTTCTTTGCAAGCTGCCATTTCCACTTGTAATCGCTAATAGAACATAGACATTATATAATAACTGGAAGGAGAACTGGCCAATGCAATCATTATTTTAACACATTTCTTGATCTTCAACATGGCTCTAATACTGTATATTACAAACACTACATGCCACTATATACTTGAGTGCGATGGCTACATTTCTATTATCTATAATAAACTGTGTACAATGTAATTTTTACAGAAGTCTTATTTCAAGTAACAATGGCGATGGAACACTGTGCACGAATCAATTCATGAATCTTCTAAATCAATGATCAGTATCAAGCAGGGTGAATCGGTAAAACCACGCGGCAAACAGATATCTACCAATTTCTGCAGGAAGCTAACTCACCTAAGACTGCGCCACCCCTTCCCGATCAGTGAAGTTATACAGTTTGTTTGTAATACAGAGCTGGCCTTAGACCAACTTATAAACTAGATCAGCAGGAGAAAAAAAAACCAGATGCACTGGTGCATCATCAAGGACAATGAGAAAGGAGGCCAGCAGTTTATGCAAAGAAATCCCATCTCACAGTGGTCATTTCAAATAGTGTCAAGTTTGTTTTATTAGAGCAACTTCTTCCCCTCTGCCCTCGTTCCTACAGATCTTTCAGATCCAGCAATTAGGGCTTCTTGCATAAACAAAGTTTTTTCCTTATGTACATTACTGCATATGCATAAAATCTGTTAAGCATAAAAAAAAAAAAAAGAAAAACACCCAGGGGCCATTGTGTGTCTAACACTCAACACTATAGGAACCAGTAAATCTGTTAGCATTGAAATAATGTTTCTGAACCACAGGAACTTATGTGTAAATGGATACAGAAAATGTTAATCGTGAAGTCAGTCCATTGTTATCGTCGGCATAAAATATTATAACCAGTATAGTACTTTAAACCACAGTGACTTGGTGCGTTATATACTTACAAGATGAGTACCTTTGTCGTTCAAAGGACTTTTACATTTACTTGATCCTATTAAAAGTTGTCTTTATACATAGTGTTACTTTTCTCAACATCAAGCATGTGTGTTTTGCACATTTTCCCTCTTTTGTACTAAAAATTACATGAGTAGGTACAATAAACTGTAAATTATTGGACAGTACTTTATCAAATTTTGGACATAACGGTTGTATAAAAATGAAATACAAAATAAAACATCAATATTTTAAGAAAAAAGTATTCAAACTAAATATGGAAATACAATAATTTTAATAATTTTATTTGATTTATGCAATTAAATGCTTACCATGTGACTTTTGCTGGTACCTCCACTGATTTTCAAATGTCCTCAACACAAGAATGTGAGAGGTTTTCTACTTCAAGCTTCTCCAAATGCTGTCACGGCAGACGGGTATACCCAAGACGAAGTCAAGATGACACAGACACGGTACATAGAATTCCACCGTAAACAAAATCACGCAGAGACTTCAAAAGTTCGACTTACACTTCGAATGAAATACATCTAGGAACCATCATTTTGAGTGTTACAAACCTGTCAAATCGCCATGGGAATTGGCGGCTATTAGTAGCCCATTTAATGGTCAGTAAAAGGCTGCTGGTCTACGGTCTCAAACTTCAACCATCTACTGTGCACTTGATCACGGCACTTAATCCAAGTCTATTAAGTGTATTAACTGCACTGTTAGGGTTTGGCCCAAAATACATTGGCCCATCGGTCCAGAGAGCTTCTGGGTGTGCAGGTATTTGATCCAGCCCTGCCCATGGTCAGGGTGGGCCTCGCCCCGGGGGCTTGCGTGGTGTGCACCTAGAAGCTCTCCGGTTGGAGAGACGGCCACCTCGACTGAAAACAACGTTACAACGTTACAACCAAATACTTGCTCGTCTTTATGAAAGTATTACCTAATTTACAGAGGGTTTAAGTGCTTAACGTTACAACCAAATACTTGCTCGTCTTTATTAAAGTATTACCTAATTTACCGAGGATTTAAGTGCTTAAGGTAGAGGGAACGTCAAAGCAAGAGTAGCCGAGAGATTTTCAAGTCCTGTCTGCACCAAAGACCTTCTGGCAATTGGAACAGTTTATACTGGTGAAAACACAAGTGGTAAAGAATTTAATGCTTAGCAAAAAAAAAGAAAAATATAACACTACTAGCAAGATAACTAGCGGTGGCTTTTTTTGAGTCTGTTGTCTGTTAATATTTCATTGGCTAGGGGGCTTGCCTGCTGTGGAAATCTGAAATAGAGAATCTGGTACACTGTCCTGCAAATATCAACCCGGACGGAGATCAATGTAATTGCAACATGCTAGGTTTTAACTCCATTGCTTTGTGATGGCTTTGGAAATTAGTGTCAACTAGGTGCTTTCAGATGATATTACATTCATGGATTATCACCACAGAACACAATGTTATGAATCCACCTCCCTTTCCCCAGAACAGTTGTCCTGTCCGTGTTAACCTTGTCAACCCTTGGTACATGCCTGTGATACCAAGCACCAATTTGTTTTTTTTCCATTAAAGATACATTTTAACACTAACTACTTAGCATTGCATTCAAGCACTTAAACGAATACCTACAGAAAACATGCGTAGCGTAAAGACAGTTTCAAGGTTCCTTTGTCAAATGCACCAAATAGTGTCATGCTGCACAATGAAATTCTTATGACATGGCACCTGACAACTACGTAGCGAGAATTAAGAAGAAAAATATGGCACTAAGTGTGAAAATAAATATGGCCAATATGATTTTGGAGGTAGGTGACTGTTACCGAGGAACTGTAGCCTAATGCCTTTCTTGTGTTCCGGTCTCAACAAAGAATAAGTATAATTAACATGGAGAATGTCCATATTTGTCTCTCTTTCCCACAAAATGGCTTACTATACATACTGGTTTAGTTGAGTTCCGGCCTGTATGGCAAATAACTGTCATTAGCTTGGCTTGAGATTTATCCTCCGTTGTGCTGCTGTAAATACCCAGTTTCCTGATGACTGTTGAGACGATAGTTGAGGGGGCTATTTAAAGGCTTATTTAAAGAAATGCTCTCCTAAAAGAACAAGGAAGAACTATTGGCTGTATATGCATGTTATCAGTCAAATTGAGGTTGAGACTCTTCTGTGAATACATTTCAAAGCCCAGTTTGCCTGCCTGCAGAAAAGTAGTATTTTATAGAGATGTCAAACTACATTATACAGCTTGTGTAAAGCAATGCGTCAAAACCTAAACAGTGAGGAAAATGTGACAATAGAGGAAGCCAGAGAAGTTCTAAACATTTTTTTAGGTAAGCCCAAACTGGAATAACATACAAAGTTAATCCCCATTGCAGAGAAGAAACTCCATTCAAATGTGATAACGAGGATGGCTGATTGTGTCAAGCATGCCCTGTATTTCAAACATTGAGAATTTTTGCATTGAAAAGATATGGTAATTATTTCAGGGAAAGGTTCTGCCAAACCATAACAGGTATGTTGTAGATGACCTATGAAACACAACTACTCCAATACACACATGAAGCAATTTAAGGCAGGATACCAGAGACAGGCAACTTAGGCACTCTTCCACAGAGAATGACATGTTACCCGTATTGGCTAATTCATTAGCTTTCTTCCTGTTTTCTAATTTGTTCAATGGTGCAAAGGCAGCAACGAATCACTATCACTTTCACTATGCTTCCTGACTGGACAGCTGACCTGCTCTGAGAGTATTGATTTGGTCTGAGATTACAAAAGCAGACGATCACATTTCCAATTTAAACCCCCAAAAATTGATCATGCAGCTCTTTGATTTGACTAATGAGTTCATATGAAGCAGAGACACAATCTTTGCCTTTCGATTTCTAAAATGTGACTCTGTTGTGGTGGAATATGTTTTATAACGCAATCAAGGCCTAAGTAGAGCTGTGAACTTTGGCCATTACTGATTGACTGGCAAATTTATAACACCAAAGTTTCTGTTCCATTCGAAAGTGGTCCTGGGCTCTCAAGCCACTAAAACATGTGTGCAAGTCACCCATCAGAGTGAAGACATCTCAACCAAATCTCCTCCCTTTCATCTATAATCTAATCATCCCTCTTCCCACAAGAAAGCAAGGAAAGACTCATTTGTATGAAGACAATGCAAAGCTGGCCACAAAAATAACCTCAACCTTTTCTACCCGTCACCGAGAACCAGAGCCACAATGCCCAAGGATCAAATATATCCATAGTCATTCAACCACACCATCAAAATTAGGACCAGCAATGGGAACTTTTTCCATCTAAAAAAAATAATTTTTTCAAGAATTTCATCTCACAAGAAACGGGGAATTAATGCTCAGCAAGAGGACCAAAGTGCCTGTCGAGTCTGGCAGCATTCAAGTTGTTATAACTCTGCCGGCCCTCAAAATCACTGTAAAGAGACGTTGCAGGCAGATAGCATTACTGGGATTGTCTCGCTCTGTGGCTGAGAGATGGAGGGGGGAATCAATTAGCCTCCAGCAGGCTCTGACCTTGAAATGGAGCCTCAGCCTGGTAGGAGGAAGTCTCACTACACCGCAGGATTTCATACGAGGAAGTTGCACATCAGCTATTGATTATTCATATCTTCATATGACTGGAAATCATGCCCGGTTAGCAACGAGGGACTCCGGGCTGCTCACTTCCTTAGCCACGTGGCTACTTTTTGTTAACACACTGAGGGGAAATGTATGTAAGGACTAGTATTGAATTAACAGGACCATAATTAACCACACATGACGAGGCATACTGTCTACTGAATGGTGAAGAGATGTGTTCCACGGAGCACTGACTGGTCCTCTAAGTGGCAACAGCCTGTAGTGGTTTCTAAAGGGAGTTTCTGTTTCCTACGCACATACAGGTAGGCTATTCATTCTTCCAAGGCTTAGTCATGGCCACTTGTGTCGCACTTAACAAGTCACAGCACGTTTGCTTTCAGCCACAGGCACTGTCCCGGTACAGGGTTGCATAATAGAGAACAACATCAAGCTGCTTTATAAAAGCCTTCAAAGAAGTCACGGTACAAAAGCGAGTAAAGAAAGTTTGTAGACCGGAATGAAAACGATTCCACCGAGTGTCGTAACTCAGGGGCCTCCGTTCATTCTGTCACAATTCGGTTGGCTGTTGTTTGACAGTGACAAACATCCAACCACATTATCTGGCTCCCTTAACACTTAGAAGATTTGCGAGAGAAGATTTGCGAGATGATTTGTGAGCGTCTCGATCAGTCTTAAAACTTCCGAAACTTTCTAGCCCACACTTCAAAAGGACAATGTAACTGTCGAACGCATCTGATCTCACACAAGGTACACCGGAACACATTTACTCAGAACAAGTCCAAACAAAAACTGAGTGCAAACTAACACACGGTTTTATAGCAGATACAAAGAGTGGCGTACTTACGGAACCTAGGGACAATAATGTCATTAGACTCCACAGTTGTTTTGGGGTATGGGGTTGATGTTGCCTTGCTCACTGGTTTTGGGGTGGTGGGGTTCCTGGGTTTCGTGGGCGGGTTAGTGTGGTATGTCAGTGCGGAGGTGGGGCTATACTGAGTCACCACGGGAGACCCTGGGCTGTGCTGCCCTGTGGTGGTCGTCGGTGTCACCGGGGTTGGGGAGGAAGGGTGGGGAAATGACAGCGGCAGGTCCTTTGTGGGGTCGGCGATGACGAGGAAGGGGTTTTGCTCCATGCGGTCGGGGTCCAAGTGGGTGGGCGGCTCATACTCAAAGATTTTGTCCACGAAGACCCACTTGAGGCCGGCCGTGCAGAGGGCCAGACTGAGCAGGCAGGCCAGGATGGGCAGGATGCAGATCTTCTCCGAGCGCAGGCACCGCCGCACCTGTTCCGTCCCCACACACAGGCAGCAGGTCCCGGCCAACCCCAGGAGCCCCAGGGGGCCCGCTCGCCCTCCGTCGCCATCGTCACCGCCTCCCTCGGGGTCCTCATCCCCGCCCCCTCCACCTGCTGCAGTCTCTGCCGGCGCCTCCTTGGGGGCTTGTCCGGGATCGGCACAGGAGCGGGTGGGGGACGCTGATCCAGGATGGGCGAACAGCTCGGCGGAGGACTCCTCTGCCTCCACTCCCTCGGTCATCCTTTCTCTTCCTGTCTCTGTCTCTCGCTTTCTTTCTTTCTCTCTGACAGAAGGATCTCTGGGCGACCTGGACTCTCAGCTCAAAGCTCTACACAGCAGCAGGCATTGTAAAGTGCGTTGTCCATTATCAGATTGCAGTGATGTGCGCTGGGTGGGAGGCGGAGCAGGAGGATGCTTTTCACAGCAGCGCGGGGTAACCTTGTTAACGTCTGGGAAGCCAACCGACCGGACTTCCGTGCCAGGGAGCAAGGGAGCTCTTCCTCGCAGGGTCACACTCACGTCATTCCCGTGGGAAAAGCGCACGCGAAAACAAGTCCGGGAATAGAAGCAGTAAAATGAGCGCAGACGCACAACAAAAGTAGCCAGGGAGACAGGAGAGCTCTCGTCCGTTAGGTATCTACTCCGGTCCGGTTCACTTTCTATGCGGCTCCCCGGGTGGGATGAGCGGTGAGCGAACTCACCTGAGGACTTGAGGAGCGGCACCGGCCGCCGTTTCGAAGCTGCGGGCAGGACGGGGCTGCAGCGCCCAGGACAGGGCAGACAGGCACTGCAGCGGTGCAGGCATCATGCTGTCCGATCGCAGTCTTCAAGCAGCAGCCGCGAGGGGCTGAATCGTCGGGGAGCAGCAGGTGCCCTTCCTCTCAGCGGCACGGGAGACAGATCACTTGTGGAGAGAAGGGAAAGACGTGCTCGCGCAGAAGTAAACCCCCTCCCCTCTTCAGCCTTTCTCTCTCCCACTCAGTGTTTCTCTCTCTCCACACACACACACACACACACACACACACACACACACACACACACACACACACACACACACACAGACACTACGCACTCTTCCACTGTCTTCACAGGCTGCTTCCAGTGAACACAAAGCACACGGCTAAGCAAGTTCGTACATGATCCAATTATGGGAAATGGCAACGAATCACAGGCAAGCAGACATCTCTCTCTCTCTCTCGCTCGCTCACTCTCTCACTCGCTTGCTCTCTCTCTCACTCGCTCTCTCTCTCTCTTGCTCTCTCTCTCTCTCGCTCTCTCTCTCTCGCTCTCTCTCGCTCTCTCGTCTCCTTTCTTCTCTCTCTCTATCTTACTGAACCATTGATTATGCTAATGTAAAAAGTGTGTTGTTTTTGTCAAAGGGTGGGAGCCAGAGAAACAGACATATGATCTGTCCCAAAGGGATTTAGCTATTGTTTTACGGCTCCTATCAGATATCTTCCTTCAAAGTGAGTGAATGGGGAAAAAAAAAAATGTGCCGCAATACTTCAACTCACCTTCAAAGAAAATATATCCCTCACCTAGTTCACCAAGCAGCTAGTTTATTTTGTCTCATGTTGATGGTGAATGTGACACAGGTATTTAGTAGGTGTAAAATCTCTCCTTTGCTTTCAATAATTACATTTACGGTTACAACCCTCTGAAGCGCTGTCACAGGAGACCGTTAAAGGCTGTCCGGAAGCACCACTGACTAGACATCAATATTGGATGAGGCACTCATTTAGGTACAACGGCAGCGGGAGAAAACCCTGGCATTCTATTAAAACGTACCGTCTTAGGAATGTGGGGAGTGTGACTGTGTAATCAACAGACTTTTATTAGATATTGCTAAAACCCCTTACACATGTGCTTTAGTTGAAAGGATCTATAATAATAAGTTCAGAGTTCAGTGGCGAAGCTAGACGACAGGCATTTCAACTTAAAACAACCCAGGGGAGAGTCGCACGGCACCACCATCTAGTTTTAATTAGTATCAATATGACACAACTGCATAATATTAATATTAAATATGTATAATATGCTTAATAACTCATCCTATATAAGCCCATTTCACAGCTACCATGATAAGGTTATTTTCTCTACAGTCACTGTAACATCTCACTGGTATTCAGCTTTAAAGCGTTTGTGTGGAAATAAAGGTTAGACGTCCAAACTTCAGACAAGTCACTCAAAACAAAACAAGGGATTGGGAAATAAATGCACTAAATCTGCCATCTTAACTCCGGAGTCATTAGCGCCAGAAAGGTGTCTTCGCAGAGGGAATCCTCGCCGTACCTTCTGATGGGTAAAACTCATTAGACATCCAAGTTAGCCACGGGATTAGACCGCTCATTCACATAAGGCCATTCTTATGGGAACAACTGTTCTCAATAATGTGTTACCACGCAGCGCCCCAGACCAGTGCAGAACATCCACGGTTTGTGTTGTTCGCGACATGGCCCAGGGCTATTTGCTGAGCCCCCTCAAATCACGGCTGCCACAATGCAAGAGGAACCAGTATTAGAAAATCCACATTTGTATGGCTGGCTTTAAGCACAATCTCCTAACGATTTTGAGCAGCGACAGATAGACAACCCCCCCCCACCACCACCACCCCCACCCCCAGTGAGCTGTTAAGCTCTTTTCCCCATGGTGCTAATGTGCTGGGAGGACAATCCAGAAGACTGCTGTCTGAGGGTGCAAGAGACCGAGACGGGGGGGGGTCTAAGCGGGAGCAGGGCCACGGTCAGAGAGGTCAGGTCAATGCCATGCAAATGACCCTCTTCAATGTTCAAGAGGAATTAATACCGGTAATGGTATCAAATGGCCAGTACAGTGGCTTCCTGTCAGATGGCTATACTAATCCTCTTTAGTGGGTGTCTGTAGATACTCTAGAGCACATGGACCCCACTGAAAGAGAGGTACGCAAGAGGCATATTTTATTCAATACCACCTCATTTTGCAGAACGAAAGGCATGCATTAGTGCAGACTTTAATTAGAACTATGCACGATGAGGCACTTCGAGAGGCCTCGATGTTGGGCATTGAGACGGCTCTGCAAACCCACTGATGTCTTGGAATAATATCACAGGTGTTGTTATGAAATAAACTGAATATGGAGGGCGGGGAAAACTAATCTAATACCACAAAATGTCTAGGGGCTCAGTTACTTTCAAGATGCTACAGATTGGACGACATAGAAAGGAAGAGGAAAGATAATGTATGACACTGAAACGGCATTTAAAACGAGCCAGATGAAAAACGCCACGGGGGAGATATTTTTTAAATGTGACATTTAACAAGCACACATTCAAAGGAGCCAGTGAACTGTAGTCATGCTAATTTGTAGGACACTCTAAAACTTCAGAAATATCTAAAGGAACGAAAAACTCTGGGAAATGACTTTGCTGCGAGGTTGATTCGTTGGTTGGAGTCACATTACACCTAAACTAGTGGAGGTCAAAGGTTAAGCTGAAAAGTGTTGCCAAATGTCCTTGGACTGACGGATCAATGTATGCGCTCTTTAGGTAAGTCTATTTAAAAAATAGTTGCATAATGTATGTTCAATACATTTCTGACCAGAAAGTGGTAGACATTGAAATGTGGTTTCTGAACTTGATCAAAAGGGCCAGACTTTTTTTGCAACTTTTCTGGGAATCTATCATATTCAAACATTTTATGTAATAATCATCTGTGTCAAGCGGTCGCCAACTAAATGCCCTTTCAAGAGGCCATTGTGTCGGCTCCAACTATGAAAATGTGTTCCAATAAATGTGTAAAATCTAAATAAAACGTGGCCAGCAACTGAAAATGAAAAGGACAACCTCGTCTGCAGTAATTATTCTGCCGTTAAATGGAAATAAATGAATTTTCTTTTACATGCAGTCTTTTACAGAAAGTTCTATCCATTATTTATGGTAGAGGAGATGGAGGGACCTGACCTAGAAAAACCCCAGGCAGAGTATCTGCCTATTGGCAGCCAGAAGGTTAGCAGTGCATTAGGAGATGAGAAGGCGCTTTCTTGCCAAAAACAGCCATGCATAACTTTTATTAACAAACACGGGACGAGGTCTCATGGGATGCAGGGTGGAACTCAATAACGGGCCCATCTCTGCTGACGCTCCAACAATGAGGAGCTTTTAAAGAAATAGAGGGACATTTTTCCATTTTGCCAAAACCATGCATCATCGGCAGAGACGCACCAGAGCGATGGGCGTCCTCAAAGTAAGCAACCGACAGTTTGTAACACCGAAGTGGCACAGAGCAGGCAATTAAGTTGGGTGTTGCAAAAAGTAGAAAATGGCCGCTGGATAGCCCCAACCCAAGCTCCTTGCACTGGCATTGATGTGGCGTGATAGCGGGGCACTGGAGTCCTTCACGGGGGATGTAGTTTGGGGCAGACTGGTCAGCCTGTCAGACTCCGTCAGCATGCCAGTCCGATGCCATCCACCCCCCCACACGAGCACACACTCCGCCCCCCGTCCCACCGCCGTCAGTAACGGAGCCGCAGGCAGGAAGTCAGTCACTCATTCGACGGGTGGGGGTGGGGGCTCCATTATCATCAGTCTCATTGTGCACTGCGGTCCTCAAGGGCTGGCAGAGGAGGGGAGATTGAGGAGGGGTTCAGCACCGCTCGACGGGACAGCTCCTCTGTGGCGCAGTGTCTCGATGAGTCAGGATACAGCAGGCTAGCAATAATCTACTGATGTCTGTCTGGGGGAAGGAGAAAGGGCCGGCGTTTTGCAGGGGTTTTTCTTGGACAGAGATTATTAGGCTGTAAAAATGCTGCCACCCCAAAACAATGTGTTCGAAATTTTACTGAATGTCTTTGTTCGTCACGTCAGAAGCTAGACAAATGACAGACATTCCAGCTGGCTGGGGTTTCTCTAGGGAAGGGGTGAAATCAGTGCCAATAGTGTGTTTATTTAGCAAGTTGAACGGTGTAGGAATAGGAAAGTAGAACGTATTGACAAACAGAGTATGACATTTTGGGTGTGACTGTTTGCAAGTCTATAGCCCACTTTGATCAAAATGGAGGCCCATGAAGGGATACAATTCTGAAACGTCCCCTGCAAATACAATCAGAGCAACTGGAACAAAGGAATTTCAACTAAAAAGTTTGTTTTCTTCTCTCTCGCATGCACCGTTTCTTGACTAATCTCTGTGGAAAATAAAATGTGCTGTTTTCTTTCTGTTTTTCTTTCTTTACATCTTGAAAAATCTTAATTGAACCACAGCATTGACAGAAAAGACACAATCATCTAAATTATACATAACTCCAACCAACAACAGAGAGGCAATGTGTCAAATTAAATTGCCGTCCTTAAAACATGAAAACAGCTATTGTGATTCCCAGGAACAAACAAGGTAGGGAAACCCTTCACATTATGCAGTTACAAAGAGAACGGTGGCAATACATCTTTCTGGATATTGCGATTATGTGTTTTGATCAGGGACGTCGCAATTGGTGGGCCTGGGCGAAGGGGTGTGTATACGGTAGGGCCAGACTGAATAGTGGCCAATCAGGCCAAATAATTCAGCAGGCCTATTCAACTCATGTCCTGGAGGGCTGAAGCACTTGTTTCTTTCTTTCTACCCCCCCAGCCCCTGCTGTATTATTTATATATATATTTTTTTTTCTCCTGAGTACTTTCATGAGACACTTACATAACATACATATAAAATATATGTATGGCATAAATAAAATGCTTCCGTTCTGACAAAACGTCACCTCGTCCTTGTCCAGCCCAGTCGTGGGGAGAAGACGACAGCAGGCCTGTGGAGCTGCAGCAGGATGTCCCCTGCCACCACACCTCCATAGGGCTCTGATTCATTATGCAGTGTCGGGAAGTGCAGGTACTCCACCACTGGTTCAGACCCCTTTTCCCAAACTGAACTGGAGCGGGAGGCACTTGGTGGGTCGGCGTGACTGAGCCTGCGGTACACGGCAAACCGCTTCACTAGCACTGTGCTGCACGGGCCCTCGTGGACGCTTGGTGATTACACCGACCTACTCTTAAGCCACGGTTAGGGACAGCAGGACAGACCGTTCCGACGCCGTTAATCTCTGTGGCTTTGTCATTCGGTCACATTCTAAAAAAAAAATGGGGTCGTGTTTGGTCACAGGCCCGTCAAACGGGTGAACAGCCCCAACGGAGAACAGAAGCCGTCACAGGGACCAGACACGGCCCTATCCGACACGACACACTTTAGCCTGGGATGCGCACAGTGAGGTGATCTGAGGTAACGTCAATGTAAGGTGTGGTGGATCGTCGCTCGCCAACCGGTTCGACGTACCAAATGCCAATTACTCATCCGAAAGACCCAGACAGGTAGCTGCGTGTTGGTGCTAGCGGCATGAGGTCCGCAGGGAGTTTGGGCACCCAGGAGAACTCAGTTGACCATGACAGTTTGTAACACCGAAGTGACACGGAGCGGGCAATTAATGTATTTCTTCAGGGTTTTTTTTTTTTTTGTCTATCTTGTTAACGGGATGCACAGCAAAAATCCCCATTCAGCTGTGTGGTCAGAGCTGGTGAGTTTCTCTTTCCCTGGGTTTTAAATACTTAATTTCTCTCTACTTGGAGGGTTTTCATTTGACGCGGAATCTTTCAACAGGAATTCCACCAATCCCCTCAGAAGAACTCACATCTGAATTTATCTAGTAATGCATCATATTTTTAAATGCATGTAGCTCTCTCTCTTCTGTCCCAGTTGTTCTATACTGCCCTATGGACCCCAGGAAGAGTAGCTGCTGCTTTTTGGCAGTATCCTAATAAAACCCTAAATCCTAATCCAGATGGGAAATTAGTGGCTCAACCCAGATTAGGGAATCCTTGATGAAAGAAAGGATTCTCCAATCTGTCATGAAGATGGTAGCATGTGTCAAGGAAAAACCCTCCAATCAGAGACAAAAGAAAAAAATCACAATTGACTTGGTTTTTGCAGAGATTTCAACACCCCATTGGCTTTCTTTATAAGCCTGCTGATTCAGTGAGAAATGCAAGGAGAGAAAAATACACCCCCTTTGACTACGAAATCGTTCATGTATTATCACATTGAGAGAAAAGAGAAAGAGAAATTACAACAAAAGATAAACTGGAGTAAATGGAAAGCTGCTGGACGTAAACCCATCAGAACAAATGAAGAGGATGGGATGCCAAGGAAACCAGTGGAATTGTAAAGCTTCAAAGACCTTCTCCCTTGGTGAATGTGCAGGCACTGATCAAAACAAAAACACCAAAGTCATTCTACCCCGCAGCACCTTTGTTCCCTCAAAATCTATGGGCTATTAAAGGAGCCACCCCCCCCTCAACAACAGAACCCCAAAAGAGAGACACAACATTCCCAAGGGCAGACAAAACAAAGGATATGCTGGGTGTTCACAAACCACTCTCGACAACAGTGAACAGGAACTTATCACCGGCAAAAAGTACTAATACCTCCTTTCCCTAACCAAATTAATCTCGGCTTATTTGGGCCTATTCAGACATTATGCCAAATGGAACACTCTTCAACTCTCAATCAGGCATTTCCTTTTTCCTGTTAAGTGTGTTCGGATGAATTACAATTTAAATGCAAGACATTAAACCACACATCACGTGACAAATGCAACACACCTGGCGATGCAGAAATACAGGAAATGAATCCTGTCACCGGGAAGTTCCCTGGACAAAACCTGCCAGGCACTCCAACTGGAAGGTTGCTACATCCACATCGACTGGCGAGTCTAGACGGTTTTATTAATGCGCCCTATTTGAAAGGAGATCCCTGTAGATAAGCGTCTTATGAAAACAACATGACGTGTGCGTGATATTTTTTGCTAACAGCGTTATTTCCAAATGCCATCGACATGACACTGTCCGTTCGCTTCCCAGAAAGGCCTCATCCTGGGGTGACTGACGTGGGTTTATTTGACATACTATCCCCCTGGACAACCCAACATCTGCTCATTGCAAGGCCATGTGGGCCAGACGTGTCTTGTAGCATGTAGAGTAGCTAAGCTCAGTCTGCTTCCCTTGACCAGCGCAGATGTTTGTGTTCTCAAATAAACCAATGACGGTCCTTCGTCAGAGTGAAATGTCAGAGAATGCCTGAGATTGTCTTAAAAGTTTCAACAGTCCTGGGTCTGTTGAAAAAGGATTTGCAAGACCTTCTTCATGAACTAACGGCCTACAATGCTGCACGATGCACTGTCTGACATGACACAAAAAAGGCCTCATGTAGCACAATGTAACCCAGCTACACGTGATGTGCATGGGGTTTTAAGATTAAGTACTTGCCTATTCAGAACAGACCATAAAGTAGCAGTCAGTAGCATCGGTTTGCCCTGTTCACAGGACATCCTTCATTGGAAGAGGCACAGAAGCGACTCATGACTGCTCCGAATGTTAAAATCTCTCCAATTTATACCTGGGTCCTAAATATGCAAATGGAGAGAGGCTAATTGTCTCAGAAACAGTTTAGCTCTGCCAGCCAAATCAAAGGCTATGAAGCCACAAACCATGAATTTTTCACCAACTGCAATGTCACCTCGCTCACGACTTTATAACAGAGTGCCCATTTTCCTTCTCCATCCCTCGCAACATTCCGGCCAGATTAAAAAGACAGTGTTAACCTAAATCAATAGCCATCAATTTTGTGGATGTTCAAAGCAGGGGTTTTTTTTCTGGGGGGTGGGGGTTGTCTTGGCCCCATTTCAACTTTGTCTCAGTGATAAGTCAGTTGACACATACTGTATAGAGATAAGTCAGTTGACACATACTGTATAGTGATAAATCAGTTGACACATACTGTATAGAGATAAGTCAGTTGACACATACTGTATAGAGATAAGTCAGTTGACACATACTGTATAGAGATAAGTCAGTTGACACATACTGTATAGTGATAAGTCAGTTGACACATACTGTATAGAGATAAGTCAGTTGACACATACTGTATAGAGATAAGTCAGTTGACACATATAGTAGTGGCACCATGCATCCACATCCATCCAGTGGATGAAGTGTGGAAAAGGGAACGAACACGGAATTTCTCAACAGACCGAAGACTTATAAACAACAGGAGAAATTTAAATTTCTATCCAATCTTAGGAGGAGACAAACATGCGCTGTACGTATTGGGTGGCCTTCAGTGCAGTGCTATGCCATCTCCAGTCTAACCTCATCCATCACCTCCCCGCCACAACTGGCTAATGTGGGTCATTATGTCCCAGGAAATACTGAGAAATGACTTCCTTTAAGGGTAAACAAATTAAAAGCCCCGGCTAATACAGAGGAGGGTCTGCACTGACAGGCTAATTACGGCTTGTGGTTGCATAAGAAGGGCCACTTAAACTAGGAGGAGACATGTCACATTTAAGTGCCATAACTCAATGGAGTGTTGAACCAAGACCTGCACATTTATGTTGATTATTTGAAGGAAGATGACACTCAATGGACAAAATGGAAGCTGTAAGCCAAGGTCTGACACGGAAAGCCGGTAGTCGTCAGCCTTTTCTCTTGTTCAAAAGGTCTGAAAACGTCTTCACGCCGGTGTCGTGTACCTTTGTGACACTAGACATGGTGTGGGAT
Source organism: Esox masquinongy (assembly GCA_016801175.1). Lineage (NCBI taxonomy): Eukaryota > Metazoa > Chordata > Actinopteri > Esociformes > Esocidae > Esox > Esox masquinongy. The sequence goes on along the minus strand of JACXGI010000038.1, from coordinate 146,974 downwards.
GGGCACACAACCGGCACACACCTGCGGTGCATCTGGCAATGCACGTCAAGGTCATTCACAGCCCCCAGGAGTATAGTCACAGACCACCCTTGCGGTAGGCAATTTCATTTCCATGCCGCGCAGAGGGGAGTTCATCACTCAGAGTGCCAAAAAGGCCCTCGCAAAACAGCAGGAACCCTTGAAACCAGAGAGAACCGACTACAAAATGATGTTCAGTTAACAATACAGTCAAGGTGGGCTAAGAATAACAGAGGAGTTAGGGAGTAGTCCCTCACCTGGAGACCTTCCAGATGCAGCATGACGTGATGAATCATTCCTTTCAGCTTGCTCATTTAGATACTGTCTAATGGTCCTGCCGATACAGCTCTCTCATTCTGATCATTTTGGCTATACCGAAATTTTGAGCATACAGAGCAGAATAGTCAACCTGGTAACTGGCAACAAGATCCACTCAGCCATGGAAAATAATCACATTCTTTAGTTTATTAATTGAAAGCCTGATAATTGGCCAAATGGAGCAGCCAGAGCTCGGGTTTTGGAAACATTAAAACTAGGACACTGCAAAACAGGCTATAAATACCTAGACATAATCCACTCTCAACTTGAAGCGATACCCTCTCCGTCACTGCAGAGGTCAATCACATTTTGCCCCGAGAATAAAATAATACTGCAAAAGCGCATTCCTACCATCAAGCTGCTCATACTCAAACGATAGCCCCGAAAACCTAATTAGCATCAACATCAGCTAGCTGCAAGCAACCAGCTAATTTCTGTAAGTAGACGCGAAGAGCAGAGGAGCATACCCATGCTAGTTTACAGTTGCCCTTTTAAGTTCCATGACCCTTAAAAACAACTTTTACTGGGAGAACTGTGAGCATGTGACCCGGTTATTTACGATGCCGATTCTACTGGAGCAGGGCTCCTCTTGCCACACTTATGAAACATTGTTGAGTACCCAGAATGCTTAAAAGAATTCTATAAATTACACGTACAATTTTAGCAACCAGGAAACAACAGGGGCATTTCGCTTGCCTCTACCTGCTATTCCTAATTTAAGGAAAGATGATCAGGTGTTTTAGTGAGCTCGATAAAGCCTTCTGTTGACCAATAGAAATTCAGCATTTAATAACACGCTTTTGTATATTGTCCACTCAAAATTATTTCAGATTAGTCAATGTTGTGAAACAACATTTCACTATTACTGCAGATGGAGATTTTTGTCTATTACAATGCAAAACATTCTATATAAAGCCTCTGAAAATCACATCCAAATCATTTTTTTCAATATCTGGAAGAAAATGAATAGCACATCCGGCCCTTTAAATGTGCATCTAGCCAGAGAGGAGTGTGACAGGTTTTGTAGCCAACTACTGCTGCTGTCTGATACAAATAACAGATACAAATTATATACCTAATAATTATGTTATCTTGATATAGTTCTGCCAAATAAGCCTTTTGAAAAGGTTCTGGTGTAAGTTCAAAGAACGTCGGTCAATCGTCAAGTTATCATTAGCAAATGGCTCCACACAGAGGGGTAAAATGCTCACATGGGCAATATTGCTGGAAATTAATTGGTCAGATATTCTATTAGGTTTGTCTTTGGGAGCCAATAATGGCTAACAAGGAGGGGTAATGTCAATGTTGCATTGATTAGATATTAGCTGGGAACTTGCAGTGTCTGATACTTGTGAGATTTATGATAGTCGACGAGACCCCCTGTATTAGCTGATAACGCAGTACCTTCTCATTGCTCAGATGTTTTGTTTCATATAAGAAACTCAATACAAATGCCCATCTTGTTATTATTAACAGATAACATCTGTTGGACAAAAGGCCCAATGACCCGACAGAACAAGACATCGCCGGTCAGAGTGATGCATTATCTGCCAAGGCCAGCGACAGAATACAAAAGACACCATGAGTGTTGAAGACCTGAATCAGTCTCCCAGAAGTCCACTATGATTAGCATTAGAGGCTTGCTAGGGAGCTCCCACCGTTTCTCAGCGCTAATACCTCGACAAGAGCTGGATGAAGCTGCTCTTTTCTCTCCCTTGGCAGCCGCTCAGAGAAGTACTACAGGCTAATTGAAAAAAGTGATTAAGTAGCTTCTTTAAACTGGCCGGCATACCGACCACTCTAGCAATGTTGCAAAATTGCAGTGAGTGGAGAGAAGGGGATGGAGACCAGTGTGGGCCAGATTATTTACCTGTTGTCAATATTAATGGCTGTGGTTTTTTCCCCCCTTCTCACCCTCAGCCAAAAGTTGATGAACATCAAAGTTTTTTGGCAAGACCGGTAAAGACCAGTAAACCGGCAGATAGAAGGTGGAGCGCTTGTTGAGGGCAGAACAAAGACTTGACTGTTAGGTCGTTTGCACCGACTGCATCTGAACCTGTATTTCCACATGTTTTCCACAATTGGAAAAAGTAATAAAATGCTACAGTCGTGTACTTCAGCGCCACAACGTACAGCTAGAAAACCGTGCTGTGAAATCAAACCCTCGCACGTCGAGACTTACCGGCGGTGGCCAATCTGGGAAACGGTTACAACAACAGGCCCCTTTTAGCGCCGCAGGCTGTAACGTTGGTATGACAGGAAACCGTCTCTGTCGCCACGAAACACTAAGGAGCTTGCCAGCTTGCCCATGCCAGGGAAGAGCACAGACTGCCACAAGACAAACAGCTCCCTCCCACAGGGCAGCCCAGAGCTCCAGACTCCACTGGTGTGTGGCTCTATGGCCAGCGGAGGGAGCCAGGAAGAGGCAGCAAACCATGACATCCCGTACATCCTTCTCTATCCGGGTCTGAGGAAGGAGTCTCCCTGACGATGGCACCAATTCAGCTGTATGGTGACCACATCCAACACGGCGTGCACACTCTCGCGCATCATGCCTGCAGTTAGCTGCGGCAAATCACAGCGGACAAATTTTTTGTTGTCTCATCGACTGTCGTGCGATAATATCAATAATATCTTACCGTGGAGCAGCGTCAAGTTACCAACGGTGTTGGTTTTCCCCAGGTTGTTGACGGCTTCGCACGTGTACGAGCCAGCGTGCGCCTCGGCGGTTTTCGTGAAATGGAGCTCGGAGACTCTCCCCCTGCAGAGAGCAGACACATAGGGGACATGTTTCAGTGAGGATGGTCACGGCCTTCTGTCAACATTCAGAATAGACGGACCCAAACATAACTCTACGAACTGCTGAATTTAAAGAGCTACGGCGATATTCTCCTAAGCGAGCATTATTTATTAAGTCAGACATATTGAATGTGCAATTAGGAGATCCCTAAGTCTCATGATCTTAGACTTAGGGACACTGGCCCTTTTTCAATGGGATAACATGAGCCTCATCTTCCAGCCCACTACTACTACTATAAACAAACACATGGGAGAAACATAGAAATGAACAGGCAGGTGTCCAGCGGCCATCACTTGACACCGAGGCCTGAAACTAGCGGTGGCTGGGCGGGTGGGAGGAAATATCATTCATGCTGCCGCCTCAGCGTGAACCAACGGTCGTGATTCCTGACTTATTCCGCACCGTATGTTGCAGACAGGTTTTCCACACCGCAAACAAAGTCTGATAAAACAATTTTGACGTACATGTCATGAAGCAGTATTATGTTATTGATATGTTTATGACAGAGCCATAAGGAGGCACTTACTCTTTCTTTTTTTTGAACTTGGTGTCTTTGAGCTTGTTCTTGCCACTGGCTATCACAACCCCATCCTTGTACCACTTAAATTTGGGGAGTGGGTTACCCGCTCCGAGCTCACACTTCAGTAATGTCTTCCTCCCCTCTACGACCTCCACACTCTTCATCTCCTTCAGCTTGGGCTCAGCTGCAACACACAGTAACAGGTCTACAGTCACTCATACAGCAGATACAGTGCAATAAGATACAGTTTAATACAGTGCAATATGATACAGTATAACACAGCGCAACAGGATTCAGTACAGTAAGATACAGTAAATGGGCTTAGGGAAAGCCGGATGCAGAACAGTAGGATACAGTGCAATAGAATACAGACCAGAATGATATAGATCAGCAGGCTACAATAAAGTAGAACTCAGAAGAGTATGATGCAGGCTACAGTGGAGTACTTTGATCTGTCACCTGATCTCAGCTGGAGAAAGAAAAGAAAAAAACAAAGACTGATGGCCAGCCTGCAGAAGGTTATGCCGCGCAAACTATTAAGGTCAACCCCACAGAAACAGAGTTTATTCTTAAACTTCAGCATCATATGCGGCGATGTCTTAGCATTACACGGTCAAAATGAGACGTTTGTTTTATTTTACTGTCACTTGAGCGGGGTTGCCCCCCTGGACAAGCCCTGAGCCTTGGCCAACCGACAAGGCTTTGTAGTGTCCGTATCTGGGTGAAGCCATTACAGATCACCATTATTAGAGAGACAGAAGCAGTGTGCCAAATAGAATACTATTCCCTTTTTATTGCCCTAGTAAACGGAATAGTGGGCGTTGGACAAAACAGGTTCCTGCGTAGTGAATAGGATGCAATTTGGGACATAAAGCCAGGGGTACAGAAGTGGCCCCACTTTAAACCGGTTTTAAAAAGAAATCTGAGTCGCATGAAGACATGGGATTCTTTGGCATTTCCCAACTTTTTTCATGCAATGTTAACATAAATCGCAATGCACCATTGTGAGAATTGGCTCCAGAATGTCTTTTGTTCTGAATGTCTTTAGGTTTTCTGACCTTAACTGTAGATGTCAATGAAAAAACACAAACACACAAGCCCAATGGGTTGATGAACGTACATTTCATTCTTCAATATTTTTGCATCTGTGCAATACAAGACATCGCTTGCAGTACAGGATTTAGAAATCAATATTTAGGCCTGCTGAGCAAATGTTCTATTTAATTATCAAAACACCAAGTGAAAAAAAAGAAACACTGGCGTTGCGTATAAATGCAGGAAGGAAATTAATTTGGAATCAATTTGCTTATCCTGCCAACACACGTTCCTTTGACTGTTCACCGACTGTATTCATATTGTTCAAAGCAAACACTGAAACGGAGCACCAGCAGTTTTATCTGAGTCATGGCGCGTGAATGCAGCTGTCAAAGTTACTCAGGAATTTGGCTGTTACAGGAAGACGCCACGCCACGCCACCCACAGACTGGCATTCTTAGTGTGTGTATGTGTGATTTCACAGAAATCCACAAGTCATCCCTCAAAGCCATGCCAAGGCTTGATCATCCAATAATTCCACATTCCATGCCATTGCTCGATACCAACGCAAATCTGCGAACCAACAGTCAAATGGGACCCAAATCACTACACAATATAGGTGATCTAGCGAAACTTTTTCCTCAGCGGTTTTAGCACACGCAATTAACTCCAGAACGCGCATCATAACGAAATACACGCAGGATCTCTGCCTCGTTCCCATCAAAAGCTACTGGTTCAAATTCACCTCACTAGTTCCGAGTAGGATAAAAACATATGAGGTATTTCATGTTGTGAAGTAAGCAATGCATCTTTGTTTCGTTAATGCTGCATTTGCCAATGAAATCTGATGCACAATAGAGAGTGACAGCGGAGCGAGTTGAACTTTGGGGGGTTAATGGTCCGCTTGCCGCCATGGAGCGAGTGATCAGCACGACCTCCTGTGGGTAAATCACTGTGAATAGAGGGAATCCTCCCTGAGGCAATTCATTGCAGGTGATGTACAAGAACCACTTAGCATAACTAGCAAGCGCCTGCAGCAACTCTTGATCTGCAGTAATCAGAGGAACATTTTATCAGATAATCTCTTTAAACCAATTTGAACAAGTCATGGGGAGAGGCGTTATCGAAACAGTTGCTGTTAGTATATAGGAGATTGCTAGTCCACCATTTAAGAGACTTAGAAACCTGTCAGAGGTTGACATTTTAAAAAATGAGTGCATAACGTTATAACACTGCAAAACTCTAAATTCAAAGGCTTGAATGAATGTCGCCTCTGTGTCCAAAGCTCAGGTGTTCCTTGAAGGCCCAGATGAGTGACACCGGGACATTAGGAGAGTTCTCTGGAAATGCGGGGCCCAGACCCACTTTAAACGCCATTCGGCCTTTCATTTCTCGACAGGTCTGTCATGATTGCACAACTATTGCTCAATAGAGCTCACAGCACCTGAACAGAGGAAGGCTCGAGGGAATCACAAGGGTTTCCCACCTTAATCTGTGTGTGTTTGTGTTCATTCATGCCTTTGTTTGCCATGGAAAACCTCTCCCTGTCATAGCAGTTATACTTTCACTCACTCAATCACTTCGGAAAGGGCAAGTGCCCAACCCAAACCGGCACCTCTCCCTTAAAAGAGGCTGATAAGAAACTGACGGATTTCAAAGTAGTGGAGAAGACCATCTAGCCCCTTTGCAAGACAATACAGCCCTAGGTGAGATGGTGTCACGATTGTCAACATTACTAATCGTTGAAATGTTCAGTTCCCACAGGCGACCCTATGGCTAAGAAAATAACTGTGGACTTGACAGCACAGTCATGACATTATGCCTCTTAGAACAGACAGATGTCTTGAGACACACTGGAGAGGAAGAGGTATGTAGCACATTTAAGAAATAATTAAAAAATCTTTTACATCCAGGGTAATTTGCACATATGACTGCTTCTGTATTCAGCCCAAACCATTTAGTGTTGCTACTTGTGACGGACGGAAACACTACTCAGAGAGATACGGCTGTATGAGCGAGATGGTTGTAGTGAGCTGATTCTTAGCCCATCTCTATCAGTTTGCACACTGTTGCGTTTCATTTCAGGAGACTCAATAAATAATGCACCGAATAAATTCACACATATGTCCACTTTTCCATGTAGTTACAGGAAGACAATTTCTGATCTTTTTTCCCTGGTAATGGGTCTTTTGACCCATCAGATTAAGATCTCTTCACTTTTCAACTTTTTCAGAGCAGGTCAAATTGATCAAATGCTTATTTTACAGAACAGTTATACTACATACGCAAACGTATGGACCAATGTCCTGGGAGAATAACTTCATCCATGCCACCATGTCTCTTGCTTGGGGCAGGGACTTCGCTGAGTCCAAGCCTGCCTTTTCAGCTGTTTCCCGATGTCATGAAAGAGCTCCCTATGGGGAAACTCCTCAGAGTTTTTCAAACCGCAAATTTACACAGATCAGTCTACATTCCAAGCCATGTAACTACAGTGATGGAAGAATTCCATGATCTAATACAGGATTCCAGACGAGAGCCGAGAGTTCCAGACGTCTCCAGACTCCTTGACCAGGGGGACTATTGTGGCGATCTTAATAACTTCCACGTCTTTTGTTCTAATTCACCATACTTCAAGGTAGGAATCAGCAGTTGAAACAAAAACAAAGTGTCCTCCCCGCCCCCGTTAATGTAAAAAAAACTGATTTATGGGGCTGGAGAAATGTAATGAGAGAGATATGGAGGAAAAGCCTGGCCATGCACAACATGATAGTTTGTGAACAATGTTATGAAGCTGTAGTGTTTAAATTTACTTAAATAAAACACTCACATGTTGGGTTCTACCTGGCTATAGATAAACTGAGCTCATTCGTTATTTGTAATTTACATTCATGTAAATTAGTTATATCTAATTTACATTCCTCAATGTAAATCAATGGACGAATATCATAACTCACTAGCTCCAAAGACAATCATGTGTAAATTCCAGAATGCCCCGTGAAAAAAAAAAAAAAAACAGAGACAAAGGTTATGGTCTTCAAAGTCTTTCCAGGAGAACGGAGCAGGACCATGCAGTAAGATGAGTTATGACCTAAGTGCCTGGTCATTGTCAACCATTTGAAAGCATGTTTGTTTGCACTGAAATTTCTATCTCACAATACAGTATATTACACCTGTTCTCCAACCGAAGGGTTTGGCTTGTGGATGTGCTTGGTTTTACCTCTGTCAGTATCTCTGTTTAGGGCAGGAATGAAGCGACCCAATGGACTGCTGATTACATCCTTTTGTTGTATTGCAGTACTGAACACAATGTGGGGATGCTGTAATTGGGCATGGAAAGGTAATATTCATGTTGTATTAAAATTAAATGAATGCAACACTGCATACGCAAGGCCTCAAGCAAACAAATCTTTGCACAGTGCTTTTCCTTTCAGAATACTGCCAAGGTCGATCACAGGACCGTACTATAACGTTAGAATTTTATTGTTAGCTTAATAGTATTAGAACAGTGTCACTGTTCTGGTCTGACAATTTACAACGGTCAAATGACTGAGACCACAGTCAATCAATAAATATGGCAAAAAAAAATTGTACTGTGTTTCAAATCCAATTAGCAACATATCGTCCAAAGATCTCAACATTCTAACGATAAACCTACTAGATAAAAGCAGCGGAGGTCCGGTTATAGCAAAGCTAAGCAACAACTAACTCAACACCTGTTGAATAGGAAGTTTCCCAATTATTCCACATCTGCCATCAAATGGACACTGGCTGCCTGCACGAGAAGGAAACTCCACAGCAGGGATCAAAGCTGGGTAATCTAATGTTTCAAACCCAAGAGGTTTCCAGTCCTTATGTTTGCAAACGTTGTAGCCATGAATGTGCCTCCTCAACCATGATCCTTCCTAGGTTTTCCAGTTGAAATTGAGCTCCCAGGGCCAACAGTCGTAGAACGACATTAGCGCTACCTATTGCGTAGGAATTTATGGGTTGTACCCGGTTGCACCTGTTAAATCACTGTATCTGAACGAGTCTTGATGGGCGTTTTTTCTGTATCTTTCTCGTTACCTTGCAATTCAGACAATGTCTTTAACTTACATGGAACTAAATACAAAGAGATACACTTTTCTAAATGTCCCAGAAATTGTCTCTTCGTCCAAACTGTGGTCATATTAGTCAAAGAAAACGAATTTTATTTGCATAACGCAACCGTTTGTTTCCGTTTGAGACGCACTGAAAGTGAAAAGAATGTTGGTAGGTTGGAACTCGCTTACCTCTTGGTATTCCCTCCCGAACACCTGTACAGTAGGGTAATACTCACCTCGACAAAATAAATGTCAATTTAATAATGAAGCGATAAGTTCCCCCGTTAGTCTACCTTTGCAAATCAAATTAAGACACTTTACCTTGTGGATAGTTGTCCGTTGGATTCTTCTTTTTATTTCTCTTATTACCTGTACCCTTGTTATTTTCACCCCCCTCACTTTCTTTGCCTTTAAGGTCAGACATTTCTTATTTTCTTTATCTGTGTAGTAAATCAACTCCTTCGCCAAGTCCCCCTTGTGTTAATGGATCCCGGTCCAAGGAGCAGAGATGAGCGCGTTAGTCCAGGCAACAAGCAGAATACTTCGAAAGAAAGTTGACATCAGTATTAAAGGGAGGAGTGAGTGTAGCCATCTGAAATCACGCCCGGATGCTATTTAAAAGTAATAGGTGAAAGAGTAGGCTTATTTCACTTTCAGCATTAGTTTCACCCCGACTCCCACGGGGGGGCGTTAGATTTCTCTTTTTTATCTTTCCTATTATCTGTGCCCTTTGTATTTCCACCTCTCTCACTTTGTAATTTTTATTGCCTGGTATCTATTTCTCTTTCTAAATAATCCATATTTTGCATAATCCTTCCGTATTAATGGATTTTAACTGGAAACAGAATGGATGTGTTAGTCAGGTGAACTAATAAACTGAGAAAGTTGATATCTATATTATAGGCAGGCCTGACTCCAGTATAATATGTTTCAGGGGGCATTTTTTGGGATATGTGGGGTGGCACACCTAATTTCACTTCCTGTCCTATTAAAACAAATAATATTAGTTCTATGATTGAAAGGAAAAAGCTTATGTGAAAAGGACCAAACCCAACAAAAAAATATGTTTTAACACAATAAAGATACGTGACCCCATTATATAGTGACATCTTTCTACTTGGGCTATAACATTTTGAAACCAAACAGAATTCAATGTTTTAGTAATAGGCTACTTACAGCAGATGAAACAACACACACACACACACACACACACATTCTGAGCAACAAGCTTTGCTCATGCACCATTCTGTTAAGGCCCTATACACACAGCTCTATCACTGAAACAATAAAATACCCAAAACATAAAAAGAAAGCCAAGCTAACGCCCCAAAAAAGCAACGACTACCGATATGTTATTGTAGACTTAAACAATGCCGAAAACTGAATATTTATAGTCGCCTATAGATTCAGTAGCAGACATGGTCCATTCAGTGGTATTCAGGAGCTTTTCTACATCATTAAGATGCTGGTATTGGATGGTCACACTCATCAGAGGTGTGGTCCATTTTGGTGGTTCTTAAATCCCGCAATGATTCAGCTCGGGCTGGTTTCTTGAATTATCTGTCAGCATTTAACTTTTAAGCGTGGATTTGACAGGTATAGGTTGTTCTGTAAGACTATAAGGCTGTTGATGATTTTGAGCAACAAGTTTCCTTTAACTCCTTTCCAATCAATGGCAACATGCACAAATCACACTTACGCTCTTGGTTTTTTTTTTTGGTGTGCAGGCTTCATGATGTCATGTGGGCTATGGCCCTGAGTTAGAGGCAGAATAATTATGCAGTAATCTCGTTTCCAGACGCTTCCACCCCAATTGCGCAATAACCTTGCAATGAGGTTAGCAGCTAAAATATGTTTATGGATAAACAAAACTGGGGGGCACAAAAAGCTTTTACACCCTTAGTGTAAAAGCTTTTTGAAAAGCCCACCTAAAATGTCAGTCTGTTTTGGGTAGTAGTTTTAACCAGCCTGGTGTTAAATTACTTAATTGACCAATATGAAAGTAAGTTCCCAACTGGAGTTTGACACAAGAGTAAAAGAAACTTATTCCTATCCCGCATTGACATGTCATTTATATTTCTATACTCTCCTCATCCTGTAACAGTTCAGCAGCCTCAACAAATCTCCCTTCAGTCCTGGGCTCATTTTAGCGTGCGGAAATCAGGAAGGGCAAAGTCTACTGCACATCCAAATTTAATTTGTTTGAATGCCGCTGGACGCCAAAGGCAAAACTGAAAACACAGGAAAACAGTTCCTAAAGCTTCCAGTCAGATGCACATTTATTTTAATAGTTATAAATTAGAAGTAAACTCCTTTCCTTCACAGCATTTGAAGACCAAAGAATGGATGTTGCTGTTGGAATATGGAAGGGCAAGAGGTAAAAATGCCCATTGCTGTATCCTCCTAAAACTGGTAATGACACAAAACATAACTGTACTTCCCGTTCCTGGGGATTGGTCCTGTCCTGTCCCTAATTTGACTCTACGGCATTACTCCTGTTCCTGCCCGAAGCCTGCAGGACGCGCAAATCCTGTTCCCTTGTATACCGTCATTACAAACCCCAGCCAACAAAAGCTAGGTTTCTAACCTGAGAAACAGCTTTTTGTTGAGATGTAGTTTTCGGTGCTTAAGTGCTTTGCTTTGAAAACATTCACAAAAAGTTACTTAATTGCAGACCAGAAATTATTTGATACTGAATTCAAAACAGCAGTGTTTTTTTTTATCTCCAAGCATGTTGTTTTCTATTCCTAAAATGTCTTTCTAAGTAGAAATCGTATCCACTTCTGAGATTAAAATGTTTTGCTAATCTCGATGTACAGCTGCTTCGTTTCCACCAGGAGTTTGCATCCTGGCCGTGGCGAACCGACAGGGCCCTGGGGTCTAGCATAGGACGGTGCTTCTAGGCTAAGCGCCATCTCGGGTTGATGGGATAGATGGTAGGATGGCGTTGCCTTGTCTTCTCCAGCTCTAGCCAATCCTGTGACAGGTCGGGGCATCTGCAAGCTCAGCCGGGCATTTTGACCCATCACACCTGAGACGGTGTGTACAATCACACAGGTAGACCACTGACTAAACCATCTCGTCACATGAACCATCAGCCCCACACCTCTGGCAGCGGACATACGTGGAGTAGTTCAGGTTTATTTGTCTTACCACATTAACAACAGCAACATTGGCAATAAAATGCTTGGTTTCCAAAAATAAAGAATAAAATAGAAGAAAAATGTAAACAAGAAAGTAATATAATAGATAAGTGGTAATAGTGTCAGTCGTACACTAGTTGCAAGCAGCGCTACGCATGATTCAGCGTTCAGCTGGTAATGTTATTTTCTAGTGCAGTGGTACATTTTGAAATAATGAACAATGAACTATGAAACGTCCAATGTGCAATAGATGCAATAGAATGACTATGTACATAATACTGTAAACAATTGTACACTAGTGCCATAACTGCTTCTAGGCACCAAGTTCAGAGACCGGACATTGAACCCTGGCTTTTTAGTCTATTGAGCTGAAGCCTACATATTTGCTCAGGAAGTTCACACAATTTGGCATGTTTCAGGTCCAGACTGGTCTGTTTATTAAGCTAGTGTACTGTAGCCATACATGTTGAATGTATGCCAAAAAGTGCATATGCCAACAACAAAAAAGCCAGGTCAGACAGTATCATGCGGTGTCATGTCAGTTGCTGTAACTTATTTCCTAATCATCTAAAATAAGTCACATGCCCCGAAAGTAAGGTATTGTTATTCGGACTAAGGATGAGTGCGCGCAAACGTTGCATTCTTTTCCACAACTCACCACCTACTTTTTCCACATTTGTGCGTCACATTTCATCATTGGGGGTCGCAGAATGACGGTGGCATTGACACCACCACGCACTGTCAGTTTCGAAATACACATTCCTAGTTATCAGTCGTGTTTACAGGTCTCACTCTCATGAGGATTGTAGTGCTGTTCCCAAGAAAATGCCATAGCTGGAGTCAATCAATATTCAATATTATTTGCTGTCTTGAGATAGGGCAGTGACACACTGTGTAGAAGGCTTTCAATCAAAACGTTTTTTTTTTCTTTTTGACATGCATGCGTTGTGCAAGTTGTTGACACATACTTTCTACTGTATTTTGTCAGAAAGACTGTGAGCCCCTCTGTAAGAACAGCATGACAGGGCCTGTTGTTGTGGAAGGTAACTAAAGGCAGGATGGACTGCCTTCAAGTTCCATTTCAACAATTCATTTCAATAATTCAAGAGAGCTTTTACTTTTTCTCTAAGTATCCTCTCAACAACTGTTTAAGGTAATAACAAAAAATCAAATTTGGTATGTGTACATTATACATACACTTGAATTATTTAAATTATTTATTAAAATATGTTTTTACTTCTTATGTCCTTTTCCAGATGTTCTATGTGTTTCTAGTAGATAGACCAAGTGATTTAAGACACAATAGCCAAATGAATGAAAGAAATGCATTTAGATAATCAAGAATGGCTTTACTTTCAATTGACTCTGAAACACATCCAACTATTGCCTTTTTTCTAAACATTGAAAATAAATATAAATATAGATGTAATAAAATGTAAAATAACATTTGAAAAAATTGTACAGAGAATATTTCAAGTTACAGTATTATTATTATGGTAATGTTTATTTCCCTTGCAGAGGTTTTTTTAAATGAATTAGTTTAAATAATTATTTTCAAAATGTTTTAATTGTGCCTTTAATTTGTTTTAAAAAGTGTTTACTTTCAAATTCGCTGATGTAAAAAAAGCGTGAGCCCATTAATTCGAACCTTTTTGACTTGGTGTAAGCATCATAAGGATTTCCCAAAAACCTGAATTAAATGTTAGACTAACTCATTAACAGTAGGCTATGGCCATCCTGTGCCTGGCATTATAATATCAGGATTTTTAAATTCAGTGGCTAACCGTTTTGCAAATACAGCTACAACAGTGCCACTACTCACTTGAATTAAATGGCATCTAGCCTAAACTAAATACATTAAAATGACTCATCCAAGACCGAAAAAGCGGTCGTCTGATAGTTTAAACATTATTTTTCTAATGGAATAAGCGTGACTTTGAGGGGCAAAATGGGAAGAAAGGAAACTTGTGAATTCTGGACTAATTTATCCATTTCAAAAGTAAGCCCGCTATTAGCCTACCTGCAACAGTACAAGCTTCGGCCTGACTGGGGGGACCGTTCATTTTAGGTCAAGTAGCAGAGAAACCTAAACGTAACCTTTTGTTTCGTTTGCTGAGCGGGCCCCCTATCGGAGGTTTTTAGGCTGAATTCAAGAACACCCTCTTCTCCCGTCACCCCTGAGCCCTTGGGGGAGACACCAAGGCGACTGGTCACCCCATAGTCTCTCTTCATGTGCTTTTGATTGCCATCCTGGCGCTGACGTGCAGGAGCATGCTTCAGAACACACGTCTCCATTGACCACGTCTTAGTCTCCCCCAGTGTGGGTGTTTGCAGAATGGAACCTGTTCCCGTGATAAATATACCACTCCCCGGCAAGGCTTGGTTGTGTTAGCACGCCACTGGATGGCAGACCCCGTTTAGTGAGTCAGTCAGTTTCTGACGGACTGGAGGGAAAGGGGGCATCTGGGTCGTGAGTCACGAGTGGGTTACATGCCTGGCAAAGTCTAAATAACCTCAAACTAGTGGGGTGGAAAGGTACAAGTTACAGCAGCTGAAAAACTAGCACTAACTTGGCTGATAGCTGCTAGCTCACTGCCACTGGGTTGTGTGGTTGTCCCACCTAGCTATATCAAGATGAAAGCAAAAACCGTAAGTCTGTCTGGACAGGAGCGTCTACTAAATTATTTAAATGTCACTCTTGGTCCGGCTTTACGCATTAAATCGTGTCGTCCATCTTCAACTCCTCCATCCCTGTCTGCTTTGGGTCTGCATCTGCTCACGGCGGGAGTAGAGGTCAGACCAAAAAAACTCTGCCACCTCAACGGTGTTCCCCCCCCCGCTTTGGCCCTCTGCAACCCCGCCATCTGTCCCACAAACCCTATAAGGTCTATCACCATCACATCAAGCCACCTTCAAACGGTAAACGGTGTAGCTACGCCATACTACGCTCAAACTCCGTTCATCTCCCTGCGTCAATACTGAATACTCAACTGAAAACTGTACGTCCTTGTATAAAATGTTTGTGCTCACCAGTTTATCCAAGCTATTTGTATATCATTGTATAAAACCTTGGTGTAGGTTTTGTGTATTCCACTGCTAGCTGCGTTCCATCAAGTACAATTTGTGATCACGAGTAGATGCACTTGGTGTGTAAAGGTGATTCCGGTTGTGATTCTGGTCAGCAGAGAATTTTTTTGTAAATATGCTGGAAGGAGGCAGTACTACCTGAAACATGTCCGTCTTAAGTACTGTACAGTATAGCACGTCTTCTGCTACAGTGTACTGTACTGTACAGTCCCACTCTACTGTACAACCACTTTGTAGTGTGAGAACCGTGGGCCAGAATACCCGCGGACAGCATGTCAGCACGCAGCAGCTAAATGGGTCCCAAAGCGTGTGTCAACAAGCCGCACGAACATAAATCAACACCTGCAACTGCAAGCTAATCAGAGGGGAGTTGAGAAGGGAAGGAGTAAGTTGGTGAAGGGGAGAGGGAGTGAGGTGGTGAAGGGGAGAGGGAGTGAGGTGGTGAAGGGGAGAGGGAGTGAGGTGGTGAAGGGGAGAGGGAGTGAGGTGGTGAAGGGGAGA
>JACXGI010000038.1:103053-131370 GCA_016801175.1 Esox masquinongy | reverse complement strand
TTTTTGCATTTAACTGAACAGCTCTGGTGATCAGATTACAATACTTAATCCGTGGCTGTCTTTAGCACAAACCTTTTTATCATAACATCGTTCTCTATTTTAACTCTGAAATAAAACAGTGTTTTCGGTAGACATATGGTGGTTCTATGTTTGTACTGTAGCTGACATGAGTCTGTATACAAGTTCATAAACAAATGTATATGGTGGTTGACATATATAACCTCTAACAAAAAATGTGTGACACATTGCTCAACATCGGGCAAACTGTTAGCAAACAAAATGCTTTGCGCTGTAGTTCATTATCACCTCACTATTGCCTTCACACATAGTAAATCACAAACTCGTAGTGAGCTTAGTATCTTAGTATCTATCATTTTAAAGGTTAAATGGTTATAAAGATCATGGTTAGAAGAATAACAGTTATGTGTATACGGCATATAGCTCTGCATGCCTTGAGTAGCAGAGGATTGTTTTTCTCCACTCGTCGTGGAAATACACTGAACAAGCTGTGTAACGGTTGGCCTTGCTCATCTACACCATGCTGCTTTGTCCAAACAGTTTATAGTGATGAGGTCAAGGCACTTCAGTGGACCCCAAGTTTCCAAAGTGCTTTTTCTCCGAAATGTTGCCTTCCTGCGTGTGTCGTCAGAGTAAACCAGACGCCTACATGCAGAAAGCCTACCAAAACAAGCATTAAAGACAAGTGTTCCTTTCTGATGTTGTACATGGATTCAGTGAGAATATGTGGGTTGAGTCTTATTTCAGTGCAACGAATTCATGCGTTCATATACAAGAATGGCAATCTAAAAAATATGAATATAAATGAATAACTCCCCCTTTTTTTTATAACTTGCCAATTTTATCACATCCAGTTATATCTACCACTCTGTCATCACTACTATGAACACATTAAGGAAAGACTCCGACAAGCCCTCCTCATGGGCATCCATGCCAAGTTGTTGTGCCCCCCCCCATACTGCTCTAGCAGTCCATACGTTGTGTGGGTCTATTTGTCAGGCCACACTCACTCAGTCAGCTTTGCATACGCCCAAGTCGCCTGAAGGTGTCGCTGGAGCGCGTTGGGACCAGGAAGTCCCCTCTGACGATTCACCCCTGCTCTTCAGATGACGCTAGCCAAGTTACGTCTACCCCGGGGCTTTCCAGGCACTCGTCAGCTTCAGACATACCCAAGACCCATGCCATCAACTTGGTACTAGGAAAGGGCGCCTTAAACAACTGAGAACAACTGAGTCCCCGGGGAGGCCCAGGATTGGCAGTATCGAAGCATTTCTGGAAATGTGTTCCATATTCAAACTGCAGTGTGTGGTGTATAATTAAAAGCTCTGTAGCCATAACTACAGTAAATCTCTTGAGCACCTATTCTTACCCGAAAGGGTTAACAATACTGTAAGTTCTCTGCTGCTCCTTTTTTCTCCATTGCTAGGAGTGGCTCCTCTCAATTCACCCCACATTGTCACTTCGGATGCTTGCTTGTTTGAACTTGAGTAGACTGACTACTCACGGGCATAGCAAGTAATTACAATGTGGATATTTGGGTAATATTTGATTGAAATGTCAATAAATGACTTTTGGACCTACATTCACCCACTAAGAAAAGATACTGAATTTTCTCCATAACGTAACAAAATATTGTAAGTAAAAACAGCGTGGAAAATTCACAGAAATAGTGACAATAAGGCAAAATATGTATACAAAATAGGTGAACTTCCTCATTAAGGGGCTTGGTTGGTTACATGAAGAGGTTCTCACACCTTGATCGCTAAGGCCCTGATTGGATAATTGGTGTGTGCCGTGCGTGATGGAGGCCCACTGAGCTACAGATGTTATTGTTTTGGTTTATTATGTGTATTTATGTGTACTGTATATTGCAGTCGGTGACTCTTGTTGAGTGTCCTTTGTTTAAGTTTTTTTATGAGTAAGCACATCATGAGCCTGTATAATCCAGAGTCAAATTCCTCATATGTGTACACATACCTGGCGAATAAAGCTGATTCTGATTCTGATGCCATGTCTTGATTTTATCGTCCCATCATTTCAGGAAACAAACTTGTCAAAGACTTTAAGGAGACTCTGGGTCTGCAGGAATGTTGGCCCAAGTGAAAATGGTAACATACCCGGCAAAAATGTATTGATGTGGCAAAACTATTTTTGAGCTTTGTGAAAGTGGCTTAAATTATAATATGGCATCGGTGAAGCCCAAACATTTGCAGGGGGAACTAACATACAGTTAGTATTCAGGGGGAACTAACATACAGTTAGTATTCAGGTCCTGGATAGTGTTACTCATCTGGTGAAAATGATGAGTAACACTGTCCAGTACCTTCTGTTACACCTACACAATGAATACAAGTAACGTGAAAAAGGATGAAGTGCTAAGGAAATAAAGGAAACATGCACTCTGACCCACGTGGACGATGTTAAACACATTAGGGAGACTGTACTTAGGCTGCGATATGTTTTGGTTTATAAGAAGGAGAACTTGAAATTAGGCTATGTTTTTTTGGCAATGTCAGAGATCCTTCGAACAATGCGTGGGAGTTGAGAATTAACATTAAGGTTTCTCAGGTGTATGTTTTTCACCGCCTTAAAAGGCTCTGTCGGCCAAGAAAAAAAGCACAAAGATCACTATTAAAGTATCTCACTGTAAATATTATGAGTGTGACGAGGCTAACATTAAACAGCGCGCTAATGCTTCGGTGCGTTATATCGTTCAGTTAAATGAAAAAGAATTTGCAGCTGAATCATCAAAGCTCCCGACCCTGTTTCTCCCGTACGATCCAGATGTTTCGCGTCGTGTGTACTTCTTGTCATGAAGTGTTTTTACGATGCCTTGTCCAGAGTGAAGTTTGTTAGGGTTTGTTTAATAAACACTGTATATATTTTTAAAAATATATATAGAAAACTCCGCCAACATAGAAGTCCCACTGAATGTACCCAGCCCAGCATTTTAAATGCCGAGTCACAATGCATTTACATTAGGTGCAGTACATATACACGTTCTCACACATCCCATAAATACACATGACCGTCTCAAGTTTTCCGGGGTCCACTTGCTGTTCAAAAGACGCTTGTTTCAATGCTTCATTGAGTGCATTGTTGTTTCTTTGAACCCTTACAAAACACAACTGCAGTTTTGTAACTGCAGTAAAAGTGATATTTTGAATGCAGTAATTGCAGAAAAGCTGTACTACACTGTGGCTGTAGGAATACTACAGTATATTGCCGGTATTCTGCACTCTAACTGCAATCTTTTATC
This sequence comes from Esox masquinongy, assembly GCA_016801175.1. NCBI lineage: Eukaryota > Metazoa > Chordata > Actinopteri > Esociformes > Esocidae > Esox > Esox masquinongy. The sequence goes on along the minus strand of JACXGI010000038.1, from coordinate 128,093 downwards.
GTAAGGGTTGAAGCATTGTGATACAGTACAGTGTTCACTGTAGTATTTGGCATCTGAATCAAAGCCCAAACACCATAAAAAATTTACAGTCTTGCTTTCCGGATTATCAAAATAGCAGATGATGACCAGTTTCATTTTTGTTCAATTGACGTCAATTTCCTGACGTTATTTTGTTTTCACTCAATTGGAAAACATCTGTCAAGGGTTCCCATCATTTCAGAGATGAGGTAAACAGGAAATTAACAGTCATGCCAGAGTTTACGGCTTCCATAGCATTCAAAGTGTTTTTATTAGTATAATGTTTTTATTAGTATTTCTGCTTATTACTACTTCTCATCTAGAAATTTCAGAAATGTGACTCCCTCATTGCATCATATTGCATTTTTGTAAATCTCTTGCTGCACAACTCTCAAACCATTTGGAAACTTGCCATCATGTTAGAAACAACGGCTATATTGAAAGAAAATACCATTCTGCGAGAAAACACCGGAAATCTGTGATAATATTTCTGAGCGCTAAATGATGAGATAGACCACTTTCACTGACGTTCCCTTAGTAGCCCTACTGTTTTTTTCCCCCTCATCTGTCAGGGTGTCATCTGCCTGCAGAGCAACAATATCCTCTTGTCACACCTTATAATCACATGGAACCGATTCATTAAAACCTGCTAACTCCGACTGGGTTGTCCTGAAGGCTAGGAGAGACATACTGCAGCAACACACCAGCGTATACATAATAACTATTTTAATTTGTATTTTTATATGCACATATATACAGCTCCGGAAAAAATTAAGAGACCACTACACCTTTTTCTTTCCTTTACAAAAGTGAGGAACAGAAGAGTTAAAATTAAGAGACCACTGCAAATTGAACGCTTCTGTTCCTCACTCAAAACTTTGGATTTTCAACTATTTTGGAAAGGAAAGAAAAAGGTGCAGTGGTATCTTAATTCTTTCCGGATCTGTATATACGTACATTACCATTAAAATGTTTGGGGTCATTTAGAAATGTCCTTGTTTTCGAAAGAAAAGCACACTTTATGTCCATTAAAATAACATCAAATTGATCAGAAATACAGTGTAGACATTGTTAATACTGTAAATGACTACTGTAGCTGTAAAAAGCTTATTTTTAATGCAATATCTATGTAGGCATACAGAGGGAAGCCCATTATCAGCAACCATCAGTCTTCCGATGGCACATTGTGTTTGCTAACCCAAGTTTATAATTTTAAAAGGCTATGTGATCATTAGAGAAGAACACTTTTGCAACTATGTTAGCACACCTGAAAACTGTATTGCTGACTAATTGTTGTGCTGACCGATGCCTCAGGTCCTCAACTGGCAGCTTCATTAAATAGTACCCGCAAAACACCAAACTTAACATCAGCATGAAACGGTGACTCCGCCTGGCCTTCTAGGCAGAGTTGCAAAGAAAAAGCCAAATCTTTGTCTGGCCAATAAAAAGAAAAGATTAAGATGGGCAAGAGAACACAAACACTGGACAGAGGAAGACTGGAAAAAAAGGCCAGCATCTTGGAGTTGCCTCTTCACTGTTGATGTTTAGATGGGTGTTTTGCGGGTACTATTTAATGAAGTTGCCAGTTGAGGACCTGTGCGGTGTCTGTTTCTCAAACTAGACACTAATGTATTTTTCCGCTTGCTCAGTTGTGCACCAGGGCCTCCCACTCCTATTTCTATTCTGGTTAGAGCCAGTTTGCGCTGTTCTGTGACGGGAGTAGTACACAACGTTTTACAAGATCTTCAGTTTCTTGGCAGTTTTTCACATGGAATAGCCCTCATTTCTCAGAACAAGAATAGACTGTCAAGTTTCAGAAGAAAGTAATTGTTACTGGCCATTTTGAGCCCACAATTGCTGGTGCTTCAGATACTCAACTAGTCTAAAGAAGGCCAGTTTCATTGCTTCAGAACAACAGTTTTCAGCTGTGCTAACGTAATTTCAAAAGGGTTTTCTAATGATCATATAGCCTTTTAAAATCATAAACTTGGATTAGCAAACACAGCGTGCCACTAGAACACAAGAGTGATGGATGCTAGTAATAGGCCTCAGTACACCTATGTACATATTCCTTTAAAAATCAGCCATTTCAAGAAAGATTTAAATGACCCCAAACTTTAAACCAGTAGTGTATATATTGAACAAAACCAATGAAAGGAAGCTGGAAACACATTTGTTTCATGATGTAAATATTTAAAGTGGATAAAGCCCATAAATCGCTCACTCTTAAACTCTTCAGTTTTTAAATAATTAATGTTGAAGTTGAATAAGGAGCCCTTATGTGCTTCAATGACAGAGAAATATGGTCATTTTTTTTAAAACTCTCAAGATACACATTTTTAGAAGTGCTTTTTAAAGCATGCTTTTAGTTGTCTTAGCTATCCTTGTCTATTGTATTATTTAGTACAATTAAGTTGCATTGGTTTTAATACTTGTTTTCTTGAAATACTTCATTCTATTACTCATGCCATATCTTGATTTCATAATTATAATTTTTTTGTAAGATATTTAGCCTGGTGGGTGTTACGGCCTTTAAAGAAATTTTGGTCAGAGCTATTTATAATCTGCCAAAATAGTTCCAAAATATTTCTTAACAGCGCTTATTTCTCCCTGATCAACTGACTCAGTAAACCTTAAGCAACAAACTGATACAGGAATGTACAAGCTGGATTTATTTTTGGACGGAGGACATATCCTGTCGCAAGTCACCAGTCCGCCTCCACTTTGCTAAGAGACAACATTGTTAACCAGCCCACTCTGACATTATGCAGGTGGTGGGCTGCACTCTGTAGAGCCACTGATATTTACGTTACAAGACCCAGTGTGTTTTCACCCGTAATGGGGGGGGGGGGTGATGCACGTTGGGAGGGCGTCGGCGTCACTGTTATCATCTGAAACAACATCATCGCTCATGCTTACGCAGATGCTCAAACCTAACAGCGCCTAATGTGTTGTCTTACCCCTGAGTTACATTACTGTAGTTGCACAAAGAAAGCTTTAAAGTAATTGTACTTTACAGTGAACTTTACAAAAAGTACTATCAGTCTCCCCAAAAATTGTGATTAGTTCTTACATTTTTCTTCATCATACATCTAGGGATTTCAGCATCAACCAAATAAGGCAACCCATGTTTTGGGTTGTACGCAGGGTTCTCAGAGCAGTGGTTACAATGCATCACTGATCCAATTTGCATATTAAAAGGTCATCGGGAATCCGGGGAGTTTGGTACAGGGAAAACATATTTACATGTAATTTTTTACATTTCTGAGGGCTAAACCCGGGACATTCCTGGGAACTGTGATAAACGAAGAGTACTGTAAATTACTTAGATGAACGTGAATGTATTCGCAGTATAGTGGTGGACAAACCTTTCTAAACACACATCAAGCAATAACCTTGTTTCCATACATGCAGGGATCTAAACTAAAACTATGTAACCATATGTTAATACAGTATTTTACTCCAGTTGTCACTGTTTACTTACAAAGATTAAAGGTCAAGTTAAGGTAAAGTATTATATAAAACTGAACAGTCACTCTCCTATTGCACTATTTGTCTAGATTGTCACTACTAACGTTTATTTTGAGTAAAGGTTTTACTGTTATTTACAAGATGCTCTCATGTGGTTGCTCATGAGCTGTCATCTGAATGCACGTGTACTGTCCATTGGTCTTGGTGAGATGAGAGCATGTTAAATGACTAGACTGTAAATCTAAATAGACAGTGGGTTGAATAACAAACATGTCATATTATGTGAGTGTTATTTGTGCGTGTATGTGTCATTTTTGCTAATGTGGTTAATCGACTATGCAATTGCATGTTTGAGGCTGGATTTGCCAGCTGAACACATACCATCTGTTTTAGGAATATTGTTTTCATTAAAAAACAAATCATCAGTAGCAGAATTCTTTACTCTTCACATTATTTCTAGCTACTCGTTTATTATATCTTCACATTGTCTTTTAACACACAATGTATGCCACCATATTGTTTGTTCTTCCAGATGTCTTCCAGAACCAAACACTATTCTATGCTTTTGTCTGCATAATCATTGTAACATTATGGATTCATCAACTATGACTACCTGATTGGTTCAGACACAATGGCTGTTGATGGTGAAGCATAAACTACTGGATTAAGAAAAGTAATATTTTAGGTGGCTCTATAGCACAAAAACAGGACCTCACTGACAGGAAAACAAGTAGATTTTTGAAGACAATGCAAAACCATGGAAAACTGCTGCTGATATACTGGTTACTACCACATCTGAAGGGATTAACTCACCTGCTATAGGTCTAATTTCACAAACTTAATTTCAGTAAAAACTATTTAGTCAAGACACATCTCAGAGCAATTTCAGTGAGGCTTACTATACTTCAATGAGACAACTTTCAGATTCTGAGGAGGACTGATTTTCGTAAAGAATGGACGGGCAACTCCGGTGTGTCTTTACGTTGATCAGATGAGCAATGCAGCGAAGGGCTGCTGTAGTGCCTCGCCCCACAACATGTGGTCAGTAGGACGAGGGCACAGCGGAGCTTCAGCTAAGAGGCTTTGTCAAAACAGCTAGAATGCTTACAAATGTACAAATCGTGTATGTAACTGTAGAGCACGGAAAAATCAATCAGTTGGTCTTTAGCTAGCGTGAAATTAGATCTGCCCGATGTTTAGAACATGGCAACTGGTGAGTTGCCACACTCTGCCTCCTCTCAAGACAGGATGGAAGGCAGATTTGTTTTAGTTGGTCCTTATGGAAGAAAAGCTATTCTGAGAAGAATGGAAAAGCATTCTGAAATGTGGTTTGGGTAAAAGTCCATAGGACCAATACCTTACAAATAAATGTACCCACCCACGATATAAGAATTTTGTTTAGAAAACTGATCCTTTTTTGAATGGAACTGACTTTGTTCTTAACTGCCGGCATACTGCTAGAGTGATAAGGTTATCAACACAACAGTTGCACATCTGAAGTGTATGGTATCTGTCTACTAAACTGCATGTTATGCAAGAAAAAACAATAGCAACAAACTAGAGACGGCCAAGACTTACATTCACTTCCTGGAATGTGAAAGGTCTGAAAATGGCAATTAAGGTAGGTGAAGTTATAGTGAAGTTATAATATTTTTTATAAGAAACCTTGCTGAATAAAATGTCCTCCATCTTTTCCTTCTAAGACAGAGATACTCAAATAGTATTTAGGAAGGTCACACAAAATTCCTACAGATACCGTATCTTAATTTGAGCAGGTTTGCTCCAGCTGGAAAATAATCCTGCTACAACAAATGTGAAATATTACTGGGATTATAATTAATGGATTTTTTTTGTACAGCTTGATCATTTCTTTTAATAATGAAATCACACATATTAGAAAGTGGAAATTTGATTAGATTAAATTCAATTGAACAAGTACAAGTACAGTACAACAAAATGCTGCTAGCATCTAACCAGGAGTGCAAATAGAAGAGGGCAGAAAATGTACAGTATTAACTATAGTGTATGTTACAAGTGGGATAGTAGTTGTGCAGGTACAAATGGCAATTCTAAGTGGCATTCTAGATGTGCAATCGAGGCAATTTGGAGGAGTAAGGCAGCATGTGCAACCGGGATGCAGAGATAGCAGCAATGAGGTCCCCAAGGTAGACATGTATATGTAACTGTAAAAATGCAAGTACGATGGCAATTCTAAATGTGCAAAGATCAATTTGAATGTGCAAGGTGCATATGCAACTGAAATGCAGGGATAGCAGCAGTGAGGTTCCCAAGGTAGACACGTACCTGTGACAACTGAAAACTTCCAATATCAGACTTTGCAAGGCAGTGTCAGAGTAGTACAAAGGGAGTAGTGCAACAAGGTCCCTGAGAGGTGTGTTTAGTGATGGGTCACAGAGTTCACAGAGTTCTCTGGGTCACAGAGTTCACAGAGTTCTCTGGGTCACAGAGTTCCGCAGGGTTACAGTAGATGGAAAGAAACTGTTCCTGAGCCTGCTGGCGCGGGAACTAAGAGACCTGTACAGCCTGCTTGATGGTCGGAGGGCAAACAGTTTGTGGGACGGATGTGTTGGGTCCCTGATGATCCCGCGCGCCCTGCGCAGACAACGCTGGCACTGGAGATCTACGATGGCTGGAAGCTGGGCACCAGTTGCAGGGCCTTCCGGTTGGCTACGGACCAACTGATGGCACAGTTAGTCAGAATGCTCTCGATTGTGCAGCGGTTAATGTTCACAAGGATCTTGGAGGACAAGCGTGCTTTCTTCAGCCTTCTCAAAAAGTACAGGCACTGCTACGCCTTTTTGACCAGGGCTGAGGTGTTGGGGGACCAGGAGAGGTCCTTGGAGATGTGGCATCCAGGAATTTGAAGCTGGACACACGCTCCACCTCAGTACCATCGATGAGAACTGTGGCGTGACTGCATCCTTTAGACTTCCTGTAATCCACAATGAGCTCCTTGCTTTTCTTTGTGTTGATGGCCAGGTTGTTGTCAGCGCACTACGCTGCCAGACGCTTGACCTCCTCCCTGTAGGCTGTCTCGTCATTGTCACTGATCAGGCCTCCGTGGTGTTCTCTGCGAACTGTGTTCCAACACCATTTCTGTTTGGCCTCAAACTTTAGAGGCCAAACAGAAATGTACTCTAAACAGTCTCAATATAAAACGATCAAGATAAAAATGTTTCTGGGGCCTTTTGAAAATAAACATTGTTTTTTTCTACGAACATCACTAATTCTGCATTTGAAGAAAAAGGACTCACTACTTCAGCTGAGTTAGGTTGTCAGTATTGATCCGCTCACTGACAAAATGAAGTAGGCATGTCTTGCTTGTCTACACAGCCTGTGTTGCTACACACACTGAAATACGGATTAAATGGTGCAGTGCTAGAAATTGGCGTCAACACTACTAGCCTTTAGAACTAGTCTCCGTGGAATTTGAGGTGTGGCTACGCTAGACTAGCAATGTGTGGATTTAAAAATTAGTTCCAAGACAAGTGAAAAACAGGGAGTGAACACAGTTTGAGCAATACGCATTTATGAATGTAATAGTGGAAATAGCAACGTTTGTTTGCACGGACAAGCCTTTATAGACCTCAAAGACGAGATGGTTGTGTAGTTTCTTCTGGGGACGCTTTGGAGCGTTTATTTTGGTGTGTCTAGCGACAGCAGTACAGGGCTTGTGCAACTATACAGCCAAATAAATCTATGAAATGGAACTTTGACCAAAACAATTGCCTGAATGACGCTTCAACACTAAAAGTAAAATTTGGTCTAACTTGCTACAAAACATATTCCTTTAAGTGTGCAACAACAGGATGAACACATTTTTCAGTAATTATGGAACATAAGTAATGTGGTTCATGGCATATATTTGAGCCACATCAGTTTCTTACTACAGATTGTGAAACCACTAGCAAATAATACACATTGCACATGTAGAGACTGTTTTCCAGATAACATCGTCATTGCTTCTTTGGGGAATTCTTAAAAGGGATGTGTTATTGTACATTTATTTGTGGATTGCACTAAAAATATGACTCCATTATCTGTAATGAAGAAGGACATTGGTTAGATAGGGGCACTTATCATGTGCCTCCTAGAGTCAGTGGGTGAAACTAAAGATTATAGGTATTCAGATCTTTTGTTTTTTCAAAGTTTCCTTTGGGTTACAAATAGTTCAGTGCAATATGGTTCAACGCAATCATTAATTCCATGACTAGTTGACAGTTTAGTGACATCCTTTGAGCGGAAAGAACTTTTTGTTTTCTTAAAATGGAAACGTTATCGTTCGCTGAATGGATATCCATACCCGGACCTCCGCGTTGGTGCCTTTAACACTACCGCATGAGCATCTAGAATATTGATAGAATGTTAACTCAACAGTGACGTGCCATTCTTGCACCTAACAATAAACAATACCGACACACAAAATTAGTCAGAATCTGACTGAGAAATGGGAATGAACATCTGTGATCGACATGTTTCACCCTACAAACAGTCAGATCAGATCTGCAAGTTAAAGCAACAAAACGCATCACTGCTCTCTTGTACTGTGAACCGGCTGAATTTGTGAACACTCCAAATATTTAAAGTTTGAATAATTTACAAGCCGAAATTTCGGAAGAGGCCTTCGGTAGAACACGGCGTGCAATATCCACAAACAGCATATTACAATATTTTAATATCTTCCAACTGTAAATCTCCTGGGGGACGGCAAGCTGACATTCTTCCATGTGTGCGTTAGGTCAAGGTGTTCAGGCACCAGGATGGGTCAGGGATGAGGAGGAGAGGAGGATGACTCACATCTCCTCCATTTGCCAAAACAGTTCACAGCGCCGCCTTTCATTATTAAGTAATCAAATGAAACCGTCAGATCCGTTCACTTAAAACCACTGACCCCTGACTTCCCTGTAAATACCGTGACCGGAGCATTAGCCGACGCAGCCCTTTGTCATCCCAAATGGCACCCTGTCCCCTCCCCCCGGGGTGCACTACGGTCGACTAGGAGCCCCCATAGAGCGCTAGTTGGAAGTAGTGCACTATGTAGTGTATAGGGTTCTATTTGGGAAGCATCCCAACCCTCCCTCTTATCAAACCAGCTCTGCATTAAACAGCCCTGGTGCAGACCACAGCGCCCTCTGCTGTAAGCCACCGCCACCGCCACCACAGGAAAACCTTACTTCCATGGGCACGAATCGTTTTTGCATCAGCCGTACCGTGTAATCCAGTCAAGACTTTTAAAAGTTGCCCTTTCATGTGGAAGAGTATCAGTTGCAATTATATGAGTGACAGTGTCCAGCACACAGCTATTGGCAAGCTTGGTGAAGATGAGCAAAAATGAGGCTATGGAAAAAAAATTCTGCTGTTTATCAGCTTGATGTTATGTTCAAAATACAACATAATTCTATAAATTAGGTAAAATTGTTAAAAAGACAAAACAATTTTGGTTAAAAAAAAACGGTATCTTCAACAACATGTTTGTCATCATTGCTGGCATGTGTAGACTCAGCACGTTGCCCAGGCCCTCCTACTATGTAATTTACAGTACAACCCACTGAAACAGGAAGTAATGAACGACCACTTAACAGTTCCTAAGGACTAATGCAAATATGTACAATGGGGAAGATACTTCTATTTGATTTGGCTTTCTAGGAATGCCAATAGTTCTGACTCTTTTAAAGAAAAATATGAATTTCTTGATTCATAATATGTTTTGTTTATTTACAAAATTCAGATTTCTCTCATCTTCTGAGAGGTAAGACGTAACTGAAGAACAACAATGACATTTCTAAACGCTATTTCTGGAAAACACACAAACACAATTCATATAATCCAAACATTTTAATCAAGTGACAACGATTCCCTTGTTCTTGGGTTGTATTTTTTACGGTGTTTTTTTTACATTATTTTACCAGACACGTATGCTAACATGTTCTAATTTACAGCAACAACCTAGGAGCAGTTGGCTAACTTTCCTGGTCATGGACTGAAAGACAGGGATCAGAACCGGCAAACCTTAGTTTTTACTGGCCCTACGCTCTTGACCTTTAGGCCACCCTGCCGCCCCCAAAAGTCCATCTATCAGAATATTTTTCTGCGGTACGCCCGTCGGCAACACACACAAACAGCTGCAGGAGCTTTGATTTAATGATCACTGTGCGTACAGAAACCCCACAATGGCTTCTTCGGAGGAGTGGAGCATTGCCTCTCCTACGCACCAGAACCTTTCAACAGCTGCTACGCACAGGAGGGACAACTTTTGTCGATAAAAGCTTCTTTTCTCCTCTCCGGGGGGCAGACGTGCCAATTTAACACCCCTCAGACTGCCCTTAGAGCTGGGGAGAGCCCAGGGTGCTCATCCTGCTCTCGGGTTGTCTTTAGCTTATCGTGGCAGCAGGGGGGGGGCGCACCCACCGCCCACGAGTCTTCGTCACATGTGCCACACACACACACACACAAACACACACACACTGACTGAGTGAGGGGGCCAGCCCATGAAAGTGATGAACCGTTTCCAGAGAGCTCAGGAACAGCTGAGGGCCTCCAGGAGATGTTGGTTTAAACAAGTCACTCGACTGGCATAAACAAAGGCAGAGATGGAGTGGGTTCATTGCATACATATTGTAGCTGTTTTCCTTTGCGCTTTTAGTCCATCGGTACGGATATGTATATTTTTTAAACATCTCAGTCATGTAGCAGGCGCCTCTTATCCGAAACGCCTCACAGTTATTGCACTTTTTTATGAGACTGCAAGACGGGACAACCGCACAACTCAGTAATAGTAAGTACACTTCATCCCAATGAAGTATCATCAAAGTTACTGCCAAACGGAAAAAAGGAAAAAATACAAAGTACACGCTAGGACAGGGCAGAGCTTTGACTGGGAGCTGTCCTCCCGTAGGGGTGGGACGGCCAAGAGATCAGAGGTACTGCAACAAAGAGCTTGGGTAGGGATGTAGTGTTTGATCTCTGCCGGAAGGTAGGGAGGGTCCCTTCCCCTTGCTGTTTCGTGGCCAAGCAACAGATGACATATCACTGCATTCACTGCGGAATCAAAGCACCAATGGTGGGTTTGACAGAATCTCATCGTGAAGATCAAAATCTTTTTACATTGCGTGTCATCAGTGACACAAGGCGACGTGCATAATGCAATGATTTAACCTCACATTTCAATGGGGAACGTAACATTGAACAACTTGGGACACAAAACTGACACTTTTGGTGCTCAGCACCCCGGCTCAGTGTTTGAGAATCAGCATTGATCTCAGTGAAACGGGCTCATCTGCCTTTGGGCAAGATGACGTCTCTGATACGTATATGATCTGACAAGGCTGTGTTGAGAACCTATGTCCTTGGTATTTTTTATTAGAAAGAATGTTGTGCACAGGGAAATTAAAATCATTAGTAACAGGAAGCGTATACAGTTTTACCAATGGATCGCCTCAGTAAAAAACATGTACCACCTTGCTTTTATGTTCGCTGTTCATTTTTGTCACACAAGAGATGGTCTATTCACAGTACTGTACCTCTGTAAAAAAAAAAGTAGCAAAAAAACAAATTGAGAGACACTGGCCTAATTCAGTGAATGGTTTAATAAATGGGTCCAAACTGTTTTGAGTTACACAAACTCAAAACTTGCTTTTAACCAGGAAGTGGCTTATCTAGGTAAATGCTGCTATTCGAAACAAAACAGGCGGAAAATGGATAGAATGACATCATCTGGGAAGAGACGGCTTGTCTGACATTTCCTTTTCATGTCAACTGTTAACAGGCTTTCTCAATGGAACCCTATAGCCAATTTGGCGCACTACTTTTGACCAAAACCCTGTGGGCCATACTCAAAACAAGCGCACTATAGAAGAGGTAGGTTGCTATTTGGGATGTAGCTTGGGTGATTGTCACTGTGTGTATTTTGCTCTATCTATTCCACAGAGAGTTTATGGTGGGTGTTGAACCACCTTGTTTGGTTCAACCTATATGTAGAATGAACAAAAATAAACAAAATATACATTCTAGATCATGACTAGGCCCTAGCTAGTTCACTCACTTCTCTGTGATGTGAAAGCTAAAGTAAAAAATAAATGTTTCCCAGGGTATAATGCAATTGATTAGCATGAACAATATATTTACATTGTCTATTCACAATGACGATCTAAAATATACACACAAGAGCATATATACACTGTAGAGGAACGGTCATTGATACTACAAAGAGTAAAAAATATAAAAGGAAAAAAACAACGGTAAATAACTCACTGAGTTGTAAATGAATTGGGTTATAAAGGTGTGGTTTTAAGTTTGCTGACGATGTAATCTAAGTGGCCAAGTGTGATCCAGAATCTCCAATGCACATGTAACACTGCAGCGTGGGTTCGAATCCCAGGCACCCCTCTTACAGCAAAAACTTTAATCAATCTTAACACTTTGTTGTCAAATAATGGCCCATTGAATCCCTTAAATAATGTGACCACCTAAATCCTTTGCCCTTCTTTGATGACTCAAATTCTGAAACTCGGTGCATGTCATGACAAATTTGGTCCTTCCTATGACTGCATCAGTGAGTGTTCGGAGTTTAGTATTTCGGATCTGTTATTTCATGCCTATTGGAAGTTTACAGAACAAAAGCCAATGGACATACCGTATAAGGGCATGTTTTTGAAAGATGAAGAAATTGGCTGTATCATATCGGCCCTGTCTTGCATTCTTGCACCGGTTTTATCTCTGCTACAAATCCATGACCTTAAGAAGTGCATTTCCCAATCCTACCCAGGTGAAAGAAAACCCACACTCTGTTTGAAGACAGCAGTATAATTTCATACTGGTGGGGATCTCTGAAGTAAGGCAGGCAATGTGCCTTAGATACTCGCGGGTGATAGATGTTATCACAATGTACGAGCATGATTGTTAGCTTCATTATACGACTGTTTCAGTGTCTTACACAGAAGAGCTAATCCTGATAGGAGATTCTCTCTTTCTCTTGCTCTCTCTCAGAAGTCTTTCTATTTCTCAATCTTTCCCTCTCTCTTTCTCTCTGCAAAGTCTTTATTCATACTTCCCATTCTTCTGTCTTCCTCCCTCTCTTTCTAGAGGATCTGATCTCCCTCTCTCCCTCTCCCGGTCACTTTCTCGTTCTGTCCCTGTGCGCAACGTCCGCGACTGGGCTCTGACCCGCGGGTGACATGGGAGCTGACCAGGTCTCAACAGGGAGTTGACTGAGACGCAGATGGTGTTCTCCTGTCCTCCTCCACCTCCTCCTCCTCGGCTGATTAAGCCTCACCACGTTTCCAGCGGAGTCCAGCGGATCTGCGCGGCCCGTCGGGAAACAGCTGCCCTGTCCACCCCTGCAGTACAGCCGCGGCAGCCTCCATCACAACGACCTCCGGCTCACACGCCAGCCGCGTCCCAAACGGCCCCCTGTTCCCCACACACTGCACTGCCACTGACCACGGGCCTCTGGTGAACAGTAGCGCGCTGAAACGCAAGTTAACAGGGCGGCGTTTGGGACGCGGGCCGAACACGTTCCATGAGTTATATCTGTGTGTCCTCAGCCACAGATAGAGGGTATCTGTCGTGTTTCGGTTGCCGAGGCCTAGTTAACACCCACGCGCCGCTGGCTCCAACATAGAGGAGGCTAGAGGGGTTGGTCGGAGTTAATTTACAAAGTGAGAAGGACGGCGTTCAAGGCCAGTGGAATCCGTTGCAATTCACAGAAGGCGTATGTATGTGCAGAGCAAACAAGGTGACCAGCGGTGCAAAGTAGAGATGAAACCCTGGCTTTGTTCACGTCATTTGGTTGTCTCTGATATGTGGTCAACACTGCCACCTAGAGCACAACTAGTTTATTCAACAGCTGATACTGAAACATGGGATGAAGCCGGGAACATTTGTGTATCACAAAGAATGTGTTTATAGAGCATGTCCCATGGTGAATTCAGTAGAAAGACAGCGCGTGTGTGTGTGTGTGTGTGTGTGTGTGTACGGGCGTGTATATATGTGGGGACCGGACATTGCCACAAAAATAAAAAATGAGCACCTGCTTCAGTCAGCCTAAAAAACTAAGGTTTGTGAGAAAATTCACCTTTCAGCAGGAAAATGATCCCGAAGGCCAAGCAACGGTGGAGTGGAGACTGAAAAGGTGGATGTCTTACAGTGGCCCAGTTCTGATCTAAATCCCATTGAGAATCTGTGGTATTTTTAGAAAAATGCATTTCAGAAGCATCACCCAACCAGCCTGAACGACCTGGAGCAAATCTGCCAAGAAGAATGGGCCAAAATCACCTCAACACCGTGTGCAAATCTGGTACATACCCCAAAATACTTAAAGATGTTATTGCAATGAAACAAGCTTGCACCAAATATTAACTTCTGTGTGTTGATTACTTATGCAAGCAAAATATTTATGTTCTTTATTTTTCTTCAGAATATTTCACAGCATAAAACCAAAGTTACTTTACAATAACAGAACACAATGTTAGCATATAATTCATTATAATGTATTACAGTTTCAATATTTGGCAGATGTTTTGATATAAAATGTAGATATGCAGAGATTGATTAAAAATATATATTGGAAGAGGAACAAAGTGAAAGTTTGTTTATCACATGAGAAATAGCTTGTGAGTAACGGAGGAAAAAAAACAAGTGAAAATACATAATGCAACAAAGAACTTTCATGGCAACATGATCAATGAAGTACTATCTTATCTTGTCCTATTGTGTGTTTGCAAGTGTGACATTGTTTTTCTGTGTGTCCAATCTCCTCACTGAGTATTTGACTCCAATCGACAAGGTCTTTGGAAAAGGGGTCTGACACCCCCACCCATGCAGTTAATGTGTGCATGTGTGTTTCAGCCGTGAGCGGACTTGAAGTGGGGAATGCTCTGGTAGGGAAATGCCCCTGTGGACAATAGTAGCCTCTGTAAAGAGGAAATGGATAGGACTTCACCAGCTGCCACTGTCAATTTAACTCAAGCAGCCTCGATCCCCTCTCCACTCAGGTCCGTTCCTCTCCCCTCATGTCTTCCTGTCTTCGCTTCTCTTCCTTTTCTCTATCCCCCCGGTTTGGATAGCGCCACAAGGCGAGGCCCCCGAAACCCCCTTTTCTTGTGCTCCGATCCACTGTCCGTCACCAAGCCAGAAACTGTGAGCAGGCAGCTAAGTGCTGTTAACATTGATTCACAATGCTATTGACCATCTTTCCGTATCCGTGACGGGACCAAGGACTCGCTTCAGCCGTGCTTGTACTGTGTCTGACCCAGGCTTCCCACCGTTTAATAAAGTGTGTGCGTGTGTGTTCATTCAAGAGTTGACTAAAAAGCAACATACCACCCGTATTTCCACATTCTGAAAAGAACATGGAAAATAAAATTTACTCTTAAAATAATCTCACATTTCCTGTGACAGTCCAGAGAGGGCAAAACCCAAATCTTTAACCGTTAATCAGTAGGGCCCTGTAGGCAGTTGGTTGATTTAAAATAAGGTTTTTGCTGTAAGGTTCATTCCTGGTAAACTCTGTGTTATCCATGGCTCCACGGAGGACCGGAGCCATTGGGAGTGGCGGTCAATAGATGCCTGTGGTTGCTGCGGTACGCGTGCCCCCCACCCCCCCCACACACACAACTTTTCCAGGGTCGGTATGCCATTAATATGAACGCAATCTGTGTGTCTGCGTTAACTGTCTAGCTGAGTTTGACTAGCTGAGTTAGTCGCCTCTCCGTAATAAAGACTGAGTGTGTCCATGTGCCTCCGCCACTGATGCTCCGCGACACGTGTGCGTGCCGTTGGGGATTAAGTGCCACACACACACACACACACACACACACACACACACACACACACACACACACAGATACTGATCCCTACTGACCCAGTGATAGAAAAACAAGACACACCTTCTATTCAGAAAAGAGGATGTGTAGCATTACAGCGTGATTGATTGGGCCAGTTTGGTCCTTCATGCTGGAGATTCGGGTTTCACTGTACTGACCCTTTGACTTGTTTTACATTGGCACATCGGGTGTTTTGAAAAAAAAAAAAAAAAGAGAGAGAGGCGGGAGAAAGACCTCGTTGTAATCAATGAAAGCTGCTACATTCCCGACATTCCCGGCGTTGCGTTTTCCTGCAATGCTGAGCTAAAATCAAAGTGGTGTCTGCCACTAACGCTTGGTTCAGGGCCGTAGATACCTATTGTCATTGGTTAAGGCAACCACTACAACACATCTTAGGAGCAAACAATGTTGTGTATCTTGACATCGGTAATCACAGCATTGGCGAGTAAAGGGGGGAATAATTCCAGAGATACCACTAGGTGTAAAAGTTTCATTCCGTAGCTCTTCATCATTGTTTGTATTTGGAGGTGATTGTTCAGGGGCAGTAGTAGTCTTAGAAGTTGGGGCATCTGACCAGTAACCGAAATGTCGCTGGTTTGAATCCCAGAGCCAACAAGGTGTCTGTTGTTCTCCTTGGCAAGCGGTTAACTCTGACAACTCGTTGTCCTGTGTCTTGCACCTCTACAATTTGAAAGCCAAATCTTGGTTGGATCTTGTTTGTCAAATCGCTTTTCCCTTTCATACTCTTTTTCTTGTTGCAGAACTGTGGACTGACATTGCATCCACGCTAGCTGATTTTCTGTCCGTATGTTTTGTATGTAGTAGATAATTAATTACTATCACTGACCTTGCGGCAATGCTCCAATATATACCTAGCATAATGCTAACCTAATCCCTAGTGGAAGACTACCTTCTATGAGCCAGATTTGCCTCACAGACACAGATAAAGCCAAGTCCTGAACTTAAAAAAAGAAACCCTCCAGGAATAGGTAATTGACAGTATGTTAGATAAACGGGTTCAAAATATATAAAACACTCTGTCTTGCCCATACTGTTAAATATTAAAAACTGCAATACGGCAACACAGAGTAGAAATGGGTGAACTTCCCCTTTAATAAGAAAATAAAACAAAAATTCCAAAAGGTTGTTCTCATATTGCTTTTGCTCGGGATGAATCCTAATGTGTCCTAATAACACACAGAAGCATGTGCCTGAATTAATGAGTTGCCTAGACCCGATTTTCTCAAACCACTCCTCCGGGCTCCTGAGACATTTATAATGTTTGCTTTATCCCTAAACTGTCACACCTGATTCAATTAGTCAGTCATCATGCCTTTAACTAATTGAATCAGTTGTGACAGTACACGGGTTCAAAACAAAACAGTGAAACGTCAAGAAGGGCCTGGGGAGAGGTTTGGGAAACCCTCGCCTGCAATCACTTCAGGGCACGCTGTGCGGCTTTGTGGGCAAACTGAAATGTCAAGCCAAAGCCTTTCCATCAATAAAAACATACATGCATAGTAATGACAGACAATGTCCCATTCTCGTGCTTTCCCTGGTTTTCTTCATGCAGGGTTCCGCTGTGGTGTAAAGTTAACCTGGTACCTCAAAAACCTCTGACAGACCCTCTGATTTGATGGGCAGTGTGTGACTGGACTTATTAGCAAGGCTGAAAGCAGTGCAAGTCTCCCCCCTGACAGTGTGGGGTCACACTGTGAGATGAGTTTATTGACACAGCACCCCTCGTGCCGTAAACAGAAAGCCGGCTGGCCCCAACACTCGCCCCTGGGGTACGCCCCGGCCCCACATGCCTGTGCGCTCAAGCGTCCAGGAGATAGTTTCCCCGCCCGACCGAGTGCCCGTCGGCACTCAGCCAAGCGGTTAAACTGTGGCCCCGCCCTCCCCGGTCCATTCACCACCCCAACCCCCATCTTCTTCAGTTCATTACTGTCAGGCAGCAGGCTGCCGGCACCACAGCTGCCTAGGCCGAATGATCACCGCTGTCACTGGGCCGCGCCTCACTAAGAGCCTCGGAGAGGGGGCAACTTCACATCCACTTTGAGACGTCGCCTCCGACGGAACAAACCTTCTACTTTATAGGCGGAGGCGACGTCGTTGGGAACGCCGTCACAAACAGTTCCGGCACCGCGTTTTGCCTGGTGTCTTACGAGCAAACAGGATGGCGCCACTCGTGCATTTGCCTGATCGATGTTGTGTTATTGTCACGTGCGTTGCTGCTGTGGCATTTTAGACGCGTGCTTGTGAGATAAAATATCCCAAAAGCAGAACTACAGATCTAAAAAAAGGACATCTTTTAACCAAAAGGGTAAAACTTCATTTGCAGCTCAACAGTGTAGAGAATCTGTACGGTGTGTATAGAAACTGTGCCGTCATTGTTCTGCCGTGAACAAACACTGATTTGACTTGCTTTGTTTTATGTAAGCTGGCAATCAACCCAAAACCTTGCTTCTCAGTAGTGGAGCCACCACTTCAAAAAACTCAAAAACAAATTTGAGGGAAGAAAAAAAACAGTGCCAATTACCAAGGTGCAGCTGTAAGTGCTACATGTCTGAATTTTATGCATTCAATCACAAATATGCAGTGAACCTCAAAAATCTCCAGTCAGCAAAACCAAGATTTAGTCAACAATGGAAATTACTAAAAGGTCGCATGAAAACAATCCTGTATCCACAAAAAGAAAGACTAGTAAATGGTCCCAAATTAAATCGCTGGTAAATCACAAGTACTGACAAAAAACGATTGCGGCACATGCCATGGTTTGCCCAATTTCTCAATGAAGATATAATTACCGTCATTTATAACCATCTTGTTTCAGTGTGGACTTTAGCAGATGTTAAAGTGAAATAGCCATTCGTAACCAATCAGTGACAGTCATTCTAGGATTATGTGAAAGTAGCTTGAAGAATGTTTAGACAGCTGGATTCTGGTGAAAATTCCCACAGGAATGTGTCAAGGCTATGCTCTGCTCCACAACAAAAGCCAAAGGTGAGACTGACAACAATGACACTGAACTTTTGTGATCTAGAAAATGGTGATATAGTGATTAAACTATTTGACGTTATCATATAGAAAATACAAGACAAAAAAACTAACTAGAATAACTGCAACTAAAAACAAATCGTGTTACGTTGCATATGGCGATATAGCTACTATCCTTCCACTAGGTGAGCTTTCATATTAAGTGTAAGTACCTTGGCATTTGGTTAGACTGTTTACTCTCTTTCCACAACTATACTGTCACCTCAAGTCTAAAATTGAAACCAGAGTTGGTTTTCTTATTTTGCAACAATGCTGCTAAACACACTCTGTAAAAACAGTCACCATAACAAAATGGACACCATTTTCCACAACGCCATCCGCTTTGTAACCACTGCCCAGTACAACACTCACCACCGTGTTCTTTACGCTCCAGTTAACTGGCCAACGCTGCACACATGGCGCCAAACTCACTGGTATCAGCTTATTTCCAAATACCCCTTAGTCAAAATCTCCTCTTCACCTCAGCTCGCTGGAAAGTATCTCCATACCCAATTGAAATATGCGCTCCAACAGATACCTCACACTGGTCACCCCTAAACTCAACACTACCTTTTCAGTTGTCTGCTGCCAATGACCTGAATGAACTGCAAAAGACTCACCTCATATGGGGAACACCCACCTAAGAACCCTATTTATCTTTATAAGTATCACAACATACGGTGTAATTTAGTGGAGTGATTAATTGGTGTAATTAATCAAAGGGATTTCTGGGTGTTATTTATTGATCCGACCTCTTGCATGTTTATTGTGTCCAGTTTCTTTTGAGTATTCTGTGTAGCTTTGGGTTGTCTTGGCCTGTTATGCCATTGGCTATCATTGCAAGTGGTTTAAATGGTTCTCAGTTATCTAACCTGGTAAAATAAAGGTGAAATAAATAAATACTAAAAGTTTACAAAAAACTTTATTTAAAACTTAATTTATTTAGTATAAAATGTAAAATTAGAGACCCAATAGTCACCCAAATTATTGATGCTGTGCAGCTAAAGCACATTTCAACAAGCCCCATTCAGAAGAAAATAAATGACTAAAAACACTACCAAGTGGACTGAACAAGGAGAAATAAGCAGAAACATATTTTTAAATCAGTAACAGCAATTGAGTGACCAAAGAGCTGGACTCCACAACACTCCAACACTGGACTCCACAACACCCCAACACTGGACTCCACAACACTCCAACACTGGACTCCATAACACTCCAACACTGGACTCCACAACACTCCAACACTGGACTCCATAACACTCCAACACTGGACTCCACAACACTCCAACACTGGACTCCACAACACTCCAACGCTGGACTCCACAACACTCCAACACTGGACTCCATAACACTCCAACACGGAACTCCAGAACACTCCAACACGAGACTCCACAACACTTGGGACCTTGTCTGACAACATTACTGGGGCAGTGGTAAATGTTGTTAATTTTTGCTCAAGAAATACACCAGAATTCTAATGCATGGAGCACAGTGCTGGATATTTTTTGCCATATTTCTGCATGGCAAAGGACTAATTCCCTTCTTCTAGTGGTGTTCTCCTAAATGCTGATGTTTTGATAGACATTTTTACCCCACCAGGACACCAATTACAGCCATGTAAGTTATTTCTCACCTGACAGAAACATGAATAAACACACATTACTCAAGTCTAGAAACTTCTGACAGTTAACATGGATGTTCCTCGTGGGGATTTCGGCTGTTTTCAGGACCTATGTGTCTCAGCCTGAACGAGGAACAAACTATTAGTTTCCTCCAGATGATGCCCATTGACCTGGAAACTTTGCCCATAGCTTGAAAAGCCTCCATTAACTCATTTGGTAGGAAAGGGCCCCGACATAATGTTAAATGAACTGTGGAATCCACATTAGGTGTACGTCAAATTATGAGCGAATGGGCAATGCATCCATTTTGGATGTACAATTTCACAGATTTGTCTCAAATACAGCTCTTAAAAAAAACAACATCCATTTCTGTTCCATTAACCTTGTTGGTAACTGTTCCGTGACAGTTTGATTATTCCCAGCCCAGTTGACCACCAAACCTATTGCACAGGTTCAGGTCCAGAATGAGGTATCAATTTGTATTCATTCCACTTTACCACTTCATCATCATTAGCTAAAGGAATGTGTTCTGTGTGGAGCAACTGCATGTCCTATTATCGCTGAATCCGGTTGTTTGCAAAGAAATGTCAAAATGTCTAACAGAAAATGATCATTACCAGTTCAACCCAGCAGCGTCAAATTCTATTTCGGGCCTACTTAACCAAAAGGCTATTTTAATCGGTGTTTTAAAATATTAACGGGAGCTAGGGTCAGGATTATAAAGCCCTAGTCTGAGTGATAAAAGGACCAATCAAATCTCTGATGTGCAGATCGGCATGACAGCTCATACAGATGTGGGGCCAGAGGGGAAACAGACAGACATGAGGACGTGTTCGGATACAGAGATAATAATACACAGAAGGAAGCTGGGATATAAAACGGTAAATCAAAAATACATAAAGCAAATCTGTCGTCGTTGTCAAACAGTTGCCCTTTGTTTAGGATACTCAGTTACGGTCGGCTGAAATTCCTGGCCAACGAACCTCTTTCCTTTAACTCGTCTTCCTTTAACTTGTTTGAGCATTGCCTGAAAATAGGGAGGGTGAGTTCCCCTAGTAGCTCCACTGGGAAGCACCATGGTCTAGCAGTGGGTGAAAGCTTCAACAGGAAGCCAGTGGAGTGTTTGGCAGAACTGGGTGACCAGGCACCCAACCAACAGAGTCCGTCTTTAACGAATGGACGAATCATCGCCACATTTAAATTTGGATGACTCCCAATTGAAGGGGCTCCGAAACCACGCTTGTCTACATGGACTTTAACTAACAAACAGAGAAAAAACTGATTACACACACACACACACACACACACACATACACACACACACACGCACACAGAAACAGACATACACAATCACAAACATACAGAGACATACATTCACACATTCAAATGCACACACAAGCAATCAAAAACATACACACAAACACACACACACAAATATAAATGTACATGCCAACGGCAAGCAGAGATGGTCGCCTGGGTGCAGTGCAGATGAGCAGAAGGTAGCGCGCCCTAATTACTTATGCGTGCTGAGTACGCAGAAAAATGGAGCAGGAGGATTCCCCGATGCCATCCGTGAGCCTCCCGGCAGCCCCACACACACCTCTAACAGGGCTTCCCTCTGCTCCATATACCGCAGTGAAACCGCAGCCACAAGGGACAGAGGAGCTCCCAGGTGACGCGCGCGAGCGCACACAGAGGACTGAAGCTGATGTTGTGCTCATGATGCTGTTAATGGCAGTTCATGTGACGAAAAGATAAATTCATAGCATCTCTAACTCCTGCCGAGGTACAGTGTGGCGCAGTGTTGGACATAGAGCAGTTAACCCAGACTGCCATACGAATTCTCATAAATGTCAAAATGTTACATGGCCTTTAAAATATAACTGATCGGTGGACTAGTCAGGTAAACAAGGATTGGCAAATAAAGGAGAGATTCACTCATTTTGAATGTTTTATAGTTTTTCGGGCACCTCTGATTGATTCTCTGAGTCGTTTCATGTTTTCATGGTACTGCGCTATTGATTATGTCGGTCGGAAATGACGCTGGAATACAAAATGGGTGAACCTTACCTTTAACATGTATGATGTTCATCACGCTGATTAATGACTGCACGTGTTTTGTATCTAGATTAACGTAAGACAATGGATTTCGACGAATGTGAAATAGTAATAGCATGTTGAAAACATTTCTATTAGATTACAGGTTCACTGGGATATGACTTGCACTGCGCCTTCTGTTGCCCTCAGGATCCATGCATCGGAAAGCAGTAGTCACCACTGACAGCCAAGCACCTACTCGGAGAATGTTCCAAGGGTGTAACATCTACAGTACTGTACGTTTGGCACGGCTCCGCCTTCTTGGGCCGGCTGCCGTGCGTGTGTCTGCCAGCTTGGGTCATGTTTTATGTTGGGGCACTGTTGAAAACAAAAAGTCGAGTCGTCTTTGACCGTACATGCGGTGCAGCTGCTGAGGGGTGTGCCGGAGCTAATACAAATTCCACCCGAGGTCAGGAGGTTTACCTCCCAGTCAGATTTCTGCTACGGCACTCCAGCTCCGGGAGATGTTGGCGGGGGACACCGTACGCCACAACTCTCCTCGTTTTCCCACATTTCGCCGGTGATCGTACTGGGTACAGGTCTGAGGGTTCCTCGACCGGAATCGCACGTAACCCGTTTCCGCAAGTGTGTTTGTGTGAATCTGAAAGCACGTCCCGTCTTCAGTGCGGAGATAAAGCCTCTCTCACTCAGGCTACACGCCCCATTCTAAATTGTCGGCATCCATAGCTGAAGGAACCTCTAACTGGGCTTTTGAGCCCAGCTGTAGAAGTCTTCTGTTGTGGAACGCGTGCCAGCGGTGGACAAGTGTCTCCCCAGGGGTCTCTGTATGGTGTAGAGTGTGCCTCTTTTTATTGTGTTCAGCTTTGCCCAAGTACAAAACATCCTTTCTCTCGCTCTGACCGTCCGTGTGAACCTTGATAGCCTAGTGGCTTCCAGTGGGTCTGCGTGCTCTCTTTGACAAGTCCAGTCAGCGGTGATGTCCTGAGGAGATTTTAATAGCTTTTCCCGGCAGCACAAGCTGAGCTAGCCGTCAGCACCTAGAGTAGCAAGGTCACCTGGACGAGGGAAGTGTCTTAGGCTCGGGGAATTGAAAGGAATCTGGTTGAAAATGCAATCTATCCAGGGCCTTCTAATCAGTTGGTTTACATGGGCATGTTTTCGTAGCATGTTAGAGCATTTACTGTTCTAGCATCTTTTTACAAGACACATTGACTGCCTTCACTAATATACCTCATATACACCTCAAAATAGAAAGATATAAAACACAAATTGACCTTAAGTACAGTGCGGTCCATAAGTATTTGGACACTGAAACATACTTCTTTTTGTTTGGGCTCAGTACTCCAGAACATTGGATTTGTCAGATTTAATTTTGTGGGTTGTTCCTCTGTATCGAATGAACCATTTAGAAATGGCAGCATGTTTTACACATAGTCCCCCCATTTTAGAGCACCAAAAGGACAGTTTGCTTCACAGCTGTCTCCTATTAGGTAGGTGTGTTTGTTTGCATCATTAGTGTTGATTCTAGGCTTTGCATTTGGAGTCAGTTGCTGAGGTCCAACAATAAGAGGACCAAAGGAGTGTCAATGTTAGTCAAGCTGATCATCATGATGCAGATGAGTCAGAAATAAATGATCAGAAACGTACAAGTTTGGACATACTTGAATGTATGTGTCCAAACATTTGACTGGTACTGTAGCCAAAACATAAGGTTTGCCAAAATCTACAGTTTGGTACATTAAGAGGTAGAAAGATAGCACTTGTTAGCTCAGTAATGGCAAATGACCTGCTAGACCAAGGAAGACCTCTAAAATGGATGACCAAAAACATGATGATGTAAAAAAAGCTCTGGAAAAGGGTATTGCAGACAGATCAGACAAATATTAACACGTATTATAGTCATGGCAAGATGAAACCGTGGAGAAAGAAAGGAACTGGCATACCAACTTATCGGTAAAATAAGGTGGAAGGGGTGTTATGTTTTGGGCATTTATGGTTGCTACTGGAACTAGCTTTGATGAATGCTGACATTCATCAAAAGAACTAGCATTGATGAATTCTGACAATAGCAGTCGGATGAATTCTGAAGTGTACAGAAACATTTGTCAGCGCAAATCCAACCAAATGCCTCAAAACCCATTCAATGGCACTCTGCCTTGCAGCAGGAAAATAAACCCAAAAAGCAACCAAAGAGATTTTTCAAGATCAAAAAAGTGGAATGTTCTTGACTGCTCAAGTCATTGAATTGACTTGAATCTAATAGAGCATGCGTTTCACTTGAATCCAATAGAGCATGTGTTTCACTTGAATTCAGTAGAGCATGAGTTTCACTTGAATCCAATAGAGCAAGTGTTTCACTTGAATCCAATAGAGCATGCATTTCACTTGAACCCAATAGAGCATGCGTTTCACTTGAACCCAATAGAGCATGCGTTTCACTTTAATCCAATCAAGCGTTTCATTTGAATTCAACGGAGCATGCATTTCACTTGAACCCAATAGAGCATGCGTTTCACTTGAACTCAATAGAGCATGCGTTTCACTTTAATCCAATCAAGCAAGTGTTTCATTTGAATCCAATAGAGCATGCATTTCACTTGAACCCAATACAGCATGTGTTTCAGTTGAATCCAATAGAGCAAGTGTTTCATTTGAATCCAATAGAGCATGCATTTCACTTGAACCCAATAGAGCATGCGTTTCATTTGAACCCAATAGAGCATGCGTTTCACTTGAATCCAATAGAGCATACGTTTCACTTGAATCCAATAGAGCATGTGTTTCACTTGAATTCAGTAGAGCATGAGTTTCACTTGAATCCAATAGAGCAAGTGTTTCACTTGAATCCAATAAAGCATGCATTTCACTTGAACCCAATAGAGCAAGTGTTTCATTTGAATCCAATAGAGCATGCATTTCACTTGAACCCAATAGAGCATGCGTTTCACTTGAACCCAATAGAGCATGCGTTTCACTTTAATCCAAT
>JACXGI010000038.1:83392-102953 GCA_016801175.1 Esox masquinongy | reverse complement strand
TGGCTGCAGTACAGGCCTGGCTGAGCACCACCATGGAAGGAGCCCGGCGTCAGGTGATGTCTATGAGTTGCAGACTTCAGGCAGTCATTGAATGGAAAGGATTTGCAACGAATTACTACATGTGACAACTTTATTTAAGACTGTTAATTTGTCCAATTTCTTTTGGTCCACTAAAATGGAGGAGGGGCTATGTATAAAAAGGGCTGTTTTCCTACATGGTTAACGGATTATAGATGTAAATACTAAAAAAACTGACAGTCTGCACTTAGTCAATGTTTCATTTCAAGTCCAACGTGCTGGAGTACAGAGCCAAAACAACTAAACTTGTGTCACTGTCCAAATACTTATGGACTGCACTGCATATGCCTGATATGAACTGGCACACAGTGGAAAGGTAGTATTAAAAAAGGCCCATTCAGAAATGGCCCAACCAAAACAATTGAGCATGGTATTAAATATTATTAATCCCAAAGTGCATTTTTTTGTGTTATTTCAGCATGAAAAAGGACAGCATTTGTTTCTTTGTATGCCCTGAAATATAAACATTACATAACCAGGCAAAGACAGGGCTCATCAAGGGATCAAAATAGTTCAGCGCTCGTTATATAATACGGCTACCAATTACCAACCCAGAAGTATGTCGTGAACCAATTTTAGCTTGAAAAGTTTTTCTTTGTTGCATTCACAGATACAACAAATGTAGAATCTTCATTTGATCGCCCGGTTGCATGAGAAAAAACCCTCCTGAAGTTGGTAACTTCCACTTTCAAATGTAGCACTTCCTTTTCTCTCATAAAAATAAATATACCCTAGAAAAAAACAACAATTTCTAATCCACATAATTCTTGCAGCATAATTCATTTCCTGCTGTAGCAAACCGTCTTAAATTAAGATCATACTTCTACAATTACTACAGTGCAGTTCTTCTGGGTCTTATTTGGCAAATGATAAGACTTGTTTGTTGGCAGAGCCGAAACCTCACATTGCCATTTGGGCTGTCTGGAGCCATGTCAGTGGAAAGGTGACTGTTTCTTTGACTTGACTGTGAACATTGTCCAGGTCAAAGAAAAGCCACAGGATTATAAGAGGCACAGCCTCGCTCTGGGTGTTTTTATGGATGAATGCTGTTGTAAGGAAAGTCCAGCACCAGACAAACGTGAGCATATCGTTTATTCATCAGAGATCACCAGCTCACTGACATTTCGCGATGAGTTAAGGTTAGTAGGGTACAGATTTTGCTGACTTTGCTTTTCATGATGTAATTTTGCCATTTGAAAGACAAAAATGAGGTGTTCACATCAGAAATAATTTATATCGCTGTTAGCAGTCCATACGCAATGATGGGACTATTATAAAAATGATTTGGTCATCAGGGTCTTGAGAGTAATACATTGTATCTCTACTGTGTACAACTCTTTTACAACCGTTGTAGGCAATAAAAGAATACTAAAGCAGTTGTAACTAATTACCTCATAATATTCCTTCAAAATACCATGAGGTAATGAGACTGATTTATCCGGTTGGAAAACTAAGTCAGTTTTGTGTACTGATCATTATCTCTGACATTACTAACATTCATCCATTCTGATCTGCTGCAATTCTTTTTTTAATATCGAGTGAGTGAAAAACAACATTTTGTTGGCCAGTGAATAGTTTACAACCCCACATAATTCAAAGCTTGCTTTATTTCATCCATGTTTTGCTTTTAAAGTAATTTCATCCTGATTCATATTAAGGACAACAAACAACAGTTAAGTAGCAGTTTCCAGTTCCAAGACACCCGTGTTCCAATGGTGCAGAGGTCAATGCGCACCTAGCCATTTATCAATCGACAAGACTGATAGTTTTTTGCTTCAACTTTTAATGGAAGGTTTAATTGGGATTGGACCGTCAAATGTGGAACAACCTCCCTTCTGAGCCATGGTTTGCTGTGTAAATGCGGAATTATAGGATAATCTGTCGAGAACAGAGGATTATCTTTCTCCCTCTCTCTATCTAACCTGTCAATGATACTCTATGGCTCTCAGTATAATGCCACATTTTAGTGGAGTCCAAATGCCTACTCTCACAACCTCAAACAGGCCAGACTGATCAAGTAAAAAAAAAAACTGTAAAAACTCTACCTACCTCCCTCTCTCTCACTCTCTCACACACAAAACACAGAAGGTCTTGCTACAGTATCTCTCAACATTTTACTATTTTTCTTGTACTCCATGATGATTTGATAAACAGCCCTTGGAAAAACATGGTTGCAGCGGTCAACAGTTAAGCACTTAAAAAAATCTGATTTGCTTTTCCTTATTAACTCGGGATTTCCAATGACTTTGTGGGTCAGCGATAATATTTACCCCAACTAAACAATGCGATCATTATTTCAGCTTTACAGACTATCTAATAATCCGGCACAATCAACTGTTGTATTACAACAATGGCTTAGGTGCCGGCAGTCTTTCCTAGAATGCAGCATAGCTTCGGAACTTCTAACACTTCCCTCCAACATTCCCGAGAGTTCTATTCTTCAGTCTGGGAAGGAGTACGCCACACAATGATTTAACAAATTGTTCCGTCTTTAAGAAAACTCCTCTTGCTTTCAGCCAGCACAGGTCTACTATAAACCAATGTCTGCCCCCGTTACCAGGTGTGCTAGCCAAACCTGTCCACTCGTTAGAAATTTTAGAGGGAGGGGTGGCATTCAGAGAACAATACGAAATCAAAACGTTACTCAAGCGCAGAAGCAGAACATGATGCGTACACGCAGCTCCCTTCCTGAACAGGGACTCATGCAACTCAGGCTTTATTATTAGTGCAGGGTAGTTGGCCTCACATGGGAATCGAACCTACACACCTGGCATTGAACACATCATGCTCTACCAAATGGTCAACACGGGACAGTCTCCGCTAGGTCGCAATGTCGGTAGCCATGGAGCATTTCATGGATCTGACTGCAGGTATGTCATTCTTTAATGAAGTGGTCGACAGCAATAAATGATACGTCTTGCAATTCCACGGGGAATCATTCCAGACATTATTCCTTTGCTGCTGATAAATTAGACTCGATTGTTCATGGAAGTACATATGCTAACACATGACGAGAATACATGGGGAATGCTATACTTTTGGCACAGGAAATTACAAAAAAAAGTATATTTTGCGATACACAGTCAAAAATATTACTCTAATTCACAACACATTACTGAGTAGTAACAGAGCAATATAATTTACATACATTATTTCATTCTTTAATTTATTATACAGACACCTCTCCAAATCACTAGCCCAATGTCACGTCAGAAGTTGAAACACATGGTTGCTTCATCAAACTCTGCTTCCCTGACTAACTCATTTTCTACTCTGAGCCAGCGCTGTTCCTTCTGTCCAGGGTGGACCCCAACGTCAGTAGAGCAGAACCTGCCCTCAGGCTGGGAAGGAAATAGACATCTGGCCCTTTAAGAGAGGATACCACCTCAAGTCTCTGAATGTGATGGGTTCAAGGCACCTTTTGACCTGAACTAGCATGTGTAACTAGGCCTAACCACACTTACTTTGAAGGCACAATTAGTTTAGCACTAGTTTTTCAACCTATCAGTAGCCTCAATTGATTTTCAGTAGGGCCATCAGGGCTGGAAAAATAAAACCACTGAGGTTCACAGATGGCGCTAAGCAACATATTGTTAATGTGTAATTAATCCACAGCTGTGTCGTTGAGTGTACATTCAACAACCTAATTGTCCAGAGGTCCACACTACCCTCTCTTAAACAGGAGTTCACCCCCATGTATCGCACTCAGTCTGCTGTTGTCCAGGCTACGGTTTCCCTAAACTAGCGCTTCCCAACTCAGATGCACTTCTCCAGGGCTACGAAAACAATGTTGGAGCCACAGGCCTAAGTTATCACATATCCAGTTTTTACACATTGTGGAAGGCCGCTGACATTCAACCGATCGACCCCGTGTATGGAATTGGTGAAAGTCAAATTCATCAATCAGTAGCCTATAAATAAACCCTACTCCTCAGTGATGGCTTCTTCATACTGTAAAAACAAACTTCAGGTGGCTCTATGATAGGAAAGGTCTATATTAAAGGTACTAGTCGCAGGTAGACTAGTAGTTAGAGCATCTGACCGTTAACCGAAAGATTGAATTCCCAAGCCAGCAAAGGGAAAAGCCTGTCCTTCTGTCTCTGATCAAGGCAGTTAATTTTAATTGCTCCCAGGTCATTGCAGTAAATAAAATGTGTCAACTTACATGGTAACAAAAAAATACAAATCCAGGCCACAACGCATTGCAGTCACCATATTTTGTTGACTCCCCTCTCCACTCTATTAAGTCATAACAAATTGAGGACTTGAAAGGAATATTTCAGATAACAGCATTGGGTATATTCAAGCAATTGTACTGAGTCTGGGTGAGGGGAAACAAAAACACATTCATCTCATGAACAACCAAAGCTCCTTAGCATTAACTGTGTCCATAGTCCATGAAGCAGTAACCTACTTGGAAATGCAGGATTTGATGCGGTGGCAGAGACCGATGCCAAATCCAACAAAAGGAATATATCAGTTTACCTACTGTAACCCAAACCCTGTGAATTGGGGAGTAGCACAGAGCTGCCTCAATGAGTGCCAGGGGACCAATTATGATCAACTGCTTGCTCAGGGACAGAACTACTGTTTTTTTCTCACCCTGCCAGCCTTTCGATTACTAATCAGATGCTCTAACCACTAGGACACCTGCCGGCCCTGAACATCCCAAGTGTCTGTGGATTTAGACAGATACATTTAAATAAGAAAGATGTTTTACGCATGAGATTTGGACCAGCACCGGTTACTAAATCCGTCTGTCACCCATTACATCCCTGATGTTAAAACCCACCGGACATCCCTGATGTTAAAACCCACCAAACAACCCTGATGTTAAAACCCACCGGACATCCCTGATGTTAAAACCCACCGGACAACCCTGATGTTAAAACCCATCGGACAACCCTGATGTTAAAACCCACCGGACATCCCTGATGTTAAAACCCACCGGACATCCCTGATGTTAAAACCCACCGGACAAGAGGCAACTTGACGAATTTGTCGGTTGAACAGCGAATTTGTGTACTCGCTTAATGCCACAGAGCAGTTAGTCTGGTCTAATTGCAATTTCCCACCCACACTCATTCAAGTGGTGAACAGACAATGCACTGAGTACAAGTATTACATTTTTTCGCCCTGATAAGTGTGCTGAAACAGAGGACATCCACTGGAATGTGTATGAGGAGACCCCCCCCCATTCAGTCATGACAGAAGGATGTCCCTTGATAGATGTCGGGTCTTTCACGGGCCCTGGATGACTCTGCGTCCCCAACAGCCACTGTTCTACAGTCAAATGTATGAATTCTCTACCGGGGGGATTTGGGCAACGATAATCCGTGTGGATCCGATGGCATTAGCGCATGTTCCCCTGTGGTTACGCTGCCAACCGAAATGGATTATAAATTCCCTTGACTCTTGGATGCTTGTCATTCCCCTCTGGAATGTATAACAACATAGCCTACGCGGTGTCAGAATGAATAAAATATGGGATGTGTAATAGGTCTGGCTGAATGAGAATAGGGAATTTTTAGTGTTTCTGACACAGCTGTCATTTCACTGCATGCGCACTGGTTGCAGTCAGACGTAACTGAGAATGACTGATCACGTGATTGTCCTCTTCCATGGACTATAAGCATCAATTAAAATCTAGGTACTTAAAAAAACACTCAGATTATGCGGTTTACTGCTACAGTACAAGGTCCACGTAGCTAGGCCCACCTGCGGTTTTCTCCAGTTTACCACCCTGGGCGATGATTTAGTAACTGAAGCAGGAATTCCCTGTCAATCACCATTCAGCACCAACCCAAGTAGAGAGCTCCCGCGGGTAGCCTATCATGGCCCGGAAAAACGGATGCCTCTACTGGGTCACGCCGCCCACCGTTCGTCGATTTAGCCAACAAGCACATTTACACTTACACAGTGACCTAAGCCATTTTGTGTATTACATTGTTTGGCTACGTCCCAGCATTTCGCTCACTTCCCCCTTGAGTTGGTATGTTAACCCCAATTCCCCCCTGAGTGAAATGTATGGCCACCACTGGGCTGTCAATCTGCTGAATCCTAAATCGGTGTTGTCGTGAAAGAAGAGAAACGATATATGGGACACAAATAATATTTTCCAGGGATATCTTCGCCTAAGGGACCGGAAAAAGTTCGAAGTTAGTAGCCGAGAGTGGACTATAACCAGGCACTTACCACATTTTTGGCAAAGCACTTTGCTGACATCCTTTCTCACAGCTCTCCGGGTCTCGACAGGTGGGAAAACTGCCTGGAACACTGAGGTGTCATTTGTGGGATCCATAAAAAACATGTATCTTGTGTCTTTCGTCAACGCCAAACAGTTATCACCTCGGTTCCAGACAATGGAAACAATAGAATCCTTCTCGAGGCCCCCCGCTTTTATTTCCCACACTTGATGGACCCTTATCATAAGCCGGTGGGGTTCCGATATAGACGTCCTGTTTCGAACAGACAAATCAACTTCCCCTTCCACTCTCTGGACAGCGCTCTCGTTCCGTATCCCTCCAGCTCTGTGATCGAGATGCTTTTCCCGCCCTTGTCGGTTGATATCACTCTTGCGAGCCTCTTCCTGCAGCTTTCCCTCAAACACAACTCTCGACCGGTGCACCAACTCCTGCAGCGGAGCCACAGGAGAGGGGTTACAAGTCAGCCCACAGAGCCCTCCGTGCGGAGAGATGGAAAACGATGCAAAAATTCCACAAACAACCGAAATAGTGAATGAACTCTGTCCAGTCACAAGGTGTTTCCGCATCGTGGCGGTGGCAAGAATCAACGGCTGGATTAGACGCGCAGGTGAGAAATTAATGTTTGACTAAGCTGTGATGGTTAAAGCAATCTGTGAGCCATCTGAAGACCGCAGTTGCTGCTACGGTAGGCGACTAGATGAGAGGGGCGGAGTTGGTAATGGGAACGTTGCTCACTGTGCCATGTGTAAGGATTTCCTCCCTTGACATCAGTTTTTCGCTGTTAGTGCATTTGGTATGCATGACTTGCACGTACCCAATCGAGGGAGGATAAAATCAGCAGGTGGCGATTTTGCTTTGTCTTTATTGGAAGTTAATGTGCTTGATTTGATTGTTTTTTTCTTCTGCTCTAATAGGCCAATTTATATGCCATTTTTAAATTACAAAATGTTTCCATGCATATGAGCATTTCAGTTGATATGCTTTCATGCATCTTAATAACGTGTTATTGATTAAGGCGACAACAAATTGAGATGAAAAGGATACAATATCCTCAAAGCACCTGAAACAGTGATGAAGAAAAAAACGTTATCAATCCGCACTCAAATCTCGTAGTTTGCTTGTTTTACTGTAAAAAAAAAAAATCAACAAGATACGAATTCCCATAACAGCAACAACAAAACGGCTGCGTGTAAAAAAATGTATTTGGGCACAACCCAATGCAGTCTGAACCCGGATTACATGGTGTGAACTCAGGACTGGTCAACTATCCAAACTCAGAATCTTGTTGAGAATATAAGCCAAAAGGGGATTTAAAGTCATTAGCCTCCAAATGTCTTGCTGTTTTTCTGCTCATATTACAGTTTCAGCCCAAGCAAGAATTGAGTTCAATCAAAAAGCTTACTCCATTATGCGATTCGCAAGCCAGCACCCAGGTGATTTGCTTCACAGTTACTGGGATCAATTGCCTCCTCCAGGACATAATTATGCTTTAGTGGTCGGGCTTTTTGTGGAAGGGCCTGCTGGCGAAATCCGTGAGCAACACCTGCGGGGGTATTTCCACAGAGTCCTGTAGGACACACTGTACACAGCCTCTCCACTCGACCCGTTGGGCTCATTCCTTGGCATGACAGCCCAAGCCCTGTAACACAGATCCCAGCCACAACAGGCCCGGTCTGGGCAGCTGCACATGAGAGGGGTGCCTATCGCCTGGCGTCCAGTCTGCCGGGAGCCTGGCTTCCACCTGCTTGAGAGCCGTAGCACAGCTACTTAACCCACCCTGGCCCGCTGAATTGATCTGGCACGTCCCATCGTGGGCACATATGACACACCGAGCACAGCTGTCTGCTTCCTCCACACAAGTCGCTGCTTATCCGTCTCTTTCACAAACACGCACGGCGAGACTTGGTAAACGTGCAGAATACGCGAAGACTTGTGTCCAAGTTGCACGTCTATCCGGGTATATGTGCGGTTTTGATCTGATGGATGCGTGTTTCATCATGAACTGAATCAACCTGAATTGAAAGCCAATGGCCAAAAGGAGCAGCGCTGCCAAAACCCACATCACTACGGATCTGTCCCAAATGCCAAACTGTTCTTTTATGTCATGCATTCAAGGGTAGTGGCCTAGGTGGGAAATATGGCGCTATTTAGGACAGGCGCCCACCCAAACCAGAGCTCCAGGCCTCGTCTCTTCTCCCGACAGATTGTCAACGAATAGGTGTGTCATAATTACCACTGACACGGCATCTAAAATGAAATTTCTCTTCAACCGCATTTTCAGAGCCAAGCCTGTTTCTGGTATAGCGTTGATCTAAATCGATCATGTACGTTCTGTTTAATATGTAACCTACAAACTATTCATGTTGCAGAGTTTTTTTTTAAGGATTTAGATTGGACAGAGGACCCAGTGTTAATCATGGGTGTCAAGCTCAGTTTCCCCCGTGTGACACTTGGGTCTTAACGTTTTAAAAACAAAAACAGTAATTTCTCAATAGCTTTTTTAAGCTTTGTTGACCTACTGCCTTTACTTGGTTTCGATAATTCGTCTTCAGATGGACAGAGGTGACCATAAATGTAAACTGGGATTGACACATGCAGTAACTGCTACAGCTGATAGACACACAGAAATATAAGTCAGTGTATTGTTTCGATTCACATTTTTATATTATATAAGTTTAACCTAAATAATAATACAGTAAGAAATAATCACAGAATGCAGCACTGTAGATAAGGTAGATTACTGGTTTGTTTATGTTGACGTCCCCTCAGGAATTGCCTGTGAATAATCCTGAAGAAAAAAGCCTAGTAGGCTACAGTCCTTTAATCAATACCAAATTAGGTTAAGTAGCTACCCTGCCAGAACACGCACAGTATTTTGCAGTAAGAGTAGGTTACGTTTGCTCACTACCGAAAGCGTTATTGAATGCCGGTGTTTGTGTGTGTGTGTGTGTGTTTGTGTGCGCGCGCGCACATTTGGTGCTACACACGCATTTGGTTGAGGGGCAGTTGTCCGCTTCTGAAAGACCCCGTTTTGTTTATTGCGGGGCTGTTCATTTCCTTGCCACGTCACCAACAGAGAGACAAATTGAATCGCTTTCATTCACGTAATCCTTCGAATTCAGCTGAACTAAGCATTTTTGAGGTTTTGTTCATGTACCTCAATTAATACCTAGACTTTAAAATAATAGAACTATAGAACACTTCTGGAGAAGTGCCTCCGCTAAATGACTAACATGCACAGCTATAATACAGCTATACTGATAAGCAGATAAAGATTTCTGATAAAATGCGGACAATCGCTATTTTCTTCATCATAAACTTCTTTTAATAAGGCAAATAGCCAAAGTTACACCCCCTTAGAAATGCATGGTAGGCATGGTTTATTTGATCTAATGGAAATATAGAAAAGGAAAAAATAGCAGTTTAACCTCAAACCCCTAAACATTTCCGGCATGTTTTCTACTTACAAGATTCTGCCATGGAAAAGTGACTGGGTAAATACATGGACAGCATGGCCGGGAAGAGCTGTTAAAATGTATTGATTACGCGAGAGTACGCGCGAGGTATCCTAGAGCTACCGGCCACTCAACGCAATGTACGCGCAAATACCCTGCGAATTAATTTCCCAGGTCGCCCGCTGCCCGCCTCCCAAAACCCCGCGGCGGCAGATATCGTGTAACGGAGCGGGTGGATGCACTTGTCATCCGTCCAGCCCAACCTTGAAATACAAAGAGAGTCATCGATAAGAACAGCAAACGAGGCAGACGTAGCGTCCCAAATTGAACTATGTTCCCTTTAACAGAGCACTACTTTTGACCACGGCCCCCATATAGCTATATAGAGAGTAGGGTGCGACTTAGAATGCATTTGAGGGAAAACAAGGGCATTTGTTCCCATTTAATTGGTTCTCGGCACAGACCCTGACACCAGCTAAGAGCATTCGATCAGAAATGTAATGTTCTGTTTTTCTGTACTATAATGTAGCTATAAAACGTTTCTCCGGCTCTATAAAACACCATATTGACTCTGCTTTTACTCTTAGGGTTTTATTGATGAAGTCTGGGCTAATTATACAGACGCGTAGGTTGTCAGGGGAGAGGCCTGGTCCACACTTCTGTTGTTTCCTGACAGCGTCAAAGCTTCTGCACCAGACACAGCACTTGTATCCAATATGCACAGGACGTTGGCGAATCGCTGACTCCACTAGTCCTATCCAAAGACGGCGAGCGGTCTAGAACGCCTCAATTCATTTTAGCCACAGCACCCAATGGGAATCTATAGGACAGGTATACGATATATCCTTGATTCAGTCACGTCTATTTGGGTCAGCATGAGATGGACTTCTGGGATAGCACGTTGGCCAAAATCCAATATCCTTTTCCTGGAAGTGAAGGTCATAAGTTTTCATATTTTTATTCGAAGAAGCCACATTTCATTTATGTTACAATTTTGACTGCCACATTTCATTTATGTTACAATTTTGACTGTGAAAGTGTGTTGCAACGTTCATTACATACATTTTAAACCATTCCAAAACTCGGTACGTGATTGAAAATAGCAATGGGATAATCGAACATTTACAATTAATATGTGAATTAATGAAACATTTTGCATATTACAGCTTTTGGTAAACGGTCACAGGGGCCCGGATTCAAACCCATGCTACAGCAGTACAACAGTGACAGCTCTCTGACCACCTGGAGTCAGGATAACATACTATTTGTGACTAAAAATCCTGCAAATCTTCCCTGTTAAACTCAATATAAAGTAGTGCCCGAGGAAACACAAATCTTAGTGGATATGTAATGTGCATGTGGATGTATAAGTCCTGTTTGTTGATCTCTTGACCTTAATGGAATGACACAAATGCCTTAACTCGGCATCAATCCGAAGGATCTCACTGTGTGATAAGAGGTCCTAGATTAATAGTTATCCAGCCAATGAAGCTAATGTTAATGATGAATGTTTTTAAGCTAATGTTAAAGCTAATCTTTAAGCTAATGTTCATGTTTTTCTAGGACATTCAATGTTTACTGGCTAATGAAAGTGCACAAACACCTTTTATAATGTCTTAACATGTTGCTACCTTAAAATGCAATACATTTTAAACCTATAATGGTCTTACTGTCAGTTTGGCAGTTACTTCAGATTCTTATCATTCGTCACATGCGGGTACCAACAAACTGGGATATAAATCATTATGAAATGACATTTGGAGTGATGGAGTAATCGTGCATATCAATGTGGCTCCTCCCACTTCCCCAGCCCTAATATAAAGCAACTCCCTACATACGGTCACTGAGCTGGAGACGTTAAAAGAGCTCCATGAACTGAAAAGACACCTGGGTCGGATGGTCTTTATCCTTTTTTCATCAAGGCAGCAGCCCCATCATCCCATCTTCCACATTTTGAG
Organism: Esox masquinongy; assembly: GCA_016801175.1. Classification (NCBI taxonomy): domain Eukaryota; kingdom Metazoa; phylum Chordata; class Actinopteri; order Esociformes; family Esocidae; genus Esox; species Esox masquinongy. The sequence goes on along the minus strand of JACXGI010000038.1, from coordinate 91,256 downwards.
CCAGTCCCTCCAATCATCAGAGAAGTTGCCAGTACTTGGACAGCAGCCATCCAGCTGACCCCAACTGTTACAGGCCAATTCATGTAATTCAAAGGTGTGGTGAAAATGTGCAATAAGCAACTTCCTGACTTTCTTGATGTTCACAGCTACTCTGGTACTTCATGCACAATCTTGCCAGAGCAACCTTAGAGATCCGAAACTGTGTGACTGCTGCCCTAAACACAAAGCAATGTTGTGCTGCTATTTTTATTGGCTTTGTCTGCCTGGTAGGCTATTCCATTCTTTTAGTCACTGGTATCTCTAAGGGCTTGTTTACATTACGAGAGAGAGAATAAAATGCTAGACTTAGCAGGCATAATTTCCGTAGCGTTTGAATTTTCACTAGTGTGTTCAAGACGCACCACACAGGATTGTGGCCGTCACTCACTGGAAATAGAGGGATATGCGTAAGCACTGCACAGTAACCTGATACAGTTCTTCACACTCGCAAAACTCCAGGGGAGCTCTATCGAAAACGTGGCACACGTAACCTCAGGAGGTGAAGTCTTGAACTATCGATATCTGCAAAGTAACACAACAAAATAATCAAGCGTTTCGAGTCTTGTTCGATATGTCTGGGAAAACGTAGCATAATGTAAACAAGCCCTAAGGGGTATTTGGCCTATTTTGTAAGCTACCTCTGTGTGAGCGCTGTGTGTTAAGTCAGAACATCTGCTGTCTTATCGCCTATCTGTCACCAAGGTCGTACCACAAGGCCCAATCCGAGGCTCACACCAGTCTTGAAATATATCAACAACATAGCTTGGCCCCTTTACAGCAAGCTTGCCCGGCCCTTGTCCATGGATTTGTTTAAACAATGTTATTTGGTTCCGTAGAAAGAATTAAAAATAATTGCAATATATAATTGAGACAGATCATAGATCGCCGCATTCAATTTTCATGTCGTGTTACTATTGTGTTGTGTTGTCATGCTGTGTTCCTATGATGTTATTGTTTTTTCATGCCGTGTTACTATAATGTTGTCACGCTGTGTTTTGTTTTTAATGGACATGCCAAAAAGGTAAAACAAAATACCATACATTGAGTTGAATTTTTATTTCAAAACATTATACATGTAAAGTGCTTATCACATTGTTAAGTGGCAAATTAACAACTTTAATTTTATGATTAGAAAAAAAACTAAATAACTGGTCAGAAAGAATATTACTTGCTGGTCAGTCATGAAAAAAGGCCTTTCTTCTTATTGGCTTTCTTTGTGCAGGCTGAAGAACTTGAGCCCCTCGGAATTTCTATCCAGTCCGGCAGTTTTCTCTTCATCGGCTGGCTAACAATCTGTAGAGAGATGAACGTGAGTCCAGGACATTGGTCACTGTTTAGCATCTTTACAGGCCGGCAAAGCTCTGCAATTCAGGGATGGTTAACTCTTACCCTACCAGGTCTGGTTATCTGTTCTACCTCATGTCACGTTGGACCCACCTCGTGTTCCAGGTCTAAAACCGTCCCTGAGTACAGGGTTGCATTGACTGGAATTGGCCTCAAGGTCCAGAGTTGCGTTTGAGAAGGCTCCCCATTGACAGAGAGCCTACGAGTATTATAATCCCTACCCAAACAACTGGGACTGGATGACATTCCAGACATGGACTTGCTCTCAGTTACTCCTGATATTAAAGCAAGTGCACTTTGGCCGTGTCGCGCCTCAATTGTTTCCCCCCCCATTCAAGCAGATTAGTTTGTGGTCACAATTAAAGCAGTGAAATAAATCTCCACTATGGGCCAGTTATGCTGTATGTTCTGCCGGGTTATTGCCCGAATAGCTGCCAGGCCCAGTCGGCGGTGCTGAGACGGCAGAGGCCAACCTGCTGCTGCATTTTTCTGTCACCGATTTACGCCAGCTACCCCGTGGTCTTAAAACAACGGGGGTGCCTTGTGTATCGCTTGAATGTGGTAGAACGCCAGTATTCTGGGTGTTCCTCCTCAAAGTCAGAATACAACAAGTTGAAGTGCACTACAGTTTTATTTCCTGTTACTGTAATCACGTAGCTTCCGAATTAAAGTGAGGGCAGCAAACCAATGGTGCATTTTTGGCCAAGTAACACTGACTTTATTTTGCTTGCCCCGTGAAGGCTTAGGTCATTTATCTGCTGCACCCAAAATCTTCTTTTTGTGGACTTAATGAACAGTTGTGGCTTTCCGGTTTTAACTGTGGTGAAGCACATGTGTGGGCTATGTGGTTGAATTGATTCAGCCATTTCGTACAGGCTTAACTGTTGCCTTCTAGGATGGTGTCTGAAAGGTAAGACATGGTTTGGCCACCTTATACACTCACTGGCCACTTTATGAGGTACACCTGCTCGTTAACGTAAATGGCCAAACAGCCAATCATGTGGACGCAACTCAATATATAAGCACACAAGCATGGTAAACGGGTTCAGTGGTTGAAGTCACGTGTCAGCGGTATTTTCTGATGGAGGTGGTAGAGTAATGGTGTGGAGAATGTTTTCGGGGAACACATTAGGGCCCTTAATACCAATTAAGCATCATTTGAGTGCCACAATGTTCCTAAGCATTGTTTCGTATCACGCGCATCCCTCTACGGCCACAATCCCCGTTTTGAAATGGATACTTATAGCAGGACAATGAGCCATGTCACAAAGCAGCCATCATCTCAAGCTGGTTCTATATAAACCTGAGAGCGACTTCAGTTCATGCCCGCACAGCCCCCCCCGATCTCACTCCAACGGAGAACTATGTTCGATGTGGAACTGGGTGTGAAACATGAATGCGTGGTCAAAACATCTGACGCCTTCGAGTCAGCGCAGACCAAAATCCCTAACGAATATCTTATTAAATCCATGCTGCAAATAATTCAGGCTGTTCTGGAGGCATGTGGGCTCTACATGATACTATACGAACATTATGAAGCTGCCACTTAGCGTACAGTGGCTCTCAAAAGTATTCACCCCCATTTGGACCTTTCCACATTTTGTTTAACAACGCTGTTTCCAAACATTTTGGGACGCTGCATAAAACGCACATGAAAACACAATGCAATGACGCGCAAATCATTTATCCCTGTATTTAATTAAAAATAGTACAGACAACATATCAAATGGTGAAACTGAGATATTGTATTGTTTTTGGAGAAATACATGCCCATTTTGAATTTGATGCCAGCAACACGTTTCAAAAAAGTTGGGACAGGGGCATGTTTACCACTGTGTTGAATCACCTCTACTTTTAACAACACTCTGTAAACGTTTGATAACTGAGGAGACCAATTGCTGTAGTTTTGAAAGTGAAATGTATTCCCACTCTTGCTTGACACAGGATTTCAGCTGCTCAACAGTTCGGGGTCTCCTTTATCATATTTTTCTTTTCATAATGCGCCAAATGTTTTCAATGGGTGACAGGTCTGGACTGCAGGCAGGCCAGTTTAGCACCCAGACTTTTACTACAGAGCCATGTTGTTGTAATATGTGCAGAATGTGGTTTGTTGTTGTCTTACTGAAATAAGCAAGGCCTTCTCTGAAAAAGACGTTGTCTGGATGGCAGCATATGTTGCTCCAAAACCTGTATATATTGTTCTTGCATTAATGGTGCCTTCACAGATGTGAAAGTCACCCATGTCATGTGAACTAATGCACCCCCATACCATCATGGATGCTGGCTTTTGAACTGTGCGCTGATAAGAAGCCAGATGGTCCCTCTCCTCCTTAGTCCGGCATCCATGATTCCCAGAAATAATTTCAAATTTTGATTCGTCAGACCACAGGGCAGTTTTCCACTTTGCCTCAGTCCATCTTAAATGACCTTGGACCCAGAGAAGGTGGCGGCGGTTCTGGATCTTGTTTATGTATTTGGCCTTGTCCCTCCAGATTCTCTGAATCTTTTAATGATATTATGTACCGTAGATGATGAGATCCCCAAACTCTTCGCAATTGTACGTTGAGAAACGTTATTCTAAAATTGTTGCACTATTTGCCTGCGCAGTCTTTCACATAATGGTGAACCCCTCCCCATCCTCACTTCTGACAGACATCCTCTCTGGAGTGATCTTTTAATACCCAATCATGTTACTGACCTGTTGCCAATTGACCTAATTAGTTGTGTGATATTCCACCAGGTTTAGTTTTTTAGCATTTCACAAATTTTCCTGTCTTTTGTTGCCTCTATCCCAACTTTTTTTGAAACGTGTTGCTGGCATCAAATTCAAAGTGGGCATATATTTTTCAAGAAACAATAAAATATCTCAGCTTCAACATTTGATATGTTGTCTTTGTACTATTTTCTATTGAATATAGGTTTTAAATGATTTGCACATCCTTGCATTCTGTTTGCATTTACATATTACACAGCGTCCCAACTATTTTGAAAACGGAGTTGTACAACATGAAATCCAAATAGATTTAATTAAGAGCATATGCCACCACTCAACACAGAAACTCTGTAATGTCAAAGCAAAAAATAAAATCTATGAATTGTTCTAAAAATGAATTACAAATACAAAACAGAAAAAAATACTTTTGTTGCAAAAATATTCACCCCCTTTAGTCAATATTTGGTATAGAGGCACCTTTGGTAGCAAATATAGCCATAAATCTTGTTTTTAAGCCATTCCAGTGTGGCTTTGGCTGTATGTTTAGGGTCACTGACCTGCTGGGCGATGAATATTCCCCCAATAAGCCCTAAACGCTAAGCGCCAAACATAGCGCTTAGCAATGAGGCCAAAGAGCTCTATTTTGGTCTCATCAGACTATAAAATCTTCTTCCATTTAACCTCAGTCTCCCACATACCTTCTGGCAAACTTTATTTTTCTCTGCTCTCCCATAAAGCCCACTTTTGTGAACTACTGTTGTCTTTTGTTGTAGTTTGTACAGTCTCCCTCCTCAGCCTTGGAAGACTCTCGTTAAGAGTTGCCATTGGCCTCTCGCTGGCCTCTTTGACTAGGCCCATCACGCCCAGATACACGGTTTTTGAGGAAGGCCTGTTGTAGACAGATTCACAGTTGTGCCATATTCTCTCATTTTCTTAATAATGGACTTTACTATGCTCCGGGGAGATGTTCAGCGCCTTGACTGGGGCTTTTGAAGAACCTTATTACAGATTTGCATTGAGCGTCCCTTTGTTTTTGTTAGAAACTGTACAAACCGGCTGTGGGACCACCCAGAGACAGTGTATTTAACCTGAAATCAAGTGAAAACACTAATTACACACATGTGGATTCCATTCAACTAGTTACATGACTTCTAAAGGCAAATCGGTTGCATCACAGCACATTCAGGTGTGTCACAGTAAAGCAGAGAATATTGCAACTAACGCAATTATTTTGTTTTATATTTTTATTTAGAACAATTTGCAGATTCCTTATGGAGATTGGTGGCAAAACTCCTAATTAAATCAAGTTTTATTTCATGTTGTAACACAATAAAATGTGGAAAGATGCAAGGGGGTGAATACTTTTTCAGAGCCACTATATATCATCAAGGTGCATGATATATAGAGCAGAACATTGGAATAGTCAGACAGCATACACTACACCGTACGTCAAAAGACAAGGCTCAAATTATTTCTCTCTGTTTCAAACATGTGGTGCATTTAACCTGAAAGTGGATTTACCAAGACTGGCAGAAGCCAGTAGGACCTCGGGCATTAACCATCCCTGTAAACCGTGTGACACGTGGGCTGAGGTCGACTGCAGCCCAAGAGTAAAGGCCAGAGTACAGCCTGCAGCGAGCGTGCAGATCACATCCTGGCAATCTTAAACAGAAATACCTTTTGCCTGGACAGTCTCATCTCTACTGTCTAAAGACAGACAGGCTCCATTTCTCTAGGATAATCCAACCGTGATGATCTATCCAAATGTCAAGACATTTATAAGCAAAAATCTGTGCTGCTTTCATGGTTACAATTGTAAGGCCACCTCGGTTGTTTAGTGCAATCAGTCTGAATACCAGACGGCAAATGAAATCGCTTGACTTACTGATTGTCCTGCAGAGTAACATCAGCATAAAAATATAAAAAATGTTCACAGCACTTCCAAAGGCATTAACGTTACATGTTAATAGCATACTCATCTGATGGAAATCTGGTTGTCTGATTAAGAGGACAGCATCTTTCATTAAGAACCGGTTGATGGCCTAATGGTTGGAGTGTAGGGCCAGTAATCAAATGGTGGCTGGTTTGAATTCCTTTTCAAGGTAAAGTAAAAAAAAAAAAAAAAAAAAAAAAAACTTTGTGACCCTGAGCAAGTCACTTAACCCCAATAGCTAACATAGGTCACTCTTGATGAGAGCATCTGCAAAATGACTCAAATAAAATATGTAAATAATACCTAGAATACAATCAACTTGTGTCTGTTACAAACACGTGAAGACATATTGAATGTATTTTTAATCGCATATTCAAAGACCACTTTTGCTGGTTGATAGAAATACGTTAATAAAACATCCGTTAACAACCTGGCCATGACGTAATTCCAACCAGTTCTGCCTGCTGTGTAGCCCCTTTTAAGTTCTGTTGAAAACTAGAACTTCAAACAAATTCACCATATTTGTGAACTTCCCACTTGTTTTGGCACTTGTTGTGGTACTTAAGGCACTTCACCTGCTGTCACGTGCAACGCGGAAACTTACTTCCTGGTTAGGTTACTATGAGGATCAAGTTGAAGGCCCTGGTGTTTGTTAAATGTCTGGTGTTTTACAATTCTTCCCTTTGATTATTATATATGTAAAGCTCCTTAAAATGCATTTGCAATACACCATTTCAAAACATTGATTTAAAGTAACCAAAGTAAGTGCCGAAGTGCATATTTAATGGGCATCGCAAGTATAATCTGCTGTTAACATTAACACCATAGAAATATCATTTACAACTTTGATAAGAACCAATAACGGTTTGGGAAGAGGCGTGTAGAGTCCTCCTGAAGCTCGAACCGAGATTCCAAGAAGGGCTTTCGTTAATAAAGCTCATTGAATTGTCTGGCTCATGCAACCTATCGTGACCCATCCGTGACATCAAAAGGATTCCGTTTCTATGATTACTCCTCACACACGTGTTTTAGCTTCTAGATCCAAAGTTGATCTACGGTATTATTGTCCTCATGCTGTGATGAAAAAAGCGGCCACATAAAACAACACTTTAGTCAGAACAACTTTAACCAGGCTAGATGACAAATCAAGATCGGCCGCACAGCATGTTAAAAACACAACATATATTTGTATCCACTGGAATTTGCACAGTATAATCAACTATAGGAAATATTCACCAGCACATAGTGTGTTGTAATGTCAAAATGTGCCGAAAGACATACTCCTCAGCTAGACTACCGCACTGGGCTAGACTACCGCACTGGGCTAGACTACCGCACTGGGCTAGACTACTGCACTGGGCTAGAATACTGCACTGGGCTAGACTACTGCATTGAGCTAAACTACCGCATTGGGCTAGACTGGGCTAGACTACCGCATTGGGCTAGACTGGGCTAGACTACCGCATTGGGCTAGACTGGGCTAGACTACCGCATTGGGCTAGACTACCGCATTGGGCTAGACTACCGCATTGGGCTGGACTACCGCATTGGGCTGGACTACCACAGTGGGCTGGACTACCACAGTGGGCTGGACTAACACAGTGGGCTGGACTAACACATTGGACCTGGTGGCTCAACTGGACTAATCCTTCCTGGGTACGAAGAGTCCAGTGCATGGTTGTGTTGTAATGCCTGTAGCAGCAGCATCAATACGAGGCACCCAGCACGCCCCCAACATTGGATTACCATCCATCACATCTCCTCATAAGCCATTTATCTGATCCTTTAAATTACATTTCCTTGCAGAGCATTTCGGGGGGGGGGGGGGGGGGGGG
>JACXGI010000038.1:51868-83292 GCA_016801175.1 Esox masquinongy | reverse complement strand
CTACCTGGTACAGAACATTTTCATTGTCTGAAACATCTCTCTGTCAGAATAAAAAGGTGCAAATATTTACAGTTGATTCCTCCAGAGAGTTATTTCAGACAATAAAACAATGATAATGTAATAATGGTGAGGAAATGCCGTCAGGGACATAGCAAGCCCACAATGCATCATTAATGACAGCCAGACCGCCGCTCGGTCCACACCTGGTTCGAGCCCTTGCCCAGTGCCTTGGCCGCAGCGGTGCACCCATTGGTCTTTAAAGCAGGTCAGAGGGCGTCAGATGGTCACGCCGACCCCGGGTCAGACTGTGGCCGGGGTTAAATGTAAGCAGGCTCCACACTAAGCCGAGGAGCCTTCGCCTTGTTAGATGGGTCACTCTGCGCACCCATCAATCGCCCCGCGCAGGATTAGTGAAGGCCAAGGGTCGTGACCTTCGGGGCACATCACAAATAAACAAAGCCCTTTGTGGCGAATAACGATTAACTCTCGGTTAAACCTGGGTCTGTAATGTTGTCTGATGGGCCGGACAGGCAGCCCTCTCTAGGCTCACTCGACGCAGATCTCTCACCGATTTGGATTTACGGTGAATTCCGGCACACCGGGGAACCAGAACATGACCGGCGCTATTACGGAGAACAGACCAGCTGTATCAAAAACGGTCGCTATGAGTACGTTAGAGCAGTCGGTCGACACACATCGCACACCACAACGATTTACTGAGGACGTTAAGTTACGGCGCGAGAGATTAATCTCGGCGGAATTCATTTCCAACTGGATTCATGCTAACGAGTTAAACTCCACCCAGTTACGTACGTGGAGACGAGGACCTTAGCGTGGACGGCCTGGGAATACAGATGGACAGCTAAATGAGTGACACTGTCAGGGGGCACTTCACAGCGGACTGGAAGATGTTAACCATCAGGTTAGGGGATTCACGCTGCTAGTACTGACCGGTACATGTTCTCTGCAGGTCTTGCACTTAGTGGAGTTATACCAGAGTTTGGATTTTGGCTTACTGGGTAGTTTTCTTGAATGCAGGGACATTTATTTTAGTAGGAGCCATGTTGATAGAAACCAAATGCTGACCAGAGCAGATATTATTGTGATGGTATGACGCTCCTCTGCCTCAATGTTCATCACTTAAGTAAAGACAAATATATTATTTGCCTTGGTTCAAAATTAAAAAACAATTGTTACATTATTATCCACCACACAAGATGGCATTTTCCATATTCGGCTGTCTTTACTCAGCCGGGAAGCCCAATAATGACACCACGTCCTGCTACTTGGCCTTCAGACCAAATGGACGGTATCTTTAACGTAGCGGACCTGATCGATCAAGCAACCAATTCATGAAAACAAAATGCAGCCTGACGTAACTCAAACGTGGCACCTGATGCCTGTGAACGCCACTTAGCAAGACTGAGGAGAAGACTGGTACCATGGGGGAGGGGTCACTGAAGAGTTCCTGTGTGTCCTTGTCCAGGGGTCCCCCCTCGCCGGGGTCCAGGTCCACCTCACCGGTCCGGGGGACGGCCTTGTGGGCGTCAGGGACAGCAGAACCGCATCGGGAACCATGACCCGTTTCCTACCAGAGAGGGAAGGACCAGACGGATCAACTACGGTGAGGCACGTTGACGTGTGCTACAGTTCACCCCGTGTTCCGTTTCTGCAGAGGTGTGAATGGGTTACAAATACGGTCTAGATGGAAATCAGCGTGTCCACCGGAGATAATGTACCTCCGGCATTGGGAGATCCCGGAATAGGTCATCCTCTTCCATACTCATGTCCTCGCTTTTCCCCACGTCGTCTGGGACTGCAGTCCAGACGTGGGGTTGGAGGGGGTCAGGCTGGACAGGGGCAGGTGGGGGTGGAGTGTTTTCTGGCTTCACCGGCTTGTGGACAGAAGTTTTCCTCACCAGTTTGTACTGAGAGAAACACACAAATATAGCACCAGATTCTTAGTCTCCGGACTTAAAAACAATAGAGATTCTGTAAGAGCCGTTTTTCACAAATAAGCCGAGTGGGGCTCCTACCACAACTGACCACGGCGAATCAACATGAGGCACTAACAGACTTTTTTTTTTTTTTTTTTTTTAAATGTGTTTTTTATTTAACCTTTACTTAAGCAGAGGAGGTCATGCTGAGACCAAAGACTCCTTTGCGGAAGTGCCCGGCATTGACACAATTTGTAGACAATGCCACAGTGCCTTCACATTTGGAGAGGAGGGTTAGGCTCAGGTCTGTGTTGCTGCAGAAGCCTTTAAGTTAAGCGTTGGCCTGTACTAAATCAGTCTGAGAGGACAGAACCAGACGCCTGTCTGGCCTGTGGGCTTTATGACGTGACAACAGACACTGGGCCACAGAGGAAGAGGGGGACGGACAGAGGGAGTATGACAGGAAGAGAGAGTGGGAGGGACAGGGAGAATGCAGAGCGAGAAAACGAGAGATCAAACTTTGAACGGACAGGGGTGGCCAGAGAGGGGGAGAGTATTCAGGGGTGGGTGGGGTGAGAAAGATAACGGGGGTGGATGGGGAGAGGGGGAAAAAGGGAAGAGGTGGTGGAAACAGAGACAGGCTGACAGGAATGTGAGCATGGCTTTACAGCCAGATGTGTCATTACGCTCTCCTCCTGACACAGGCGTTATTCCCCACACAGAATTTAACTGTCACACGCACATCAGAACGGCTTTGTCATTAGCGGACAGGGCTTTGTCCAGGGGTTGCAATCTTCGAAAACAAAACTAAAGAAATGAAACCTCTATGACAGGCTATGAATGACACACTGCGGATCAATGCTCTACAGCCGCCTTTTAAATGCCACCATATTCCCAGCAGGACACTTCCGTTATGGGATCAGGTCAGCAGGAGTATTGACTGCCTCTAACACGATTCGGTTACAAGTAATGAAATTAGGGGCAGACATGTCCACATGACGTAAAGATCAGTATGTGACATTCCCAGGGCCAGCAGGGTATTTAGATGGCAGCACAGTTCGAAAGCAGTAGCCGTACATCACGTCATGGATACATTCTGGGCTTGATGACGTCATAAAGGAATCAGGGCGGAGTCATAAGAAGGCAGGTCACATGATGTGGCCAGAGGATCTAGCGAGGGGGGGGGCTTGTTCCAGCATTCGCCTTCGTGATCTAGTCAATCAGACTGCACTGGTAGACCCCGCCCCGATGACCGGGTTGGTCATGTGATTACAACTCCGACCGGGTCATCAGGGAACACAGCCGACGGGTGACAATGAGGTTGACTACTTCGATATTGCGATAGGGCTGAATGGCACGACCCACGCTGAAACATACTTTGTGTTGGCATAGAAATGGAGATGGGCCTTGTCCCACCTCCGGGTTCACATGGAGGTTTGGCACCACCTAGTGGCGGAATGAATGTATCAAATATTGTCCTCATTCAAACATGCAGTATGTACAGTATGTTACACACACTGCAAAGTAGCTACACTTCAAGGACCCGACATTCAAAATGCAAAATCTAATCCGACAGCATCCTTTTCAGTCTAGAAATATCTTAAACACAGTTGCAAATGCTGCGAATAAAATAATCCTTCATTCATTGGATATTATGGAGATAACTGAGGGGTACATTTTTCTAAAAACAAAGACAGGAATGTGTACAGTTTGTTCATATCAGTGTAAACCCGATTATTAAAAGGGCAACCTTATACTGACCTCAGGTTCTATCCAGGTGAGCTCAGGCTGCTGTTGGCTCTTTGAAACACCAGGTGGCGCTGTGGGCATTCCCTCTCTCCGCAGCAACTCCACAGTCAACTGGATTAGGAAGGTGGGGATGTGCTCTGGGACCCGGGCTCGAATAGCCCTAATGTCACTGAGCTCTGCGGAGAGAGGAGGTTTGTCTGTGGGCACTGCATCAAGGGCCAGGACCATTTTCACTAAGTATCTGATCAAGGACAGGAACCTGATCCAACTCAAGCACTACTAGCCGCGTGAAGAGGCTCAGTAATGTTTCCCTGCCTGGTAAACCCACTGGCCCCAAACCATGAGGGTGCCAGCCTATTTTTAGATCCCTGACAGGTCCTGTGGATGTTGCGGGGAATCTCACAGACCTGTAAAGGCTACACCGAGATTTCATCTAATTTGGACCCAGGAAATGGAGCATTGCAGGAAGTGATATGTCCATACCAGAGTTGATGGGGTGTGACTGGATGATACTGGCGATGGTGGTTCGTAACGCCGCGGTTAGACCAGCTCTCTCTGTGTCCAGCGGATGGTTGGCCCGGAAGGCCTGGATTAGCTGAGACTCCAAAACGGCCATGGGTAGACTGCGCACGTCGCTCACCTGCATCTGATCACAACGCACGCAGACAGCTTGAAGAACAAAACACAAAGGCGCGTGTCTAACGATGCCCAAGACGGGCACTCGCCAAACGGGATACGTCATAGCTCAAAATAAGAGTCCGGCCAGTGTATACCACTCAGACTTCGATGTAGCCTAAATATTGACATTACCTCAGTGGACAGATTTTAACTTGTTTTAGATGACAGTGTTACATACATATACATCAAATTTGACAGCAGGTCAGAATTAAAAAATATATACTTACACGCCATACAAAGCCAAACTGACCCCTACCGGGTTCTGTCCGGTTAGGCGTGCACCTAAGTTTAAGAAGCTTTAGAACAAAGGATCTTGCTAAAGGAAAAGAGTCAGCACAGTATGGAGTCTGGTTGGTCCGATAGAGTGAGAATAATTAAAATAACACTGGACATCCATTTCGTGTAGATGGGACTAAAACAGGGATGCCTAACCATGCTCTTGCCCTCCTCCTGGAAGAGTCGGTAGGTGACGGCAATGCTGTTGGGCAACGGGGAGGGTCTGGGCCTGGCCGTCACAGTCTCTGGATCTGGAACCACAGCCGGAGCCGGCAAGTCTACCTGGACAGCCGACAGGAATTTGAAACATTGTAACGCTGATGAACAACACCCCGTAGTAGCGCTAACCAATGCGATGTTGCCATTCTACTAGCATGTGTTGAAACTAACACGACAGCGCGGCAACCAAGTCACAGCCTGTGAATATGCCGTCTCTGCTGTGGACGGGCCTTACCGGAAGCCCATGGATGGCACAGAAACCCGCTATGGCTTTGAGGAGGGGCTCGAGCATGCCGGACTTCGCCTCGGACACGCCGTCCACCTGCTTTAGACCGGACACGGTGCATGGCCTGCAAAAACAACGTGATCGTGATCTTAAAATCAGCCAACAGCACACCGGTCGCATTGTCTTCACCGTTCCACCGTTGCCCCGACATCAGTCACCAGAAACAGGAAGTCTTGTTAGAAACACCGGAGATGGATGCTTGATGTGTCGCTTCAAATATCAGCATGTGTTTTGCACCGGAGCAAGGCTGCTCACACAAACACAACATCCTCCACTCATAGATAATCTAACAAACACAACGTCCTCCACTTACAGATAAATAATCTAACAAACACAACGTCCACCACTCACAGATAAATAATCTAACAAACACAACGTCCACCACTTACAGATAAATAATCTAACAAACACAACGTCCTCCACTCACAGATAAATAATCTAACAAACACAACGTCCTCCACTTACAGATAAATAATCTAACAAACACAACGTCCTCCACTTACAGATAAATAATCTAACAAACACAACGTCCGCCACTCACAGATAAATAATCTAACAAACACAACGTCCGCCACTCACAGATAAATAATCTAACAAACACAACGTCCTCCACTCACAGATAAATAATCTAACTAACACAACGTCCTCCACTCACAGATAAATAATCTAACAAACACAACGTCCGCCACTCACAGATAATCTACGTATGTATATGCAACACAGGGTTACTATTGAAAGACCAACAAAATAAAATGTTAAACAAATAATGCGCGATTGTCGTTCTCTGCTAGCGACGACTTTCCTGTATGAAATTTACTCAACGTACCTGATCCTGGCCAAGTCCAGGAGGATTTTGTTGGTGGCCAGAATGGCTGGCGGGATGTCCTTCTCGCTGGCCAGTTTCTGTCGTTCAGCAACCAGCTTGGCGTACAACAATGTCTACAGAGGGACAAATGAACAAGGCTTCGACAATGGAAGAACACCAGCATGAACCAGCGCGTGCTGAGGTCGTGGAACACAGTGAGCCCTGCGAAATGCGGTTTGCATATTGACGGGGGGGCTGTCTTTCACTTTTTATGACGTATTCTGGACAATGATCCTATATGCGTGTATATCCTATACCGTTATTGTTGTGAAAATGTGACCTGTCACTGAATGAAGTGGATCTATATTTATTATTATTATTTTTATCACTGGAATGATGGAAAAGATCGTATGGGTTAGTTTATGTTCACTCTACCTGCAGTTCCAGCTCTCTGGGGGAGACTGGAAGTGGCTGGGGTTTGGACACCGCCTTCTGGGTCGAGAACTTAGTCGGCATCCTGTCACTGAAAATAAATTAAAGAATTAAAGGCCAGTGTCCAGGGCCATGTGTGTGTGTGTGTGTGTGTGTGTGTGTGTGTGTGTGTGTTCTTGGACCCCCATGGGGCCAAACTGCATAATGTGATTACACAAAACCTACACAAACAGGCAAATGTCATATGACAATTTTTTTCATCAACATCTTTATACCTGCCCGATGAAATGTCTGACTTCAGGAGAGCTTTGCTGTTGACTGGCTCAGAATAGACATGCAGTCCGTTGTTCTGTTGGGAGAAACCAAATCAGTGCACGACCCTCCTATATCGTTTAACGCTTACTGATTGCTGATTGTCAAAAGTTTTACATCTAAAACATGCTGTTCAATTGTATTTTTGAAGGAAAAACTACTTCAGTTAGAATTCAGGGTAACATAAGCTGACACTAGAAAAAACACTTATGATCTGTTATACTATGCTGCTTTTAAAAGCCTTAGCGTACGCTAAATGAAGCCTGAATAAGTTCCACTCCATTTAAAGTGGGAACAAATTAGGAAAATCTGCCAAAACCAAAGGATTACAGGGGTTGTGGTAGTTTACTGTCAGAAGCCTTTCGGATATACTCGCCTGTGGGTCTGACGACAGTCTGCTCCTGCTATTAGTGGCGGCGGACGCCGGGTCCTGTCTTTGTCTGAAATCAGGTAAACAGCAAAGAATTTTGTCTGGGATAACAGTTCGCTGAGTGATTACTCACCAATGAAGAATGCATGACCGTTTGTAACTAGGGGTGTCGCGAAATAGCGGTACTGACGATAACCGTGATATTTACAAAATTAAATATTGATATCATGTTAATAAAACACATATGATAATATCTTATTCACTAGGCAAAAGTGAAGTAGTATTTTTCCAAAAACGCCTCTCGGTTATTCGATACCTTATTCATGTCACTTATAGACAAACGATGCATGTGCTTAAACGAGGAGACTGGACCTATGCACTGGCGTTGAAATCAACTCGTTATCCCCACTTGAACCCCCAGGAGAGATTTGCAAAGACGCACCATTTTTGTAGCCTATTCACATGGAAAAAGGACTTCGTATTTTTCCAAAACCTCCTCTCGGTTTTTCAATACCTTATTCTTGGACAAACGATGCATGTGCTTAAACTACGAGTCTGGACCTATACACTAGCGTTTGAATTAACACCTTTTTGTAGCCTATTCACAAAATCTGATATCTTGAGAGCCCTATTTGTAACGTGAAGACTCATGATCTCACAACCGGGGAAAGGGTTAATCGAATTGTCCACAAAGCACAAACCATACTTTACAAGACAAACGTACACTACGCATTTAGATGTACAATTCAGTCCCACATGTTCATACAGCTTTCTGGGGATGAAACGTCACCAGTGTCCTGACTCTGTGGTCACTAAAGATCCCACGGCTTTGCTTGTAATAGTAGGGTTGTCACCCTGATGTTCTGGATGCATTTCCAACTTGGCACTCATACCATCACAGCCACCTAATCATTCCCAGCTTCCAGTTGGCTCGTTATTCCCCCTCAGCCACACTGTAACTAAACAAGAAAAAGTACAATATGTACTAAAATGTATTAAATCACTGTTGGATGTTTCTCTGAATAAGGGCTGAGCTAAATGACAAACATGTAAATGAAACAGAACACAACTACAAAAACAAGAGTCAATTTATGTCACCAAGTGAGCGTTTGCTAAATAAAAACTGGATTTCGCTAATAGCCGAAGAAAAACATATTTTATGAGAATGAGAACGACAGAGAGGTAGAAAGAGAGAGAATATTTGGGGAGAGAGCTAAGAAACAGAGGAACAAGATATCAAAGCCGACACGCTGATATGTCCGGGAGCCAAATCACGGTGGCGATTTGCACCATTTCACACTCAATAAAAGCAACAGCTGAAGGATTGTGGAGCCAGGGAGTATTTGGATGCCTTGTCAAGAACAAGGGAGTCTCAAAATAATGCTTTGGCCTGAATAACCACTGCTGCACAGATCTCAGGGATGCTGACAAGCTAATGACGTAATAACTTCCCTTTCCCAAAGCCTAGAAAATCAGGAATTACACTCAATTATAAACATGTCATTATGGAACCGAATGTACAAAAGTCTCCTAGAGTTATTGCTCTTTGTCCAGCTGTGTATAGAGTTCAGAGACCCTTCTCAGCTTGTGCCAAATGCCAGGAGACATTTTGGCACCTCGACATTGTGTTTACTTTGATCGCTTTGAGGTTTTTACTGTTTATGTTGATGTGAGGCAACAGCTGGCCGGCTGTTCTAGTCAGGCTAGAGCAGGTTAGTGTTCACAATGTGGAAAGAAAGAAAACAACCGGAAAGGAACCATCTAAACTCGTCCAATAATAAATGCTTGTGTTCTTACCCCCTTTTTCATTCCTCTCAATTTCGTGATGCCCGATTGAAGGTTACGGCCCTGACTCGTTGAAAACACTTCATAGCAGGAGCTGGACAGATCTTAACATGCTTCCTCTGAACCGCACCTTGATAAGTCTTTCTGCTTCTTATCACACTGCCTAGGCAGCCAGGACTTTTCTGCTTGTACCCACGTGCCAGAGGTGAACGCATTCACTGGCCAACAACCAAAACTGAGCTCACAGATGCCTTTTACAGGACCACGGGGCACTGCCGGTGTGCCACAACCGGAATTCGAAACACATTGCTACAATGACACATAACTGCAGAGGGTCTACCTTAGTGTAGACCAGGCATTGAGGTCTGTGTCAATCGACTGGAGCAGAAGGGTTCTGTGTTTCTCATTCAGCGCTTGTCTGAGCCACGTCCTCCCCTATGAAGTAGAATCACACATTTAAAGGGAATCACATCCACCCCTAATAAGGACATCCCATACCCAACACTGTGGTGCCTAATAGTTCCCGGAGGAGTCAAACACCGACAAATATGCAAAAACACAACAACACCCATTTACATCCATCAATACACTTTTGTCTTCAACGGTAATTACATTTTCACTACCAGCAGGCATTCCAAAAACCTGATTCCAGTCTCAGAGCCACAGTGCATAGATGGAAGAACAGACTACAGTGTGATTTTATGCTAGGCTATGCTATGTATTGCAAGGCTATGCTAGGTATTGCAAGGCTATGCTAGGTATTGCAAGGCTATGCTAGGTATTGCTAGGCTATGCTAGGTATTGCTAGGCTATGCTAGGCATTGCTAGGCCATGCGACGTTTTGCTAGGCCATGCGACGTTTTGCTAGGCCATGCGACGTATTGCTAGGCTATGCGACCTATTGCTAGGCTATGCGTTGTACTGCTAGGCTATGCTGTGTATTGCTAGACTATGCTGTGTACTGCTAGGCTATGCGGTGTATTGCTAGGCTATGTTTGGCTAGGCTAAGCTCTGTTATGCTAGACTGTGTCAAACCTTTTGGGTGATTTTGCAGAGGATGCAGAATTTGGAGGCGCCAGTGGCTTCCATCAGGTAGTCCTCATTCACCAGATGCCGTGCCAGGGCTTTCCAGCAGGCCTCCGAAACATTCTTGCCCGCTCCGAACAGAGGGTGCTGCCGGTACTTCTCAGGGACCCTCTGAGAGTACTAGAAGAAGAACAGGGTCATATTCAGGCACCAAACGGAAAGAATTGAAATCGTAAGGGATTAAATATCGACTAGTTTTAGTTCCAGGTGCAAAACATTTTATAATCTTTCGTTGCATTGTACCCTTATGAACATGACCCAGGCCCTCGATATAAGACTCACAGATCCACGCAGAAACAGGATCGGGGCTGAAGAGCCGAAACTCTCCCCCATAGCACTGATGGCTCCAATTAACTGGAAAGCCAACACACCATAGTCTTGATGCCCACCACCCACCACGTCAGTAACAGTGACTCTGTTGACCGCCCTAAAACCGCAGATGGAGGAGATCAATTTACAGTCTGATATTGACGCATAGAATCCAATAGAGATACGACAACAGGTTCTACAAAATGTGTCTATAGTTGGAATAATGCAGAATTGCTGGACCAACTCCCACCCAGAACGGCAGTTGTCACAACACTTGTCGGTTCCCATGATGCCAGAGGTGACTTTTCGAAGCTGCTTGTCTTCGAAGTGGGAGAGGATCAGTCTGAAGAAAAATGCAATGGGAAGCAATCTGGAAATGTATTTATACCTTAAAACACTTCAATTTCTCATTGTCATGGACTAAGGGAATAACACACAGACTTACTTCCTTCTGCACTTGGAGGAGTTGAGATACTGGTCCATTTTTCCCATCATTTTGAGCTTGTACCCACGGAATCTGTGGTTTGCTACCTGATTAATGAGGAACCTGTGCAGAAGGACATCAAATGAAGCCTGGGGTTTTCCTCATCTGAACTCTTCACTTGATTCAAAGACAGTATTAAGTCACTAGGCCTGGTGTCATAGGAGCGTTATTTGCCTGTCAATCAGAAGAGAGACTGACCTGTTTAATTGTAGATCCGCTGGCGCCCACAAGACGTGGCAGGCACTAGGTAGCCCGTCTCTCCCGGCCCGCCCAATCTCCTGGTAATATGACTCCATCTCTTTAGGGGCACCGTAGTGGATGACCTTCCTGATGTCAGGCTTGTTGATGCCCATTCCAAAAGCAACTGTAGCCACGATACACTGAAAACAATACAACGAAATAAATGAAATGATGCTTGCCCACAGGGCGAACTATGAATTATGTATTTGTGCTTTCATTTGGCCGTTGATTTACATCTATATTTGCGAAAAACTATAGACTGTGGCATTTTGTATAATACATTAATTAAGCTAACCGACCCAGATGTTTTTTTTTTTTTTAAACGCATCTTTATTTAAACTTTTTTTCAGGGTTCATAGAGTCTAATTAAAAGGACTTCCAATTGCTTTTTCTGGCAATTAACCTCATTATGATGATGTGGATAAAGGGTGAAGAAATTAACCCTTTCTGCCGTTTGAAGCCCACATTCCATGTTTTCTTCATAATAACCTCATATGGTTTTGGAGCCAGTAGCGCTACATACCAGTCAAGAATCCAGAATGACACAGGGCAAACTAAAACATCTCTACACCTCATCAAAATGTAATGGCAAATTAAATCCACTGACAACCATATTGAAACAGTGCACTTACAGAGAGAGAGCCTCTTAATCCGCTGACATAAATTCAAGTACTTCACAAGGACAAAGTTGAGACGTATAATTCAAAGTATTCCAGCACTTGAAATTCTGAGCCTCAAAGTCAAGCAGGCCTTGAAGCACCCCGTAACAATCAAACCATGTTTTCTGTGTTTCTTAAAACATTAAAACCGACCTGGATTTCATCCCTCATGAAGCGATGCTGGGTCTCCCTCCTCTGTCTGATGCCCAGACCGGCATGGTACACGCCACATGCAATGCCCAGCGAACTCAGGGTGCTGGACACACGCTCCGCCTCTTTCCTCGAGGGGCAATAGACAATGGAGGACCCTTCAAATGCATAATCACTTCTAAAATGGCCAAGAGAAAAAGAAAGAAACGTTAATCTAACAAACATGGATGGATAATCACAGTGTGACTAGTCTTTTTTTCTTATCGTCAGGTACTGAACACACAGGTAGACAATATATTTTATACTAAGCATCTGCTCAAAGAAATTTGGATGTAAAATCATAATGGACATACTGATATAATCAGCACACACTGAATAAAGGAAAATCATATATTTCAGGAGACTTCCATGATGTTGGGTTTTGGGTATATTTCACTGTTTGAATATATATGTAAACAGTAAAATATACCCAACTTAGTCTACTGAAATACACCCAAAACCCAACATCATGCAAGTATACTGAAATATACCTAAGACCCAACATCATGTAAGTCTACTGAAATATACCCAAGACCCAACATCATGTAAGCCTACTGAAATATACCCAAGACCCAACATCATGCAAGTATACTGAAATATACTTAAGACCCAACATCATGTAAGCATACTGAAATATACCCAAGACCCAACATCATGTAACTATACTCAAATATACCCAAGACCCAACATCATGTAAGCCTACTGAAATATACCCAAAACCCAACATCATGTAAGTCTACCGAAATACACCAGTGCTTTAACGTATATATACTGAATGTATGGCACCCACCCCGTGGCCTTCTTCAGGAAGCCCTTCATGTCCTGAACGATGCCCCCAGACTTGCGGCTGACTTCCAGGTAAAGGTTGGGCCTGTCGAAGGAGGTGCAGGTAACCACGGGGCACTCCAGGTTCAGGCTCTTCACTATGTCCTCCCTGATGGAGGGGCTGGCAGTGGCTGTCAGCGCCACGATGGGAACCTGAAGACAGGACAGGCTATGGGACTGGGAGCTCCCCGGGCAACCCTGAACTCATTGCTCTGGCCATGCGCGCACGCGCACACGCACGCACGCGCGCACCCTAATCGTCTGAATGGTCTTAGAAGCTGATGGTGGGATGACCACCAGAACGCCAACTATTGTTTTAAAAAAACGTGTTATTGGCTGGCTGGTAAAAGACGATATATCTTGATACTTGCAAATGACAGAGTGGCACAATAACTCAGTTTGAACATTAAAGTCTAAAAGCAAACAGCTGCATAAACTAAACACCATCCTGGGAACACTTTCACTTCAAAACCCTCCTCATAAAATTTAAAATAAGTGTGTAACGGGAATGTCAGTGTTCACCATCTGTCCATAACACATAAAGGGTCATTTTGAGAGCAGTTCCGTCATGTCCTCGTGACGACATGCTCTCTCGTAAGAATAACGTCAGCCGGTCGTTGCGTAACAGACGACATACCGCCCAAGATGTGCCCATGATGTCTGCAAAGGGATGGAAATGCCCTTACGTCAGGCAGACTTCTCTTCAGGCCGCCCAGGCTCTGGTACGCGCCCCGGAAGTCATGACCCCACTCGGAGATGCAATGAGCCTCATCCACTGCTATCAAAGAGATACCTGCAGGAATCGTGGCAGAAACGTGACAATTCACTTCGGCTTTCCGATCAGTGCACGCACGCCAGAGACATTCAAAACAGCTGAATGTATAGGAAAGGTACGATATCGGCGTAAAATGTGCCAGGCGACGTATGTTATGAAAGTGGGTAAATGGGGCTCACTCACCTATACTCTGATTGAGCTGAACAAGCAGAGAGACGTTGCCCGAGCAGTACTCTGGGGTCATGTACACAACTCTGTATTGCCCCCTACAGGCAGAGAAGAGTAGTTGTTCTCAGACTAGTTAGCTCGCAGGCCACCTGCCTCCATGGCTACAGGGGAGCTCGACTCAGACTTCCACCATCCTACAGGTTGTTTTATTGATTTACACACATTTAATACATTTCCAATTGAGCCTTTGTTTTGTCATACTGAGACCAACCGTCTATTTCACAAATTTAATTTGTCAGCGTACAGGGCAACTATATCAGGGGTACAGTGTTTCAAGGACATACCACATGGTTAGATTTTCTGACCAAAATTTAAAAGAGTCAGCGAGGGAGACGCTCTTTCCCAGAGCGACTAACAGTAAGTAGTGTGTGCATACACACTTCATCCTTTTAGAATACTTTAGCAGTTTGCAAAACCATTCAATCTTATGTTCAGTTACTTTTAAACAACTTACAGTTTCAAGCCTGATAAAACATTTTTGGTCTGAGCCGAGCCGAGATAACAAGCCGGAATGTTGGACATTCTGAGGAAGAAACGAAAAAAGAGGACAAGTCAAGTTGCTGCGGAGAAACAAGTTAGTCGTTTCCCACCATTCAGCAGTAGATAGAAATGTAAAGAACAGAGCGAACACCTGTCAAGCAGCAGTGTCTCCTGTCAATACGGCTTTTCTATCGGGAACGTTACACAATGACATGCCCTGCTGAACAAACCACTTAAACACAATATTCACCCATAAGAGGTAGGCACTTTAATATCAAACTTGTGAGATTATTAACATTTTTAAATCAAGTGTGACTATGTTCAAGAAATTCCACGCACCCCAACTCAATGGCTTTTACGCCGGCCAAGTTCGGATTTCCTCAAGATTTCTGGTGTTAAACGCTGATACTTACTCAAGCTGGAGCACTTGGTCCTCCATGAGAGCGATGAGAGGAGAGATTACAATACTGACGCCAACACAGTAGACTGGGGGGAACTGGAAGCACAGACTTTTCCCATAGCCTTCAGAGAGACACGGACAATCACTCACTTTATCATGTACATATCATGTCTGTACATCATGTGTCATTTAACAAACTAACAATTACATCACCTGTTATGAGAAATGCCTTCATTTGTAGTAGCAGTCAGTATTAATAGTAGTAGCAGTCAGTATTAATAGTAGCAGCAGTCAGTATTAATAGTAGCAGCAGTCAGTATTAATAGTAGCAGCAGTCAGTATTAATAGTAGCAGCAGTCAGTATTAATAGTAGCAGCAGTCAGTATTAATAGTAGCAGCAGTCAGTATTAATAGTAGCAGCAGTCAGTATTAATAGTAGCAGCAGTCAGTATTAATAGTAGCAGCAGTCAATATTAATAGTGGCAGCAGTCAGTATTAATAGTAGCAGTAGTCAGTATTAGTAGCAGCAGTCAGTAATACATTTTGGAGAGGGCCGTGGAAGGAACAGGGAAACCTACCTGTTGCCATGACAACAAGGTGGTCTCGTCTCTCCTGCAGAACGGAGTTAATTACTTTCCACTGAACTCTGAAACAGAGGTGATTTCTCTTTCACATACAAATTTCCGAAAAGACAAATAATAGGCTCTGACGCACACACACGACAAGACAGGATTCAGCAGATAACCAGAGATTATCGAAGACTGTTTATTTTACAATGGAAGTAGAATATGTAGGGGTGGGGGACTTACGGCTTGAAGCGACTATGTCCAAAATACATCTTTAGACACTTAATTTGTTCCGGAAGAGGCTCTGGAAGAGATGGATCTGGACGTGGAGGGAAGAACTCAGTAGATTGTGACACAAAAACAGATTCTCATCCACTTGAGTATTTTTGAGCATAGGAGGTCAATCCAGAACTGCTGTTCTAAAACCCTGCTGATGGCAGACAGCCTGACTCTAAGGGGATGAACTAGGTTCATAGCTAGCCATAACTGTCATTACTAATGGCAAATATATATTGCATGCTTGTTTGCTTTTTGATGTCAGCCTTGCTACAAATACATCTACACTGAATACAATCCCTATACAGGTTAGATCTTAAAATCTGTAGCTCTATCTCAATGGGTGATTTTTTGTGTTGGTAATTTTTTTTTGTGTAGGAGATTTTTCAGAGTAGATTTTGTATTTTTATAAATTGCTTGCTATATGGGTCATGGAATTTCGGTAAAGCTCAAAACTCACAGCAATAAAGGGCAGCTATTATTACTATGTGATATAGTCACGCCCTCCCAGCATTTTAAACTTAACAGTTGATCTGAATAAGGCTGCCTAATTTGTGGTCAGTTAGTGTTTCTCCGCAATCATTTTGGAAACTTGAAATGGCTAACACATAACTCCATCAGTACCAAACTCTTCCTCCTGTTCCTCTTCTATGTCCTCCTCCTCCTCCTCCTCCTCCTCCTCCTCTTTAGGGCCTGGTAGTGTTTTCTCAGGCTCCGTTCGCTTCTCTTGACTCAACCTCTCCATTTCCTCTGCACACTGAGGTGAGAAACATTCCAACCACACATGGTCACACAGTAATACAACTACTACCAATATTTTATTAGTAACACTTAAAAAAAGGGCTGAATTTAAGACATCTAATCAAAACCATATCACTAATGACATTGAAAAGGCCAAGAGAAAAAAGGTCTATAAAGTAGTCAGCCAAGACATGATGCTGAAACACCACAGAAAATATGTGGCAAACGCTTATTTCAAAAGTACTTTCATTTACTTGATTTTGAAATTATCTGAGTCAAGCTTATAGTTTAGGCACTAAGACTTTGTCAGGTTATTAGTGAAAAAGTATTAGCACTCTTAACTCCTCCGGGGCAGAATAGAAAACCGACAGAAAGTTTTCCGCGAGGTACAAATACAAGCATAGAACAACATGAAAAAGAGGAGGTGTTCTCAATAATGGTAAATAAAGACAGCACATAAAGACACCCATTGGTTGTATTGTATAAGGAAAACTACAGATCAAACTAACAAACTTTACAACTGCTGTGTTTGACTAAGATCTTCCATTAGGATGAGAAACCAATTAATATTAATAATAATTAATTAGGCATTATTAGAATGGGCAGTATGACCTAAGAGAGGTTTGGGTGAAGTCAGAAACAGGAAATCCATCATTCTCTCAGACATCCTGGCTATTACCTGTAGCATCTCACTCTCAAGCTCCTCGTCACTCTCAACTTCGTATGAAAGGTCTGCGGAGCGATTCATGGCACTTTTCTCCGTCTCCTTCAATAGAAACAGTACAAAGATAAATCATTAATCTCTGAATTACCATTTCCAGCACATCGGGAAAGAGTACACAAAATAAACAGTGAGTCATAATTGATCGGCACTGCCCGCCTGCCAGAGGAAGATGTCTGGAACAGTGGGTGGCCAGGGTGGGAGAGGTCAGGAATGATCTTCCTCGCCCTGGAGCCAAGAAGGACCTCAGAGGGCAGGTGCAAACCAATGACCCCTTCAGTGGACCCTACAATACGGTGCAGTTCACTTGTTCACCATGCCGACACAGACACAAACCAGTGATGGAGGAGACAAGGACGTAAGAGGTGAGGACTGACTCTACAATCGAAGAGTAAAACCAAATCCGGACAGACAGAGATTGTTATTTTTCTCAGCTGTAAGCGGAAACATCCGCTGTGCCTCAGTACAGGTACGACGAATGTTGTCGTCATATCTGAGATTGTAAGAGACAATCGTCTCTAGGAATTTGAGCGATTCAGGCAAAATCTCAAGAGGGAGAGGTGCGGTTGTTTCCTGAAGTCAACCACCACCTCCACAAACACCTGTTAAGTTCCAGGTTATCTGACATCATCAGCCCACCGGGCACTTGTCCTCTCCATGGTGGATGGACTAATTGCTGTCAGTAAGCAGACCCACCAGAGTCGTCTCATCTGCGTATTTTCACAGACGCATCGTTGAAGACAGTCGTCAGTGTAGTGTGAGAAGAGGGGTTAGAGTGCGCAACCTTTTCTCTTGTTGTAGTTCCGGGCACCGTGGTGTTAAACGCAGATGTATGCGTTGTATTTAGGGTTGTTGAAGGTGTTGGGAGTTCCTTTAAATCTTTCCTTTAAATTAAGGCTTAACATATAAAGTATGGATATAATGTCTAGCCCAAAGGACACGCTGGATAGTACACGCCTGCTTACAAAAATCGCATGATCTCTGCATACAGCTGACACAAAGCAAAAAGAACAGAGGGGTTCACAACAAGGACAAACACACAAATACATACAAAGCCTTGTTCCAGATCTGTTTGTGCAGTCCTGCTAACTCCTCTAGATAGTTTCATTCCAATGACCATATTAGTTAGCATTACGACACAGATAGGCCTGGAATAAGGCTAAAACAGATCTGCTCTTCACCTGGCACTCCTGAGCGCATTGTTCCTCCAGATCTTCCAGTCTGGCCTGCATCTCGACAGCTTCAAGCTCATACTCCGAGATATCCAGGGACATGATGCAGTCTTTTCCATAGTTAGCGTGTTTGCTGGCATTTTCCAAGTGTTCAGGAATTCTGAAGTTGTTGGGTTTGCCTGCATCTTCCGTGGGTTGAGGAACGTTAACATGGTCTGTCCCTGAGTTATTCGGGTCATTGCCTTCTCCTGATACGCCTTGATCCTGGATGCGTGTCCCATAAGTAGTGTCTGTTCTGTCAGGACTGACAATCTTGCTCACAGGGAAATCGCGAGACAAAGATCCGGTAGTCGTGACATTCGACAGCATATCTCTTAGGGCGCTGAAGCTAATGTACAGGGGCTCCACTAACATTGCAACCCTAGAATTAGAAAGAAAATACGAGATCATTGCAGATTTATTTTAAGCCCCCATGCAGCCTTTGTTATTTTATTTTTTAATAATCACTCTGTGCAATAAATAAATCACTGTGCATTTAATTAATAAAATGTATATTTCTATTAACCGAGCCTCTTTCGGCCCCTGAAGCTTAGTCTGAGAGTGTGGACACAAGTATATTTACAACACAGCCTTGGTTAGGATGACCTAGACCCCACCCTAACCCAGAAAGACAGACATTGGTCTATTGTAAATCAGAATACAATGGTTTCATCGAACTAGGATTCATTTTATTTTTTAAACAAACTAGTTTAGAGACCCATTTTATTATCATTTTATTATCTTCCAACTTGAACTTTTTGTTATTAGCGAAAATATAAAATGTATTTAGTACTTGTCAACCTACTGATAAAACAAATGAACAGAAAGCGACTTTTCCAAACAAAATATAGTTCATTTCTAGCTTATTTTATAGCTAGATAGTCACTAAAAATAATGACAAATGCATAGCTTAGTCTTCTTATTCCTTTCAGTAAATAACTCACAACCCAATTTATCGTTATTTATAAGGTAATAAAGATACAATAACAGAAAATAACTAAAGTGTGACTTGCCGTTGTAGCTTTCTGGTATCTATAAGAATGGAGCATTTTATCCTTTGACTGACAGAAGAAAGTGCAAAACACAGAGAAGGAGAGGGGGCCTGAATTGCAGGGGTCTTGGATTGAAGCCATTCTGCAGCACTATATGTTTACCGTAGGCAGCGGCTAGCCCAATGTAGAACACAAAATATTATTTCCTTGAGCGGGAACATCACTTTTTAACCACAATGGGCCTATAAGAGAAATTACATTTCTGACCTTGTCAGTACTGTACTTATGAAGTACAAAAATGGCTAACACCTCGGTCTGCAATAGTCATGTTTGTGTACCAAACCTCTTGATGTCAATGCCTTCCTCTGGGATGCGGGCAGCTAACGCTGCCATTTCACAGGCCATTTGAGACAGTTTGTCCTTAAAATTGGACTGACAAAGGACCGCTGTAGAGGAATACACAAGACATACATTTTCATTAAAATAAATGTACGTTTCCACTATGAATGAAAGATAACAACAAAAATAAGTGTTTGAAAAACAAAATGCACTACACGTCCACAACAAGCTACAAAAAACTCACCAGGGTCCATAGCACACAGTTTGTTATGAATGATCAGGCCAGCCTGGGCAAGACAACACCAAAAAAAAAAACATGCTTGATAAACAAACACTCTTCCACTCGAACAATTCTCTATGGCTTTTCTCCAATAACACAGTACGTCACTCCCACTCACATAAGCATCTGTAGCTGCGTATCTTTTTTGCTCTTCCGACAGTCCAAAGTCGTCCCAATTGCTGCAGCGCACATCGTTCTGTTTGAACAGCCTTTTCTTGAATAGGTGTTTGACGAGGCCATCCAGACTCCACTTCTCACCACATAGCAGCTGAAAATGACAGCCAACTCTGATAAGTGAAGAAATGTTACTGTATGTAGCTAAAAAGCAATCAAACAACAGTGCTTCTACTATTCCTCATAGCAAGTAAGAAGATGCGTTTAACAAGTGGGATATTCGAGGAGGCCAGTCTTTTTCTCCAGCAGTGAGGATGATGGGTTTTGGCTGGATGTCTTTTTTTTAAGGATTTGACTAACTGTTACACACCAAAAAGTGAAGGGAATTTAAAATAATTAATATGAAGCATACACGTCATTGGGTATTTTGAAAGATAGGTGGATTAGACACACTGAGATTTAACCTGCACATTGGTGTGCCGTTACTAGGGTGTAAAGGCAGTAAAATACGAGTACATTCCTCTGATCTTACTCTTTCATTTGCCATATCTCCGAGCTCCACAAAATTCTTCAGTTTGACATCAAAGTCTGAGAGTAGCTTCCACATGTCTCCTTGGATGCCAACGCCAACTTTTCGGATGTTCTCATCCTCCAGAAATATCTTCAAGCCAGTTGGAAATCCTGAAATATGGCAGAGTGCTATGCAGTACAGAAAACCATTGCAGAACAGGTCTAAACGTGTTACTCATGTGTTGAGATACTTATAAACTATTGGCAATACTTAATAAACTATTCAACTATCAGAAGTCAAAGTTCTAAATATTTTTCAAAAAGGAACCTTACCTGACATGGCGGAGAGGTGAAAAAGGTAACATTTTTCCTCAGAAACACACAGCTGGACCAAGGCCACTTTCTTCTTTTGGCCTTTTGTGAATGAAGGAGGCCATTCTATGTCAAAGCCCACAGCTGAGCCAGGGGAAAGACTAGACCTAATGAAAAATAAAATATAATAATAAATAAAATAAAAAATGCTGTTCATCACCACTAATGTACTGACGCACCTCCCTACTAACACATTAGGACACATTATTACTATTTTGGCTACAGTGGCAAAAGAATACAGTTACTAAATTAACTTTATTGTAAGAAAAAAATAAGAAAATTGTAGTTATAGCAGGGTTGTGACAAGATTCATTCAACATCATTAAACAGTTCCGGCTTTTAGCTGAAAACATCCAACCAGATAAATTAAATATGCCCATAAATTAACTTGCGCTTGACACTATGCCAATGAGGTGCTATTTGCCCCCAAGAAACTGGATTCAGATATTTGAATTATAGCACTTCTTACCGTTTACCATCCAGATAGGCAGACAAATACTTCCTGATTATAGATAGGATAAGTTCTTTGGAAACAAAGGCTGGCTGGTAAATATCTTGGGGATTACAAACTACCGGCAACTTATTTAGAGTACAGTCACAACTTGAGACAAGGATCTCTCTCTAAATGAAGCCACAGCATGACAGATGGGTAGAATCAGACTGGATATCCTGACTACCTTAAATCCTCAGACAGAAAGCAGCAGTCATGTTTCTCCTGGCTAAAAATGACTGTGCCAGTAAACTCCAGATACGGTAGGTCATTGTCGATGAGATTGGTTTTATAGAGTCCTGTTTGAACCTGTGGAAAACAAAAGACTTTCTTATCGTCAGTACATGCAGACCACATCTGCCATCATAATTTACACACAGGAGAATGCTTCATGAGCCTTAGTGTTCCTCTACGCAGTGGTTCCCAACTCCGCTCCTCAAGTACCCCCAACAGAACACATTTTTGTGGTAGCCCTGGACAAGCACACCCAATTCAACTCAATCAGGGCCTGATAATTAGTTGAAAAGTTGAATTGGCTGTGCTTGGCTGGGGCAAAAATAAAATGCACTGTTGGGGGTACTGGAGTACCAGAGTTGGGAAAACCACTGCTCTACAGGGCTGAGCATTTCAGGATTTCAGACAATATGCAAACTGAAGGCCACTTTATTACATCACATGTGCAATGTCTTCTTGCTCTCTCTTGATTTACATTTCCAGTAAATGCATTATGTATGCAAATTATAGAAAAGTGACAGCGTGATCCAGGACTCCTCACGTAAAACTCTACAGCAACACATGCTGTCTCTACAAACTGCTTTAAAGAAACTCTTTATTGAAAATATCACAATAGCATTTAACACTGGCGGTCGAAAAAAATTCTCAATTTCACAAATAAAAGTGAATATTAAAATATGTTGAGAGGAACTGTGTGTTTTATTTGAATAAGATCTTGCACAGCTCTGGTGAATAGGTAAACCTAAGCAAATTAGACCCTCACTGAATTGAAAATTAACCACACCTTGAAAACAAACCTCAGATTGCCGCTTGAAGGCATCTGGACATCACTAGACCTCCACCACAAGAGCATACCCTGTCTTTGATAAAGCCACCTGTTTAAAACCAGGAGGGTACTTCTGATTTAACAGCAATATCAGTTTTGTGTTCACTACACTGAACTACAAAAGTGAGTACTATTCTTCAATTACCTGTTTATGTGCATCTTTTTCAGTCACATCGCTCTTTGACATCCACTCAGGTAAATTCCTGTCAGTCATGTTTGAATCTATTAGGGCATAAGAGTTTTAGACTTTTCTGGCTTAAAACATGACATGTTCATGTAGTTTAAAGCAAATGCAGCTTTAACCAGATTAAATTCCCTAACAAGCTAAATCATTTTTCTTGAAATGCAGTTTCTCAGTCATCATCAGCTTTTCAGTAGACCAAATAAATAAAAAGTCGTGGTGTAAAATAAATAGTTTTAATTGCTGTTGTCATGGCTAGTATTATTATTTTTTTGTTCTAGATTAGCTTTAAAGCTTGACATTGACAAAATTACTAGCACGCTAAGAGACCTAGGCAGGCTGTCAACAGTTACTTGCGTTTCAATATTAGTTAATCCAACGACACAGCTGGCAGAAACGTGGAAGCTAATCTCATAACATATACTATAAAGACAAGCGTTAAACCAAAATGTCTTACCTCAGTGTTGACTGTCAACATTTCTTTCGGTTTTTGCTTATTCTGTACTCACACTTTGTGTAATCAGCTTGCTTGTTAATATAACTTTAATAAGCTGTAGCTAATGGGGAAAATGTTAAATGTAGACTAAAACTGTTGTCTACTTTAATGTTTCCATGCTCACTATGGTCTGCTAACTCCAGCGATTTGTGAACAAATTAGCTGCAGGCAAAACATGCGTTAGCTAACCACCAGAGACGGTACAAAAGGGAGAGACATGCTACTTGGAGATACGCCCCATTCTTATTTTTTTAATGTTCGCGTTGGGGAAGGTGGGGCGTGCGGAAGACTACAAAATAGCAAAGACGCTATTGGTGGGAGTAGCCAGCTCTACAGAACAACTTCCGCCGGGGCAGGGGCCACAAGAAGACCGGACTGGTCTCAAAAGGATTTAAAAAGTACTTGGTCTTGTCTTCAAAACTGCCGTCTTACTTTCTGTACTAAAATCGTCTATACTATATCTGTCACAATTCCCGCCGTGTTTTTCCTCCTCTTGATTTGCTGCAGAGAGTTGCTGCCACGTACTGTCGTGGAGGATGAGTTGCAACTTCGTAACATTACTGAACAGTGTGCTATTGTTTTGGTAGTGTACTGAGCCAACGATTTTTTTTAATTTAGCTGCTTTGGAAAAACTATTCCGGCTTTTAATCTGTTCTAACCACATCGATAAATGACGATTTATTTGTATTTATGGCTAGAGTCATTGTTAGTATTTATATTATATATGCAGTTTAACTGGTCTTGGGAGAATCTCGATTGAATCAATAGAATGATTTGCATAGCGCGCTAAAACAAACGTTCGGTATGTAATTCATTCATCTATCCAAGTCATTTATCATGTGTTCCACTCATTATTCATACGTTAAAAATATTGATATGCTGCTAGGTTTTTTTTCTTGGCAGCATATCTATCGACGGTGACATCTTTATTGCAGCTAGCAGCTATCTACTTTATAAAGGCAGTTATTTGCAGTAAATTCGCTTACTGTGTTAGATTTCTCTTCTGCCTGGAGAGGGAGAGGGAGAGGGAGAGTTTGATGGGTTCATTGGGTTCACCAAGCTGCCGCTACCGAAGCAGCGCCCTCTAAAGAGACCCTGGATTGGACGATTTCTCCTTTCATTTCGCCAGGCTAGGGCTCTCATAGCCTCTCAGTAGACCGGGGAGAAGTGTCAGATGCAGGGAAAGGGGTAGCTAGGTAACCCGCCTTGCCTGGGTTTAAGATGGAAATGGCAACAAATGTTACACATGACTTTTGATTCAGGACAGAAACTCGATCAGCCGATGACTCCAGCCGACTAGCTGCCATTTTCAGGTCATTCGAGGTATCTTTGAAATTTGTTTCTACAGCCACTAGCTGGCTGGCTAGCTGAACATTTACATGTAACAGCGGGTTGGCTAGTAATGGATAGACAATTGTTCGTGCGCTTAACAGTGGAGAAAACGAAATAATTATGGCAGATACATGTTCAAGAGGGATGGAAAGAGGTAGAGGAAGGATTACATCAGATTCTATGGCGAGAGGCGCATATCCTCAACAGTATATTCACGACCCTGGCACACAGCAGCAGGGCATAGACATTCAGGAGCTTGCCTCTAAACGTGTCGACATTCAGAAGAAACGGTTTTATTTGGATGTAAAACAAAGTGCACGGGGCAGATTCCTGAAAATCGCAGAGGTTTGGATTGGAAGAGGCCGTCATGATAACATCAGGAAGAGCAAACTGACGCTGTCCATGTCAATGGCACCTGATCTACGGTATTGCCTGGGGGATTTCATCGATTATTACGCACACATTGGGTTGCGAAGTGGCCTTGTACCACGGCCAGAGGAGCAGAGCAATGGTCAGAGCCGACCGCACGATTCCCGCAGAAGGCTGCAGGATCACCACGCAGCACCTGTAGGCCTGTCTCCCAACGGCTCGGTGGTGTCGGAGGAGCATACTCATCGCGTCCTAAAGAGTGAATTTATCGAGAGAGATAACAGAAAGTACTATCTGGACCTGAAAGAGAACCAACGGGGCCGGTTCCTCCGCATCAGACAGACTGTCAGCAGAGGACATGGAACCATGGGTTATTACGGTCAGGGTATAGAGCAGACTATAGTATTGCCGGCTCAGGGGCTAATCGAATTCAGAGATGCACTGTCGCAGCTGATTGAAGACTATGGCGATGATGATGCCACCGATGAGCGAGGAAGAGGGAGTAGGAACCACGAAGAAGCCCCCGAGCTTCCCGAAGCCGCATCTTTTCGAGTAGACAATAAAAGGTTTTATTTCGACGTTGGTTCCAACCGGTACGGTGTTTTTTTAAAGATTAGTGAGGTACGACAGCCATACAGGAACACCATAACAGTTCCCATGAAAGCCTGGGCCAGATTTGGGGAGAATTTCATCAGGTATGAAGAGGAAATGCGGCGAATTTTCACCTGTCACAAGGAGAAGAGGACAGAGCCTCGCGAAGACAGTAGTGAAGACCAGGAGGATTGACAATGGCATGCTATGGTTGTTAGAGGTATAGTGATGGTGGGTTCAAACGGGGAAGGGAAAAGCTAAACGTGACAATATCTTACTTTATAATACAAAATATTCTTAACGTACCTCTATTATACTGTACTGTACTGTATGACTCATGTCAACTAGCTGTTTTAAAATGTTCTTAATGATTCCTGTTTCATTCATAGTATATTTAGATGATGGCACTCGTTTTTGAAATTGGTGACGGAGGAAGGGTTGCCTATTTTTGCACAATGAAAACTGACAGACAAAATGCTAGTTGACATAGGTCATCTAAATGAAGCGGATCTTTTTTTTCATTGTAGCGGAATGTCCATGAATTGCAGAGTTTTGAGTGGACGTGCGTGTGCGCATGTGCATTTTTGCGGGTGGAAAAAGGTGAGACATGACCGTGTACAACTTCCTGTATCCCACAGGCATGGTAAGGGGTTATTGTCAAATTTAGATACCGCTCAAAGCTGGTAATTTATGCGTCATCGGTGTATTTAGTAGTATTTCATTGGTGGGGATATCATCTTAGAATATAAAAAGCAGTTATGAAGGATTTGAAGGTTTGCTTTCCCTTTTGTTGGGTCTCAAACCACATGATCTTAGCTGGGTAGAATCATGCACACTGCTGGGTTAAAATCATGCACACTGGCTTAGAATCCAGACCCGTTCTCATTGCCAATCATGAAAGGCACGACAAGGAGTGGAAGTATTTTAAACGAATTCTACCCAGGTTACACTACTGTAAAATATCTGTAAACGATGTCTGCAAAATTCTCTTTCAATGCCTACATGAAAAATATGATTCATGGGCATTAATACGACTTACAAATGTGTCCGATGTCAATCTAGAAATCCCTGATCAGTGGTGATGCTGCACTTAGTAATAACGTTTGTGTTGCTTCTACTCAAGTATATGTTCACAAACTTGTTGACCGAAATATGACCCACCTTTTTCTCACCAGTGAGCACGGACAAAGGTGTTCATTCCGCTTTTTCGTGGGCATTCAGAATGACACCTCCTTTCTGTTGTGCAGTAGTTTTGACCATATGGCCGTTGTGATTCGAAGCGGTGTACGGTGTACGTAGGTTACCGTCTGGGAGACTCCCTCTGTTGTAGACTTAACGCTGCTCATTGTCCAGAGTTTTGACACTTCAGAAGTAAACATTCTGATGCCTTCATAAATCTTATGACGATACTTGAAACATTGAGATCCAACCCATGCGTCTATAGAATATGGCCCAAATGCTACGTAGTCAGCAGGGTCCTTAAATGATCCTTTTCCCCACTGTGTCTTTTGCATGTTATTTAATGCGTCTGACTGTAACATTATGTACATATCAACAAATACATTTAAATTATCACAATTTGTTTTCACATGGATATCTGCCGTAATATATTTTTAGTCTCAATTGTTACTGACACTGGTGCTATAGAGAAATGCCTGGCTCCTAACGCAGGACATCTGTATTGATCCAGCCTAGGCTTTAAATGTAAATTAGTCCGAATACATGTGGAGGTGGATTTGAGAGCAGACTGTAAAAAAAAAATAATAATAATAAAAGCCCTTTGTCACAAGCCCTTTTGAGGCTTTTATAAATTGCAGGGAAAGTTTTTCTGAAGTTATCTATCTGGATTCTGTTTATCGGATAGGAAAAAAAATCTAACGGTTTTAATTAATTGAATCGTCTGCATTCAACAGAATGATTTGTCCACTATAATTTATTCTATTTCTATGTATATTTTGCCCTATCTGGTAGGACAAGTCCAGGTGAATAACCTTTGAAAACAAGTCCTAGGTGATGCTCTGTCTTTCTTCCACAACATATAGATGTGGAAGAAAGTTTGTATGATCAGAGATATGAAAAGTCATATGATGGCTACCTAGTCCACTTAAGACATACCTCATTCATCTGAACACCTCTGTATGTCAGAGTACTAGACAAACAATCTTGCAGTTTGTCACTAATAAGGGCTTAACATCTTGCTTAAACAGGGCTTCACTTCAAATTGTTTGTACTTGGCCTCCCAATTAATGTTCTATGCTGAAACCCTTATTTTCCCTTGTTCCCTTGCACCTAGTGGCAACTCGTGTATGAAATAGTCTGTCGGGATGCACATTTCCTGATCATTTCATTTTTGTCTCCAACTCCCAAGCAACTATGCCCCCTTGAGTTACAACCATGCTCCCTTGAGTTTACGAAACAGCGGTTCCTCTGCAAAGCTGAAATTGTTGAATGTGCTGTATTTGTCTGTACATGTAGCCCGCCATATCCTTGTCCTGCGCGGACGATCCATTGAAGAGAGGCGAACCAAATGGAGCAGTCAGAACGCATTATGCTCATGCTTCGCGTAGGTTACCACGTGTCTTGTGTAACGGAATTAAGCATTTTCCACATGAATGCTGTTGACAGAGTTTTGATTCTCAAGGAAAGAGGTACTGTTTATAATGAAAGAAGGGTTAGGTCAATGACGAGGGAAAAAAATGATTAAAAACGATTGTCTCAAAATCAGTTAATATTAGCATTTTGGTAAATGCGCAGTATTTTCTTTTGATCTAAACTGCAATCCAAACTATTACCATATGTGAAAAAAATGCATGAAAGCACAAGAATAGACTTTATTTTAGTGTATTTCATTTAAGTGAATCTAACGTGTGTTATGGAACTTTCACTTAACCTATTTAATTTCTCTAAGTTATACAACTCATTATGTAAAAATCGTAAGCACAACTTTAGTTCAGATGCCCAATGATTCTGCTTTAGGCTTTAAAGATGATTGCTGCATCTTTAGGCCAAAGCAGGAGCAACTTTGACCTAGGCCATAAAAAAAAAATATTTTCTCTGTTGGAGGTGAAGAAAGCGTATGAATATGAATGCACATCTAATTTGCTCTTTAAAACACAAGCCTCCCTAAGAAAGCACTTTAACTAAAAAAAAATACAGCACTTTTCTCTGCTGCTTCCTTAACCAATTTAAATTATGAGACCTCTTTATCCATGCATTGGTTTAAACATTGAAGTGACAATCATGTATTTAATTTCCACACCATATGGTAAACGTTCTGCTAGATGTTGATTTTGTCCATTTCAGTCTTAAACACAGAGCTGCACTTAAAAGATAAAAAGTCACTGCAGATTCTGCCTTTCTGTGATCTTTCTGAGTCTACAAACCCAGAAGCTTCTGCTCCCCTTGTCTTTACTTTTCTGCCATTGATCGACATGAAGCAGCCCACATCTCTGCCGCATATTTCTGAACAGCAGAAATTCAAAACGTACCGCTATTTAAACATTCCAAAATATATATAAGTGCAACTCTGGCGAATTTCAATCCTGTGCTGCCTGTAAAATTAATCTCTGCAAACCCTGGAAAAGCAGGGGCCAGACATTTAGTTAAAGTAGTGTTCTCTTTAGTGTCTCAGCATGCGACACAACAGCAAAGTCAGTTGTCATTCCTACTCTACAATGCCATTTGTGTACCCAGGAAATACAAATTCATATTTAGTGTACAAAAGTAAATGAATAAATGTAAAATGTATTTTTTGTCTGTGAATGTTGGTTGATTTTTCCCATGTCCCAAAGTGTTACCCATCAACATTAATGAAAAATGTAAGGCAAATATATTAAAATATTTATTTTGTGGTCCTAGTTCAAATCTCTCCCATCAAAAACAATTTTACCATGAACACTGTATTTATTATTATTATTACTATATATGACGCTATGTGTGTCCCTGAATTCTGCTATGATTAAAAGCTCCTCGCCACAGTGACTTCACATTTCGGGAGTATACTCTTAAAATTCCACTTAGTTAGGCTGTATTATGCAGAGAATGAATCATGTTTTGCAATTCTAAAATATGTTTCATGAAGAAATTCAAATTCTGTTCATGTGTTGATCATCATTCTAATTCTACAGTATATTACTCACTGGAGGTCTGTTCGCTGACTTAGCCTCAAAGGATCCACCCTGTTAGGTTCTACCCATCTAGGAATATGCACCAACTGGGTGAAATAAATAACTTATATCAGTGTGTATTATTATTTACATAATATATTGATGTTTTAAGTATGTTTAGACACATAGTTTATGTTCAATTGCAATTGCTGGTAAAGCTTTCCATCCAGTTGGACTTCATTCCTCCCTGTTAGGTTGGTGTAATCATACTTTAACAATACCATCATGTTATCAATATTTTTGTGTTGACTTGAGATTAAATGGTTCATGTAAATGTATAGAAAAGTTTGCCAAGGTCTATCATTATTCACCCTTATTGTAGAATAGTGCTGGTTCTGAAAATAACAGGCATTTTACTCAATAATTCTAGTTTATTTGAAGTAAAAAATATGTAAATCTAGATGAATAGATTGTTAAAACTTTCAAATAGTTACGTGTATGTCCCTAATAGGGTGTAAATATCTCAGTAGTCTCATGTGAACAATCTTTCTACATTTATTAGGATGTAAGTGCCTGAGTATGACCAATATGTTTTTCTGAGAGTAAAACATGACTTCTTTCTGAAAGCATATTAGAAACATTTACAACATGAAAAACGTTGCAAGAATTTTGAGGTACAAATGGCACCGCATAGTAGAAATGACTCGGATGGTTGAAACACAATGTTATTTTGGCCCTATTAAATATGTCTAGATTTCTTCATTTCGATGAAATCGTGAGGAAAGTGAGAACTTGTGAAGGGAGGATGACCGGACAGATTCAGCCAGTAGATGCGTAAGAAAAGTGAAGGGAGGGGAAGTTTAAGCAACACCTAGATCCTGAACGGTGTATACAGAGTAAGAACATGTTCAGGTCAGGATTCCACACATTCCAGAAAGCAGTGGGTACCATGCACCATAGATACTTGTAAGTAAAAGGCCGGAGAAAAGTTAACCCTGCAGCCACATCCTAAAATTACACTGACCCAGATAGTGGCCCTGAAGTTATGAGCTTGAGCTTCCTTTTTTAGTGTTGTTTTACCTGAACCACTGTGACCCCTTTGGACAAAAGGTCAAGGTATTACAGCACTCCAATGCCGTTGTTTTGTCTACTTCTGTTTCTTTTTGTAGTAATAAAGAGGGCAGCTAGCAATGGCAGCGTCCAATGGCAGCGTCCAATGGCAGTGTCCAATGGGATTTGAGAACCAACCTTAAGTTCTCAAAAATGTCTCATGTTTTGGGTGAATTATAAATGAGCTTTCTGTTTTCTTGGTTAATTATACAAAAATGAAATGGCCGTTCCTATCTGACTGCTGTAGGCGCATGGTTTGTTTTTGTGTGTGTGTGTGTGTGTGTGTGTGTGTGCGTGTGTGCGTGTGTGTGTGTGTGTGTGTGTGTGTGTGATTTGTCTTTTTAGATTGTCAAGTTTAAGGATTCAATCCAGGTTGTAGAGGTGTTGTGATGATCTCAAAATGCAATTCATTTTTACAAAATGAGTAGTTGGTTGCAAATTTGGAGCTAATTACACAGGCGAAATATGTTTTTGACAAAAATGTACCCTGAACCATTTTTTTTGGGTGGTGGTATTAACCCAACATGCTCAAACAAGCACTTCAGAATACGTGCATATATGTTTGTTGACCCTTATTTATATACCAAACAAATGTATTGAATTAAGTCGATGCTAAATAATGACATTTTAACATTTAATGAAAGATGAACAATATATAATACTGTTTTATTGTATTACATTATATTAATACAGTATATTATGTAACGATCCCTGTAAATTTTAAACGGGCATTGCCGTTATTAACTAGATTTTTCTTTTTGTTTAATGTTATTGTCACAGTAAGAGGTTGAAATAACATGTTGAGAGATTAGAAATTACAATAATACCCTTTTCTGTGT
This sequence comes from Esox masquinongy, assembly GCA_016801175.1. Taxonomy (NCBI): domain Eukaryota; kingdom Metazoa; phylum Chordata; class Actinopteri; order Esociformes; family Esocidae; genus Esox; species Esox masquinongy. The sequence continues at coordinate 52,072 of JACXGI010000038.1, read as the reverse complement.
AAGAGCTGTTTGAAACTACCTGGAATTTCAGCCTGTTTAGGTGGGATAGAAATGTGACCCATGTAATGACATCACAATCTGATCTGATTATGAAATGACAACTATCAGCCAGTCATGGCTGTGTATGTAAATATCCTAATTTCAACATTGTTTCCCAACACTGAACATTTCAAGGGTCAAAGGGGACTGGGCGGGGGGGGGGGG
>JACXGI010000038.1:0-51768 GCA_016801175.1 Esox masquinongy | reverse complement strand
GAAAATGTGGAGACACACTGGTATTGTTCCAGAAATACACGGATGTAGTGAATTTGATTTATTTCTGTCTTTTGTGAATACCGTGCTGGGTAGTCATCGGCCTTGTATCCAACTAGTGTAAGGCAGGCATTTGACTGGTCAAACAGTATTCGCAAGAACAGGCAAGGTCATGACGGAAGGCCGTGTTTGTCTTATAATTAACTTGAAATTGGACTGTTATCGTCTAAACAGAAGGTTCCAGCCTTTAAGCCTTAAATCTTTACAATTTGATCGGGTAGTTTTGATTGGCATTATGAATTTATGAATATTTAGAGCAAAGGTACATTTTGAAAAGACTACCCATCAATCTTGTGAAATGAAAGAGGGAGATGTTTATTGCAAGAGATTTTTAATGCAAAAAATACCAATTATGTTTATTAAGCATGTTTAGGAGATTATAATTTAAAATACACATAGGCTACTATACACTCCACAAAACACTACTAAACACTTAACTACAGTAGTGACAATTTAAAAGAAGAAAAAAAGAGTTCAGTTCACTTGGGGAAAGTGATCATCTCTTTACATATGTTACTCATTTATAGTTGTGTAGGTAGCGTGCTGTGAAAAGTATGGGTATTGAAGAAGCTTTGTTGGTTTGTTTCTTTTTTGCTTTGTGTTTATCAAAGCATTTTTTACAAAGTGTTTATGGTAATGATATAAAAATGAAATGGTGAAGCAAAATGTTTAGTGTATCTTTGGATAAATGTAATGTAAAACATTAGCGTGTCCTATAGTCCTATAGAATATTATATGACTAAAATCAAGAAAGCAATTGTTCTGTATTTTAGCACTTTCTTTAACGTGTGTACTGTATTAGTTCATGTTTTACATGTATGGTACTGTATGAATATTCATTAACTGCCTTGTAATGTTTGTAAAAGGTTGCAACGTTTAGAAAACATGTATTAGAAAACCCAAAATTCTTTAAGTTTATGCATGCGAACAGTTGGGTCCTAAACTGAAAATGAGAAAAAAAAGATAAGACTATAAAAATGGTGCTATATCATAACATATATAAAGGTGCTTATGTGGACCCCAACTGCGTGCATGCAAAGAGGACATTTCAAAAGTAGGATAAAAAAAAACTTGAAGTTCGACATGTTGTGCAGTCATCAAATGATTCACAAGATGTCCTCCCGACACAGAAATGGTAAAATGTAACTGTAAATACTGTCAATGGAAGCCTCATTCCCTGTCAGGAAGTGTGCTACCAACACATTGCCACCAGAGTTTGTAGTTTGCACTGGCCGCCGGGAGAGTCTGTCATCAGTACAGCATTTAGCAAATTATGTTCGCTGTTGGCAAAGGACATCCCCGGACAGACAGCTGGACAGGTGGTGATTCCTGTGTCTCCTGCTGCTTTGTAGGCGTTCAGTCCCAAGATGGCCGATACTTCAGCCAAAGAGAAATGTGATTGGATGAGTGATGCCTATTTACAGTTACGCTGCCTCTGTGTGTGTGCTCCAAAAGATCTATAGACAATCTAAATAAATATTTTTTTTAATGCTAACGATTCAAATGTTTATATCTTTGAATAGCTGTTACATGTAGCAAAAAGATGAGAAAGCTAATGAGGAGGCAGTCCTCAAGGGTTGAGATACTAAGGTCTTGGAAAACAAATTTGGTGGTCGCGGTAACAGTTGTTTTGCTTTGAAGGGTAAACATGAACATTTGGATACTTTACGGTTGTATTAACCATCGTTCCTTTTATTTCGTTGTTCAATAAAAGTTTGACCAGATTGAGCCCGCTTTTGAAGTATGTTTCCTGTGTGCAATGTCTGTCTCAATTTTACATTTGGTAGCATTTTGGAATAATTGCCCCTAATACATAAGCTGCTGGAAAATCCAAGTTGAGGTAGGTTCAGGGCCGGCCCTGGATGTTCTGCCGCCCTAGGCGAGACAAAAAAAAATGCAGCCAATTGTCACGCTGGAGGGCGGTAGCCAACTGTCAGAATGCCGCCTCAAATTCAGGTGCCACCCTAGGCAGCTGCCTAATCTTGGGATAATGGGAGGGCTGGCCCTGGGTAGGTTTAAAGATATTCTACCTAGTAGCTGGTTGACCAGCTAAAACCAGCATGAGCACACCAGATTTATTCGGGCGGACCATCTGCCGATGGTAGCTGGTTGACCAACCTGATTTGTATTTAGTTTGAGCAGCTTCAACCCGAAGTACAGAAGTACAGTGGTATTCTGGGCTGATAGCATTCACCTGGTGGATAGCAACCAATGTTTGCATGTGTACATGTCTGCCTTTTATAAATGCCATTGAAATAAACAAAAAGGTTGCTATGGAGACCTATAGTTTGGCGCTTAATATCACTGTGAGTTGTTTACTTGATGTTTGCCGTTGATTGTCATTGTAGCTTGGTAATTTGTGTACCAGCTGCGCTGATGCTGTGTGATCTGTGTTTTGGGGTGCTATGGGAACAGTTTTGTGGGCAACGATTAAGCCTTGACCCGGACTTCGGATCAAACTCAAAGGAAAATCTCTATGAGAATAACATTATAGTCCTGGACTAGGTTTCACGGGCGTGGAGGCAGGACACAGGCACAGAGTGAAAGGGAAACCTCCTTTTAATGTTCTTCTTGGCAAACTCAACAGAAACCACCAAAAGGAGCGGCAGACCACAAACTAAGGCAGATAACGCAAACAATGATCCACAACTGAAACCAATACAGGGGCAACTTAAAAAGGGTCCCAATTAGAGGCAACACAGCGCAGCTGCCTCTAATTGGGGACAACCAAAACAGCAGCGCAGAGATGACTAGAGGCACCTCTGTGATCAGGCCCTGACTGTGGCCCCCAGGTGCATAGAGATACCTAGAGGCCCCCAGCCAGGACCTGACACTAGGCTTAAATTGTGTACAGGAAACCACCCCCAAGGGCCGGTTTCAGGGACAAAGATTACACCTAGTCTCTATTGAGCTTGATTTTTTTTTGGTCCAGGTCCATCCAGGTCTAGACTTAATCTGTTTCCGCCAAACAGGCCCATGGGTTCAACCTTCTAATTGGGGCACTTCCCACGATTCAGTCAAACACGATTGATTACGCGGAAACTATCGTTTTACTATTAACAATTACATAACAACTGACTGAAAGGCAGTTGTGTTTTCAGCCAAAAACAACAATCCCAAATGTATTCTATTGTAACAGCAATGAAAATTCATTGAGAAATTACATAGATTTCCTTTGGTGGTGTAAATATATCAGGTCATCTTTGTGGTAAGAACCTAGATGTGCACCTCTGGGAGGTGTGAAATATGGCAGTGGTGGGAACTTCCTGGGCCTCTGAAACTAATCATGTGACTTTGAGGTCAAGCCATTTCCTCCTTCAGCAAGCCTTTGCTGTGTCCCTGAAAGTACACATGTGCACTGTTCGATGCTAACATTTGCGTGACAAAAGCATTTGAGACAAGCTTGAGGATTTCTGTGAACGATTCAATGTATGGTAAGAGAGCATGTGTTCTCTGTTTCAGTAATTTCCTGCTTATTTCGGATTGTTTTGTTCATCTCTAGTACGGGCCAAGCTTCATCAAAACATTGTGCATGATGTATGATCTAACAAAAACATTTGAATCTTCTGAAATGTGTCACTGTTTTACTGAAGTTCCCTCCATCATACTTTCTCAACATAGAAAATTCAATGGCATGTTTCAAATTCAGAAGCAAGAGCCACTATTCTTAACAAGTGGTTTCTGAGTCATCAGTTTCACCCATTATAACAGATAAAGCTGTTGGAATGCATGCATGATTGGTAGCGAAATATGAAGAACAAGTTGTAATGAACAAACCAAACTTGTTTTTTCATCTGTCAAGGGTTAATCTTTCAGTGAAAAAAGGTTGTGTTTGGATGTTTTACTTTATTTTGCTTATTTTGGATTATGATATGTCATCTAAAGGTAAGAGGTGGAATTGTTTTGAGTAATTTCTGTCGGGTACATTTGGCCTGTGCCATTTAACTGGTTGTTTTTATGTTCTTTCATCAGAGATTATGTGGGACGCTCTGACACAGATCAATATCGCTGTTCCGTTTTTGTAGCTATTTATTCAACAGGTTTTGGAGTATGGGTTATTATGTTTGTAGCTGCTTTGTTAAAGCTGTTAACATTGAAGCAGGAAATTTAATTTGACTATAAAGCAAGTGTAGTTTACTCTAACACTTTTTGAAACTTACATTGTTATCAAAATGTTGGACTCAAGTTGAATCAGTCAAGTTATATCCAGTTTGCCTGCATAGCTTCTTTTTTTTGCCACATCAGTGTCTGTATATGGACATGGGTCACATGATGTAAAAAAAAAAAAATTTTTAAGCCAATTTTGCCTGGGACACTTCTCAGAGGTCAAAGGATAACTGAGACAACAGGTGACTTTGGATTCACCATACATGCTCCAAAAAGCTGAGCAGACTGGGAAAGCTGGGTGAGCTATTTGATCTGTGCACACATTTATGTTCTGATTCTGGTCCCCTTAAGTAAGAGCTTATACTCGTGCTGTTTGTAAGGAAGAAAACAAAATTCTTTTTGTGGGCTGAGTAAAATCATTGCTCAGTTGGAAAGATAAGGTGTGCTGTTGCAGAATGGGGTCATTCTTCTGAGTGCGCTACTTTGTAAATTTGTAGAGTAAGCGGGACGTCTCAATGAATTACGGTAAATACCACCACTCCACCGGATTGGATATGCAAACCGTGAGTATGGCGAGACATTAGGCACTAAATAATGTTTATTTTAAAATTTGAATGGTTTACTGAAAAATACAAAACCGCAGTTACTCCTGTGATTCTTCTTGGAAGGTTTCACAATAAAGTGATCATGTTACTTAGAAATGGGGAAGTACCTCATACAAAAACATCCAGTGACAACAGTTCCTGATTCAGAAAATACTAAACGCTGTTGAACAGTTTTCTAGCAGAGACACTGAGTCGTCTTGACCTTGATCTGACGTGTGGACCTTTGACAGGGTGATGTTCTGGAATAGGCCCGGCACCATACTAAGACATTCAGTACCAAGAGAGAGAGAGATGTCACTTCCATCCCGAAGCTCTTCCCAGGCAGTACATGCTCCAGCCCTGAGAAACTTCACCATTCCCAGAAAGAAGAGGGGAGATGAAAAAGGTATGCCGAACAAACGACTAAAGGAACCCATGTTGTTGAATATCATGAAAGTCTCATCTACGTAGGTAAACATTGCCAGCTGCTAATAGTTAATCATTTGACAATCTTAACAAGCATGTTGGCTTGTAAGGTCTGCACCACTCCTTACAACGCTTTTAACATTTTAGTTTTCCATCAGTAATACCAGTAATGATTATACTATTGATTTAAAACGTTTGGGCAATTTTTTATTTGTTTTACATTGTTGAATTAAATGTAATCCTTTTCTTATGCATTGTCCTTTGAGAAGCTCTTTTGGATCCATGCCCCAGTGACAGCAGGGATTTTAGCCTGATACAGTTAATGCTGAATGAGTCCCGATTGGACATGGGCAAGGAGATTTCACTGACTTGGCAGTGGGATAATGTCAAGCTAATACACAACGAGGAGCTTCTGCGAGAATTCTCAGAAAAAAGGTGACAGTCAACAGAAGTTAAATGGTATTACAAGTGAATCTCTTCACAAAAACGATATGCAAATTACACACACAAATTATACAGATTATACAGAAATGTAAATCAATAACTGATCATATAATCTCTCTTAAAATATTGATTTGGGGGATTTCTTTATTATTAATATCGAAAAATATTTTGTTGTTTTATTTCCATGAAAATCCCTCCATGGACTGAAATCGGCTATAAAACACTGGTGCAATGCATCTTAAACTATATATTTTTTAAGTGTACAACATGGATCGTATATAACCCTCAGAATCATGGACGGAAACATCATCTTTCTACCTAAAATCTGACACAATGCTCTATTGCATTATCAACTAATAAGATTACATGACTGCTATGGTGTTTTTCTTATTCTTAACCAACGGTTATTTTTAAAGATTAAATATAACTGTGTGTGAAATTTTCTTGAGTAGTGCTCTCTTGTTTTGCTTCTTCTTTTTTAAAAATGGATGAATCACATAATGCTTTCAGCCGGTCCCCTACCTACATTTTTCTGTTTCTCAGGTCTGAAATGCGTTTACATGATAGACACATCAGGGAAATGGAGGAGAGGTTCTGCTTTTTAGTCATGTCGGACCAAGAAGCAGCTCAAATCTATCAACATGGATTGATGGTTGAGAACACAGATCAACACTCTCTGGGGAACCCATCATATGGGATCTATTTGCACAAGCACGTTGATGTCGCCCTGAAAAATATCAGCGGCACGCCTGCTGGAAAAGTCCTAATAATTTTCAAGGTTAGATTTGGATATTTTTGACAATGGTTATAAAAAAATGTTTTAGGGCATGACATGACACAATCAAAGTGTAGGCTAGAGGTCATGACGGAGAAAGAGTAACATTTTTAAAGATAAAAAGAAGCACTACACGCATGTGCTAGCAACAATTTATTTGTGTAAACCTAAATTAAAACCTGAAACATTTTTATTAACATGTTCCTCTCTTTTCAACAAATATGTTTTTCTCTTTTCAACAAGCAATTCAAACATTAGTTTTTTCATGCTTTTTCTTCCTGAGGTTCTGTTTGGCAAGGTGAAAAAAGTGCCCGTGTGTCTCGGCAGGAATGGCACACATGATCCGACAGTGAATTATGACTGTCACATGTCCAAGGACCCCGTAGCCCCAAGGGACAGCTTGTCTCAGCAAGTCTTGGGCTCCTCTGTAAGTTTACCACCTTCGTGACCCTGACTGGTGTTGTGCGGTAATGCACACCTCTCCGGCACACTTCTACAGAGTATTAGCGCAAGTTTGAATCTAACTCATTGCACTTTGACATAAATCCTCACTATCTATTGCTCTTCACTGTACAATGGACGCATTTTAAAAGTTCCCTCCCTAGGAAAAGGACCATGTGACCATGACTAGCCGTTTCTGTTCACAGGTGTTCCTGTTTGACTACAACGAAAACCAGGAGCTAAAATTAAGACCAAGGCAATGTTTGCCATATGCTACGGTTTCATTGGTTCCTGTGGTGAATCCTTCCCTGAATAGCACTCCAGTTCCATCTATGAAACTGGGGCCAAAGTCAAAGGGTATGCAAGTGCAATAACTCGATGATGTGTTTGAATAGCCAATGAGACAAGTTTTTATATTTTATTCCACTCCCAAGATTGGCCATGTACATACCCCTTTTCCAAAAAAGTTGGTACGCTGCATAAAATGCAAATAAAATCAGAATGCAATGATGTGCAAATCATTTAGCCCTATATTTAATTGAAAATAGTACACAGACAAAATATCAAATGTTAAAACTGAAACATTTTATTGTTGATGGAAAAATACATGCTCAATTTGAATTTGATGCCAGCAACATATGTCAAAAAAGTTGGGACAGGGGCATGTTTACCACTTTGTTGCATCACCTCTTCATTTAACAATACTCTGTAAGCATTTGGGAACTGAGGAGACCAATTGCTGTCATTTTGAAAGGGGAATGTTGTCCCATTCCTACTTGATATAGGATTTCAGCTGCTCAACAGTTTGGGGTCTCCTTTGTCGTATTTTTCGTTTCATAATGCGCCAAATGTTTTCAATGGGTGACAGGTCTGGACTGCAGGCAGGCCAGATAAGCAGCCAGACTCTTTTACTACAGAGCCATGCTGTTGTAATACATGCAGAATGTGGTTTGGCATAGTCTTGCTGAAATAAGCAAGGCCTTCCCTGAAAAAGATGTTGTCTGTATGGCAGCATATGTTGCTTCAAAGCCTGTTTATATTGTTGAGCCTTTATGGTGCCTTTACAGATGTAAAAGTCACCCATGCCATCATGGATGCTGGCTTTTGCATTGTGCACTGATAACAAGCTGGATGGTCCCTCTCCTCTTTTGCCTGGAGGGTGCGGCGTCCATGAAGCCCGAACAGAATCTCAAATTTTGATTCATCAGACTACAGGACAGTTTCTACTTTGCCTCAGTCTATCTAAAATGAGCTCAGGTCCAGAGAAGACACTGGTGTTTCTGGATCTTGTTTATATCTGGTTTCTTCTTCACATGGTAGAGTTTTAACTTGCATTTGTGGATGCTGCAACGTACTGTGTTCACAGACAATGGTTTTCGGAAGTGTTCCTGAGCCCATGCAGTGATTTCCACTACAGAATCGTGTCTGTTTTTAATGCAGTGCCATCTGAGGACACGAAGATCACACCCATCCAATATGAGTTTTCATACTTGTCCCTTGCGTACAGAGATTATTACAGATTCTCTGAATCTTTTAATGATATTGTGTACTGTAGATGATAAGATGCCCAAACGCTTTGGAATTTTACATTGTGATATGTTATTCTTGAATTGTGGCATGATTTACCTTCACAGTCTTTCACAGAGTGGTGAACCCCTCCCCATCCTCAATTCTGACAGACTCATCCTCCCTGGAATCAAATTTTAATACCCAATTGCCAGTTGAGCAAATTAGTTGGGTGATATTCCACCAGGTTTCGTCTTTTTGCATTACGCAACATTTCCAGTCTCTTGTTGCCTCTGTCCCAACTTTTTTGAAACATTTTGCTGGCATCAAATTCAAAGTGAGCATACATTTTCAAAGAAACAATAACATTTCTCAGTTTCAACATCTGATATGTTGTCTTGGTACTATTTTCTATTGAATTTGGGGCCGGTTTTGCAGACACGGATTGAGCCAAATCTAGGACCAAAAAATTACGTTCAATAGAAAACTCCTTGTTTTTTTAGTCCTGGACTAGGCTTAATCTTTGTCTGCGAAACCGGCCAATAGGGTTGAAATGATTTGCATATCATTGCATTCTGTTTTTCTTTACATTTTGCACAGCGTCCCAACTTTTTTGGACACAGGGTTGTAGTATTAATATTTTTTTTTGTTGTTGTTTGTTTGTTAATTTATTTTCTCTTTCATAGATTCAGTGGCAAATTTGGAAACATGCATGTTGGCACATAGAGACAAAAAGGGACAGAATGCGACTGTGATATTCAAGCATTTTGGGACAACAGACAGCCCGAGACCTGAATACAAACCTCAGGTACTTGGAAACCCCCTTCCATTCCAAAGAGGTGATCAACAGGACACCCAAAACATCTTATCAAGCCCAGAAAAGTCATTTGACAACGGTGGCAACCCGGTCCCACCACACTTCACTAGCTGTGACCAGACCCCCCCACCCATTAGTAGGTGTGAACAGCTCCAACTGCCCCTACCACCTTTAAATTCCTGGAAACAACCCTTGACCCTGTTAAATTCATCACCACCCTTCACTGGTTCAATTCAGTTTCTGGAGAACCATCAACTACTTACTGACTCTGTGCATTTACAAACCCCAAGTCATGCAGGTGTAGCTAAAATGGACCATAATGAACTCTACTATGGTAACCAAGTCCAGTCTTGCCGACAGAGTCTGTCTACAAGGCAAGATAGCTCAAGGCAACAGTCTACATCTGCAACTGGTGCATTGGAACAAGTGTCTAGTGTAGTTTATGCTTCACGTGTGATTAAGGATCCCAGATTGTTGGCACGAGAAACTATCAATATGCAGGGATTGATTTCAAAGGGGATTGAAAGAGGTCCACAAACAGATCCTTTGGTTTGCAAATTGACTGAGAGCCCAGAGAATAACAATCTCCATTTAACAAAGCAGGAGAAAACGCATAGGGAAACTGGATTTAAGGATGATCGAATGCCAAGCCAACCTAAAATGCCAAAAGGAGTTCCTACTGCTCCTTTGGTGAATAGTTCAGTTCCTCTGTCTGTGATGATGTCAGCTGAGAATCAGCCATCATCTAGCATGCTTAAAATTAAATTTCAGGAGTATTCTCCATATCTCCATCTGACTAAAGAGGAGAAAAAGGAAAAGATTTGGTCTCTACAACATCTGTCATTACATGAGAAAAGAATATTATTAGACAGAATAAATTTTTATGCAAATTTATTTCACAAGTCCAAGTGTCTACTCAGTGAAAATGGCAAAATCACCTCGGCAGACCATGGGCAGCAATGTAAACCAGGAAGTACAAACATTTGCTTGCCCAGCACAGGCACAAGGGAGATGTGCAACAGCGGTCAAGAGACTAACACAGGCATGCTGCCCCAAAACACCATGAATAGTGATCAGAATTCAAAACATAGTCCATCAATCTCAAACCATCATCCATCATTTGTCAGTGGGGCTGTGAAGGAAAGCACGGCCCGCCCACTTGTGAGAAATACAGACCAGATAGAACCGGAGGAAATTAACATTTGCCGTCCTGAACCTGCAACAATATATATCAAAGAAACCGAATATGATGGGCACAAAATACCTGTGAATCTCCGAGATGGAACAGCTATGAGTAATGACCCACAGGCTCCATTTCATCCCGAAATGATGACCTCCGAAAGCAGTCAGGACACAGAGGTGAGGTTTAATGTTAACTCAGCAATGGAGCAAAATCTTCAGGATTGTCTAAATGCAAACTCGGAAGCTAGCAGACAGAACTCAGAGACAGTCTCCCAAACTAATTCAGTTACAGAGGAAAAGACTCAATGCACTGTACCTAAAATCTTTGAGGAAAACAGACAGAGCAGAGAACAGAAGTGTGAACCAATATTAGCAACAGAGGGAAAAAAGCAAAATTTTCTAAGTTCAGTGCATGACACGCATGAAAACCCATCAGAACCAAGGTGTTCAGTCGTTTTCGAAAACCATACGGATATCATGGAGGCTTGTGAGAAAGTTCATGATACAGAAGCACCAGAGGTAGTTATAAGTGTAGACAACTATCCTAGAGTTCTCTCAAGTCAAGATCGTGAAAGGCTTTTGCAGAAAGATGGAGAACAGAATGAAAGAGACTCAAATCGAGAAGAAATATCCAAGACATCTGTTACATGTGATGACACTGATAATGTGGAGGCTGATGATTCAGTCTACAGTTTCCTGTTTAAAAGGCTGCAGCTCAGTGAAATATTTTTTCCCCCTAATCAAAACAGAACATGCTCGATTTCTAGCAAACATTATCTTAAATCAAAATGCAATGACAGTTACATGGATGTCAACGCATCAACAATTCTGTCCCACAAAACAAACCAACTAGATGGAAGACAGCAAAGTAACATTCGCGTCACAATAATTGCTGACAGGGATTACGCAGCCGTTGCAGAGTTACCCTCACTGTCCAAGAGATTTTCAGTGTCAGAGTCCCTTGAAGGAACTCAAGGTTTACTCACTGCACTGGATAATGAAAAAGTTACACACCACAGAGTTATCAGTGAAAACATTGACTCTATTCTGAAAGCCACCACCTGTGACACTTTCAACAAGGCACATGCCCATAATGTAAGGTTAATCAAAATAATGGCAGAGAAATACATAGGAAAAGAAAATGCGTCCGTAAGGAAAATGAGAGATCATAAACATGTAACAGTCAGGAAAAGAGCTGATGTTAAACAAAGTGTCACTGACATTTCATACTCACAACATTCATCCCATCTTGTGCAGAGTGAAAATGTACATTTTAATGTTCCCCACAAAAAAAGAAATTTCAAACACAAAACCTTTTCCCCTGAAACAGTCAAAAGAAACATCAGAGCTCGAACTTTGGGGAAGAAATACAAATCATATTCTAAATCAAAATCAGCAAAGGTTATTTCTCACAATATTTCTTTGTCAAACTACTCAAAAACGTCAAAGCAGGTTCCCATAAAATCAAGAAAAGCCACAATCATGAAGATGATGAAAGTTTTTAGAAGAAGAAACCATTGGGGGACAGTCAGTTACAAAACAATGTGCAGTCAGGTCAACATGCCCAGTGCTCTTGCAAAGTCTATACCTTTCAGCCCAACATCTGCTGATAATCAACTTCTGAGATGTAATGCTTTTGAGAGGAAACAGGTGAAGGCATCATCTGGAGAAACACCATCTAGAGAAAATGATCAGTCTATGAGGGATAGTAATGAAAAAATGAACAAGGAGAACCACGTAGCTGATGATGACACAAAGTCACCTTTGTCAACCACAGAAATTATCAATAAAGAGAACACAAAATCCAATTCTGGGAGTACTACAAGTAACTCTACAGAAGAACTTCAGCACATTAAAGAAGCACAGGCTCTATCTAATACAGAAACCTCTCAGGAACCCCAGAGTAATTGCACCATTCTTCAGAACAAATTGCTTTCTCGAAATTGCACAAATATCCCTGGTATAAATAGAGACATTGAGGGGGAAACTAAGCATAGAAAACAGGAGGAGTATCTGCAACAAGAAAATGCACTAGAAGCTGATACACACTCTATGAAAGAATTTGAAGAGTCCAGTAGTGCTATGGACCCTGCTAAAGAGATCATTCCAACCAGTGAGAACATGGACGTTCCCTTAGATGCGGCCATCAAGATACTTTGTGGCACTGATTCACGTTCAAATGTGCCCAAATCACAGGAAGAGATGATTTTGGCTTTGCCGTTAATGTCTGGTCAATCGAGGACAGAGAAAGCAGACACATCAGATAAAGCACATTACTGCACTCCACAGGAACAAGAAAACCAAATAAACACATCTTCTAGGGAGGTGAAACTCATCAGTAGATTGAGAGATTACTTGACAAGTTTTGAGTCTATAGTTAAGAACTCAGAGAAAACAACATCAGACACACTTTGTGGAACTGCAACGAATTTGCCACCAATCTGTGAAACTCTCCAGAATAATGCCAATGACCAAAAGGAGCCACCCGTTCAACTAGTCGTGCTTGACAGGGTGGAGTTAAACCATCTGAGGCCTAATGGCCTACCAATCCCAATCAAGGTATGCACGCCGAATCACCTGATTTATAATAAAGAAAAACAACAAAAGGAAAAAACAACAGGGAACAATAAAAATGATTATAGTGTTACTTGCATTAGCCCTGATAGTACTTCCATGTTGGAAGTCCCTGAAAATGTCACTCTGTCTTATCTGGACAAGAAAACCACTGAAGCAGAAATATCCACAAGTGTACCTGACATTTCCCATGGGACAAAAAATGCAGAAAATTCTGCATTGAGAGAACAAAAAATACAGCCCAAGGGCACAATCTACGCAAACCACATGACCATGCTCAAAGCACTGGAAGAATTAGAACCTGAGAATTCTGAATTTTGCAAAACAAAAAAAGGCAACCAGAAGCCGACAAGCCACGTGGTAAAGCTGAACACTAAGTCTTTTCAAAGGGACTTCACTGTGGGTGATATCTCAAACACACTAAAGCTTGGAGACAAAGCAGCGTCCTTGATTGAACTCTGCCCGATACGAGCAAAGTGCAAAGTCATGCTGCAGTACTTCATCTTAAACTTTGAGAGAAAACAGAATGTTGAGGCAAATAGAACTATCGTCTCAAGAGATCAGATTTTAGACCAATATTTGGAGTGTCCCCCCGTACCAATTGAACTGAAGTACGAAGCTTTGAATTCTTTTCTGGAACTGCAGATAATGATGGAGGCCTGGCAATTTGTAGATAACAAGATGCGATATTTAAGTGGACAGTCTACATTTAGGAGTATGTTGTGGTATGATCCTACTCTGTATGGGGAACTCTACAAAGGGAAGGTGGGATTTCAGCAGCAGTCCTCTCTATATTCATCATTCCAGCAAAACCTGATCAATGAAGGCCCAATTGCATTGCAGAGGTACCATTTGGCTGTCTCCACATTAAATCAACAGCTGCAAAGGACCCCACAAATGTCATATTACATGTATCTCAAAAGCAAAAGAGAGAGGTTGGAGATTGAGGCTGTGTTACGAAATCCTGCTGACATACAAAGCTTTTTCCTCTCTGTGCCACTGTCTTGCATGGTAAATTTTGGCAACACTGTGGAAAGTTTAGAAAAGGTACAGAAACTTGTGACAACCTTCACAGAGACTCCCGCAGACAAGTTGGAAGCCGGATTTGATGTAGGAAAGGCAGAGCACCTTGCCATGGTTTTCCGATTTCTTCAAGAGAAAATCTGCTATGTGAAAACTTGCAACAACACAATGGTCAGCAAGATGTCTTGGTTTGGCATGGAACACATCCTGTATGATGCATCGAAGATACTGGTGTGGAGGGATGTAAAACAAGTTGCGCCCCATGAGCCACTTGCGAAATACAAAAAAACAAATCCACAAATTGCCTATGGAGTGACAGAATCTGGTGTTTCACTGTTGCATACAAATGTATCAAGGAGGACCCAGCTAATGGTAACGACAAGCACGCCATCACCAAAATTCAGACTGGCCAACCGAGCATATAGAACCAAAGGTTTGGGTCGAGGGAGGCTACCCATCGACAAGACTCGCTGTTCTCAGGTTTGATTGTCTTTTTAGTTTGTGATGTATATTACGCAGAGCTGGGCGCAGTTAATCAAAAAGTTAACTTCGTTAACCGTTTGTCCGTTCACCAAAATGTAATCGTACTGCAGAGAAATACATTTTTGACTTTGAAAATAGCATCTAGATATTCAGCACAGAAAGGATTTGGTCTCGTTCCCCACTCCGGACTGAAGCAAAAATTGGCTTAGACTCCAGAGGGTTTTAAAAGTATATTTTTTAGGTTTTTGGGTTAGCAGACCCAACTTCCGTTGAGTAAACGGAAGTTAAATGTCACGGATGTTAATTAATCCAGTAATGATTTTCACAGTTAACTTAAACATTAAAAATGTTAACTTTGTTAATGAATAATTAATGGATTTGGTGCCCAGCTCTGATATTAAGTAATTTTTTATAATTGTGGTCAGATTTTAAAAAATATATATATATATTACATTGTATGATTCAAACAGTGTTTTTTTTTTTCCAGAATAAAAATCCTAAAAATGTGTCTATGCCAGTAATAGACCTCACAAAATCGTAAGTAAATCAACATTTTTGTTTGCTCACTGTTATGTCCCTTGTGTGATTCATAAGCAAAAGGTGAATATACAAAGTAGTGATTTACATTTATTCATACTATAATGAAGATGGCTAAGTAATGGTTTGTGATAAAACAAAGACATCCTATCATCTAATTACTTTGATTTTTCTTTTCATTTTAAGCCCTCACAGGGATGACCCAAACATATACAACCTGACCGAACCCCCAAGCAACAATGCAACCCATATTCAAGCTTGGACACACCAACAGAAACTTGTGAAGAACCACGTAGTTAACTGGGGTGAAAGATTATATCAACCTATGCTGCCATACCCTGAAATCAGGGCCTGTCTGAGGCCTAGCAAAGGGGGCATAGATCCAAACTCACAGATGAATTTACCTGCCTCTTTGGGAGCGGAGGCAAGTAATTCAGATGGACGACAGTGGATCTTAAACTGGGACCTCCAGAGCTTCCAGAACTCAGCGGGAGGTGATCCAGGGCCAGGTCATCCTCTGTGGATCAATGTTAGGGACAGTGGCCACGCCCCTATCATCGAGCCAATCCTCTCAGAGCAAACACATCTCTCTTCCTGGACAAGTCTTTCATCCCCTTCTCTCCAGCCTACCGCATCCGTACCAGGAGGAAATACGGCACAACAGTCTCTGTGCTCCGTCCCACCTCTCATTAGCATAACAAATCATGTTCCTCCACTGTGTGAGCCCACTCCAATAAATTATCCCTTTTTCCTTCTGAATGGCCGGACCTATACCACGGCCAACCCTGAATTATCCACAGCAACACTTAACAACAAAGAGGCATTTCCTCTCTACCCTGTGTAGGGTAGTTCTATGGAGCAAATTTTTCTAGCAAATAAGAATCATTTGGAAATGAGGAAGTGGTGTTGTTTCCGTGTTGAAGTTCTGCCAGGCAACCTATGCAAGTCGAAAAAATAACTCTTAAGGAGAGTTGAAAACAAAATGATTTGAGTTAATTTATTTAATATTTGTACACACAATTTTAATTAATAATTTTATGTTTTGTTTTCATTGTTGTAACTATTTCTGCTTTACTCTCAGACACGCCAATTGCTGATTAACAATATCTGATTGAAAGTGTCCAATATTTTCTGACCAAAATGAAATGCAGAGTGTTGTTAACTTATTCCTCAGTGATGTATAATGTAACTGTATCAGTGTGATATATCAGTGTAAATAATATTATTTAAGTGTTTAATTAAACTTTAAAGACCCCTTTAGTTAATTTTCTAGTTTGCATTATACAAGCTTGTGTGCTTGACATGTTCACTGCTTGATGTTTTGTTGTATAATAATTTGGAAAATATTGCTATACTTTACCATTAATCATTTTCTCAGCAAAAAACATACATACATGTATAGGTTTACTCACAAATAAAATATGTACTCTACAAAAATCCACTAAAGGTGGCTGTCATTTGTACGTTTTTGCATCACAACACAAACCTCTCAATTAGCACACAAAACAGATGTTAAATTAGTGCTACTTCTGGATTCACTTTATTAGATATATGGAATTACCTGCCATCTGAACAAAATGTTTTCAACCTAATGTCTCTTGCCTTGCAGAGGTGTGAAAACTAACGGAACAAGCAGCAGCTTTAAAAAAGAGAGAAAAATTCTTCCTGTGTGGTTGAGATAGAACTTGGTTAAACACTGGTCAGAAATTACAGAACTCAAAACTTGCAACAACAGCCACCATCTGCAGTATGTGGCTTTTATGACAAATTTGGCAGTGGCCTGGATCTCTGCAAGAAGGAGAACACAGAAGTCGGAGGAGCCTGAAACTTAACATAGGTGGTTTGGTGACCAAGCTCGTGTAATAGCCTTGCTTAAGACAAAATATTAATTGTCTAATGCACTCTTCTACCACTCTAGGGAATGATCTGGTTTTGGTATTTTATTATGTTAACTGAAGCTTTGATGAACCTGCCTGGAAGATGTTGTAGATGTTGAACACTGAACCATCAGACTGCCCTTTTCACCCTCCAGGGATTGGTCCCTCTGGCTCTGAGCACCCATGGATTGCATCCTACCTGGCAGGTCGCTCCTACCGGGTCACCTGGAGAGGATCTGTCTGCCCCATGGACTTTAAGAAGGCCACTCTAACAGAGCCTCAAAGTTTCTCTGCAGAGGTGAGATAACCTGCCAGAAGGAAATCTCTGCAGCGCTCAATCAGGTCCTTATGGTTAGTGATGGCCATTCGAGGCTTCATTACCGTTCTTCTAGCAGCAGGATATTATGCTAGCAGCGCTAACTCAGATTTTCTCTTTCAAAATAAAAGCTATAATTGAAATATATAAGGCAATATAGTTAACAATCTAGTTGGTACATTTTATGTTTAATATCTGTTCCAATATTTTTCCTGTCTGTTCTTTTTTACAGACTAGATTGTTAACTATATTGCCTTGTAGATTATGGCTTTTATTTTGAAAGAGAAAATCTGAGTGCTGCCAGCATAATATCCTGCTGCTAAAATATCGCAAATGAAGCCTCGTTTGGCCATCACTACTTAAGGTACAGTTGCTACAAGTGGCTCTCAAAAATATTCACAACATTAAATTTAAAAAATGAACCGAATCAAGAGTTTTTGCCACTGATCAACAAAAAAGTCCACAATGTTAAAGTGAAAAATACAACCTAGAAATTGTTGCTCTTTTAAATGGAACGCTGCGATTGGCTTGCAGCATTAAAGTGCAGAACGTTTGGTCTTCAGTATGCGTTGGGTTTATTCAAAGTATGCCTCAAATTCTACGACGTATTAACAGCACAGCTGACGTCGCATTGCGATCATCCCACTGAAGCACATTATAAATGTGAAAATACAAACAATAACTAATGACGGAGGCAGAGCACGGGCCCACTCGTCACCAAACCCAACACACCAAAAACACGGGCCCTCCACCCACCGCGGGCCCTGGTGCAACCGCACCCCCTGCACCCCCCATATCTACGCCAGTGGTTCTTTGCGTGCTTGCACAAAACGTTCTGCAAGCTTTCTGCTTTGACGTTGCAGGTGTGATCGAGACGTAAACTGTCATCGCAGGCAAAGGCGCTTCTACGAAGTACTGAATAAAAGGTCTGAATACTTATGTAGCCTACATGAGATATTTTAGTTGTTTATTTTCAAAAATAATTTACACAAATAACTACAGTTCGGTCATGACCCCGATGGATGACAAGCATGCAGATGAAACTTCCCCCAGACAGTTTTTGACAGTTTGTGCAGAAATTATTCAGGTGTGCAAACCCACACTTTCATCAGCTGTCAGGGTGGCTGGTTTAGGGTAATCCTGAAGATGAAGATGTGGAGGTCTTGGACTGGTGTGGCTACACATGAAATGTAACATTTTACAGTACCGAGAGTTTTGTTAAGTGCAACTTTCTTAGTTTTCCCATCTCCGTGGTTTATTTGCCAGCCATTTCATTATTAGGTATCCTCTTGTCCTCAAGGCGGCGCCTAGACTTTTATCACTCCCATCATTCTCGAAATACCAATGTGATGACGTCGACTCAAGCGAGGCAAATACTGAGCAGCCATTACACAGCTAGTTTCCTTTGGAAGGTCGGGGGCGACTGGGACCTAGCGAGCAATAGAAATCGCTCGCAAAATCGAGAAAACGGGGACGTCCCTGGCTTCCGCGCCAGACGGTTTATACGTGGGACATTTAATAACAAAAATATTTACCATCTAGGTACAGATAATAATCACTGATTTGTTTGTTGATGAAAGATTGGTAGCTGCGCAGCGTTGTATTAAACTCTTACCCAGCTGCGTCGAAATAGCTAGAGCAAATAACTGTAGTTTCGTTACTTCACCATACCCACTAGCTAGTTAAGTAACTGTAGCTAGATTACTAAGACATATTTTTCAAAATGGATGATAAAGTATTTACAAAGGAATTAGACCAATGGGTCGAGCAACTGAATGAATGCAAACAACTATCGGAGAATCAAGTGAGAACGCTATGCGAAAAGGTAAGACCACCAGACTCGGACCAAAAACATGTCAATGCTCTATCTAGCTAGTGTTGTTACTTCTAACTAATGTACTGTAGCATTTCATGGGTAACAAGTTGTTGACGTCAAGCCAAGGCCAGTGAAATCTAGCGTGCATCGACGACTACATTAACCACTGTTTTTGTACGTTCGTTGTGGCTAGTTAGCAATTAGCTAACAATTTTGGGCTACAAATTGTATCGTTGCTACTGACAGTAGTTTAGCACATATATATATATAATGTGACGTATGTTCTATCGTAACAACCTAGGGCTATATATAAAGCTAGGTAATGAGTTTAACAACTTCGCCCGGGACCAATGCAATGTTAAGTGTTTACCAGCAGTAGCTAACGTTAGCTATGCTACGTAGTTAGCTTGTGTGAACAGTTCTTCACAGATTTTTAATAAAGCATGTATTGTTCTATTGTAACATCATTTATGGTAACGTGAGCTCATATGTACGTAGCTAAGTTATTGCCTAGTAAAGCACAATGATGTCCAGGCATTGCCATATTTTTTAGTATGCTAGGTAGCTAGTTATCTTGCTGGTATGTTCCAACAGTCAGTGACATTAACTCGCGCAATGTTGACTAGCTGCAGTGGCTAATACCGTCACAATCTGCGTTAACTTCCATAGCAAATATTGTATCCAACCTGTAGTTGCGAAACGCCATAGCCTGACAGCCAAGTTAATAAGGTAGGCTACAACGTGAAGTGATTCTCAACCGGAATTTACATGCTGTCACCTGCACTCACCGAGTTTATACTATACAGACGGGTGACAAATTAAAGGAAAAAACAACATAAAGTGTCTCAGGAAGGTGTTGGGCCACCACGAGCCGCCGGAACAGCTTCAATGCGCCCTGGCAAAGATTCTACGAGTGTCTGGACCTCTACTAGAGGGACAGAACACCATTTTTCACAAAATATATTCCCTCATTTGGTCTTTTGATGATGATGGTGGAGAGCACAGTCTATCACGCCGGTCCAAAATCTTCCATAGGTATTCTATTAGATTGAGATCTGGTGACTGCGAAAGCCATAGCATATGATTCACATAATTTTCATACTCATCCAAACATTCAGGGACCCCTCATGCCCTGTGGATGGGGGCATTGTCATCCTGGAAGAGACCACTCCCATCAGGATAGATACCTTTCACCATAGGATATAATTTTTCATTCAGAATAACTTTAATGATATACAAGTGGCCCTTCCCTCTGAGGAGACAAGTGGACCCAAACTATGCTAGGAAAAGTCACCCCATAGCATAAAAAAAATGCGGCACACAATCAGCCACAATTTCCAACCCTATTTACTGATGTCTTTCCCATTGATTTAAATGCAGATGTAACTTTAGTCACTGTTTCTTTTGAAACACTAGCCAGTTGAGCCGCCTTAACTGAGGCTCCTGCCATCTCTGCCCCAATAATGAACCCTTTTTCGAAGACGGATCTTCTTGTCAAGTTGATCCAAAATTGTATACATACAGAGCATGATCAGATGTTAATTGTTTAGTTATTTCATGAAGTGGACCTGTATGGAAGCATTTGTATTCTTTATATTCCTCCACTCCACAATTTATTCATGCTTTTCCCTTTAATCTGTTACCCATCTGTAAATCAAACATTATTAGGTCAACTATGTCTATAAAGTATACAAAGTTTTAATGTAATCCATTGTTTTTCTACATGAAAAAACACATTGTGAGTACAGGTGATGTCACAAATTGATCAGTCAGTGTTCTTAGTTTTATTACCTGGGGGAAAAATATTTTTTAACAACTTTGTTGATAGTGAGGAACACAATCAATGCCACGGATTGTAAGAAGAGATAATACACATGCTTCTGTGATGTTTTTGCCAAGCCCTAACAATCTTCAATGTAATTAACTTTTCTGTCAAGCCATGGAACGTATCACAACTACAGATTAGATAGAAAAGCTGCTGTAGTTGTGGCTAGGCTCCACACTGAGTACTCAGATTAGTTTGGGTGGACTGAAGTTCCAAAGTCACATACAGTCGAGTTTTAATTAAAAAAAAAATCTAATATAATAATCCGCACTTAGATCTGACTACTGTTTGGTTACTAAAGATCAGTAGTTTCTGATAAAAACAACATGGTATGTGATATTGGTGCTGCAGTCTGTCCGCACTAACACCCCCATCTGAGTTGAGTGTACTTAGCTACACACTGAGGTACTTCGCTTGCGATCAACAACAAGGTTATCGACAACATTTAACACCTGGTATTCCATGTCGCTTAAATAAAAAACACAGATGCCGGTTCCACTGGGCTACAAACACGTCATTGGCTCTTTAATAGGTACTCAAATGTCCATAAAATCCGTAATATGTTTCACATTTTTGTTGTCTCACTGAATCAGTAGACTGTATTCAGTAATTAAGTGCTTGATGATTCGTTTACATGTCGGATCAGTTGTGCCAGCTCTGGAATAGTTCAAATACATGGAATGGCTGGGTGTCCCGAGGAGGGATTTGAGAACCACTGGATTAGATGGTTAGGATGCCACCCAATTTGGACTGTTGTCACCGGAGGCCTGTGTTGATATTGCTGCAATGGCTGGATAAAGAATTCAGTGGTCAGCCTTCTGTCAAGCCTTCATTTATGCTATTGTTTGTCTTTATGTTATGCTACAGGACTGTCTTTGTTACTCTACAGTACTGTCTTTATGTTACGCTACAGTACTGTCTTTGTTATGCTACAGTACTGTCTTTATGTTACGCTACAGACAATTGCTAGACAAACACTCTGTTACACTCTGTATAGGATTTAAAAAAAAAAAGGCAATAAAATTGTCTAATGATGTGAACAAGAAATCAGTAAGTCACACTGAGGTGATTCATATTCACAGACGCATAAGTTGCATAGGCGTTAACCATGTTAGGTGACGCTTAGGAATACAAATCGAATAATGTGCAGAGTTGCTCACCATGGTGACACATACATTTGGGCAAAGGTGTGTAGCAGGTGCAGTGACCAGATTGCAGCGGAGGTTTTAGGATGGGATGGAGGGAATGGCATTTCTGCCCCGTGTGCCATCACTTGGGAGGGCAGTGTCTGTTGCCAACTGCCGCCTTTCTCACAACCATCCCTTAAACATGTCACAACAAGTGCGGGCGGATGTATGCAGAGAAAGAGAGCAACAAATTAGTCGCAATGTTCCAGGTCATGAAAGGTATCTGTTACACACTAACCATCGATTACTGTACGTCCAGCCAGGACCTACAGTTTATAAATCCATACCGGCATGCCATCCAAGAGCCCTGTAGAAGGTGTGTTTAAAAGAACGTTTGCATACATGTGGGCAGTTAGTCAACAGAGCTGTCCATGGTGTCCAATCATCAGAAGCTGCCATTGTTTTGCAATCTCAAAAAGACTAGCTTCTAGCTATAAGTTGTAAAAACCAGTACTACCTCTGTTGGTACCCGCTTTCAAGGATGGGAACACAATTGGACTAGGAAGTAGGGCTCCCTACATGCTTCAGTGATATAATAATGTCAGGTTGTTACTGTGGTATTATGCTTCCCAGCCTGGCTTGAACAGGAATACTGGGATATGGTTATAATTTTCCCCGAAAGGATTTTCTGGAACATTTTAAACCCTGGCTGAAGTACAGGGTGTCAGGATCAACAAGCTACATTTAATGTACCATCCACCCTGTCCTCTTGCATGTTAATATTATATGAATTATATTGTAACGTCATGACACATAAATCTGGATGTTGTTAGCTTTAGCGCAAGGGTGAATTTACACCAGCAGCACAGTCACACAGAAGAGGGGTTGGAATGTGCAGCAGAGAAATCTCCATGGAGACACTTGAATTGTCTCCATGGTGATAACCGGGCAGCTTCCACAGGAAATGGCTCTCCAGGCTGGGTAACTAAACCACAACACCACTGCAGTCAAAGGGAGGAATGTAGAAGTCATGCAAGACAGCTTTGTTATTTATAGTTTAGAAATTGCGCATTTAGCTCAGTGACTACGTGATGTTTGTCTATTTCATTCACCCTCGTTAATGTTTACATGTAAGACACATCGATGACTGGCGTTTTTGTTAAATGCATTTGCTTTGTTCCTCCCACCAGGCTAAAGAGATCCTGACCAAGGAGTCCAATGTGCAGGAGGTGCGGTGTCCTGTCACAGTGTGCGGAGATGTGCACGGCCAGTTTCACGACCTCATGGAGCTGTTCAGAATTGGTGGCAAGTCACCCGATACCAACTACCTGTTCATGGGGGACTACGTAGACCGAGGCTACTACTCAGTGGAAACGGTCTCGCTGCTTGTGGCACTTAAGGCAAGTGAACTCTGAACCTAAGTGAGCTGAAACCACAGTATTTCAGTTAGCTGAAATCTGTCTTGTAAGTGACATGATGGGGGGGTGGGGGCAACACAACACAAAGGCAAGGCATGTGTTACACCTACAATATGGTCTTTGTACCAGATTATCTTAAACCAAAGAGATATTAGTTTTGTATGTTGGACCAAATAAAAAACTTCTATGCTTTGAAGAAAGCTATAGGGTAGCTCTAGTTTTACTAGCTCAGGGAATCTAGACTAGCTCTCAAGGTGAATGGGAGTGGTTGGTATTCAGGAGTCAGTATGCAAGCAAACTGAAGTAGGCCTCCTAAGTGTTTTTACTCGTAGACTCGATGAATTACTGTGCTCAGCCGGTAGTGCTGACTAGGCGCTGACGAGCTGATTTGGTCGGGCTGTCGTACAAATGTCTCTCTCCCCTCATGGCTGTTCACACTGTGGTTCGAATTGGATTCATGGAGCTTGTCTTGAAGCTGCAAGAGGTCAGCTGTAATGTTCAAGGTCTATGTGCTCGCCACGTCAAGCATTGTGCCCCACATCAAGCAATTGTTATTTCAACAGCAGCTCTATACTGCTCCTAAAACACTGCTAAAACACTAAATCACATCCCTACTTGATATAGATGTTTATACTGGAACTGTCAGTGTGTACATCAACTGTAATTTAATATATAATTTACAGTTAATTGGTACTTAAAGATTTCAAATGTCACAATACTGTTTTGAAAGTTTGTTTTTGGGCTGATGTCCAACTGATCACTGTACCCAATGCTTTCTCACTGGGAGCGAATATAGATTTGGTTGAAAGTGCATTACCAAGGCTTAAACACGATACAGTGTCTAAATAAGACAAATCAGTATTAGCTAAACCCTTTGTCATCATTTTGATGTTACCAAATTGATTTTCAATGCAGGGTAACATTTACTAGCTAGCTAATATTGCGGGGAATACACTGAATTTTAGCTAGCTGCCGTTAGCATCGCTAGCTATTATTTACTGACTTTGTTAGCTAATGTCAACGTTGCCCTGTTTGATATTTGATATTATGATGATGGCAACATTCTTTTCAACTAAATATGAGCCTACTTCTGCCATGTAATTCCAAGTTCCTTTCATTTAGAGGAAATTGTAAATAGCCGGCCATTAGCTCCATTCAACCTCTGGTCATCAGTATTATGGCTGGTGCGTCTGTAGAATGTTAATGACCTAGCAATCTATGAGTATTGTTACTATTGTTATTGTTGCTCATATCCAATTATCTTAAAGGCATTTTCGATTCATCCAAGGACAATTGATAACTATTGGGATAATTTACAGTACACTTATTATTACAATAGGTTATACCAGGTAGCATAAAAAGCATGATTATTTATAATGTTCAAATAGAACAGAAATAGGTTTGAATATGATGTCGTCGCTAAGTTTAAACATGTTCACATCTTCCACTCTGAAATTCTGTGTAATTTGTAGTTATTCAGACCCAGAGCTATTGAGCCAAATGTAAATTCTCTCCCCACAGGTTCGTTACCCTAAGCGTATCACGATACTGCGGGGGAACCATGAGAGCAGACAGATCACACAGGTGTATGGCTTCTACGATGAATGCTTGAGAAAGTACGGCAACGCCAATGTGTGGAAATACTTTACAGACCTCTTTGACTATCTTCCCCTGACGGCCCTTGTTGACGAACAGGTAACACAAGTGCACGGGGTTTCCATGTGTTGTGAGGCGCCTCCCAAATGGAACACTATTCCTATTTTAAAGGGCACACTAGGCCAAAATAGTGTGCTATGTACAGTATATTGTCCCATGTTGGACAACACTGAAGTTACATTTCAGTCTGAAGACGTCCACATAAATACGTTTCTGAAAAAAACATTATTTTTATATGGGCAAAAGTACGCACCTCTTGATTAATTGAGCTCAAAGTGTACTAACATAGTCAAACGTTTAGAATTTTGTCTCCATAGCATAAAATAACAATGTCAAACCAGTTGGATGTGTTTGCAGGTTTTTGCGTTGTTTTGCAGATATTTCTGAGCACTTACAAATGTATCCTGATAATGCAATAATTAAGAAAAACCCTGAGTCAATGGTGAATAATGATGAGTGAGAAGGTTCGGGAATACAACAAAATGTAACTTCTCAATGTTACCAATAACGTTGGAGGTTAGCATGTTTCGTTGAAACCACTGTAACCTTTCTACTCATTATTCATGAAATACAGGATATTGCAATGTGAAAGTTACTGTTGGAAACTGAAACTGGTGGTCGGAACCTCTTGAATGTAATGCGAAATGTAGATTTCAGTCTATATTCCCAGGAGTCATTGTTTTTCACGTAATGACCATCTACATTAACTAGTAATACTGCAAAGTTGTAGGTCTGAAAGGTCTGAAATTCTCCTGTTTTGCTAAACCAGTTTTGTTACGGTTTGAAAAGTGTAATTCAACAATAGTGGTGAGAATAACTTTGATTGTTTTTTAAATATATTAGCATTTCATCCTGATAGGCCAGGAAATCTGAGCTGAACGGTCAATAACCTATACAAATCTATGGGGATGCCTATTGTTCCCCTTTTCAAGGTTTTGTTGCTAAACCTGCAAATCTGACCGAATAAACCTTTTATTTGCATGCAATTACATTATGTATGAATATGCATACTTTCGCTGTACAGACAGATTCGGCATGAAGCCTTTACTTAACCGGCACCATGCCAAAACAGCAGGGGAGGCCACCAAACTATTGTCAAAAGTCAGATTAGGTGCTTAACAGGTTCAGAGGTCACTGCAAACTATCCTCACACATTCAAAAACAAAGTGATGTCTGTGTTAGTTTGGTGCAGTGATGGAGCAGTATTTGAACCAGGGTTTGCAACTTTCCTTTTGTAAAGGACAAAGGGCTTGGAGTGGTAAATAAACGTTTAGCTCCGTTTCCTCCTCTGCTGTAGATCTTCTGCCTGCACGGCGGCCTCTCCCCCTCAATAGACACACTGGATCACATCCGGGCCCTGGATCGCCTGCAGGAGGTTCCACACGAGGTCAGTGCTGCCTGCCAGAGGACGTCACTTGTCAGCCCTGTCAACCCCGCAGACAGTGGGAGGAAGTATACTAGCTATCTGTCTGCAATGGGGCTGTCAGATGGTATGAGGTGGATGGACTGCATGAGATGTTTTATAGCTTTACAACCAGGGTCGAACAGCAGGCAAAAAGCAGAGTAGTATTTGGAGAAAGGGCAGCTTTCTAATGGCGAATATTAGGACTTTGCTATTTGCTATCCTACTTCCGTTTTAATTACTTAACTGAATACTGTTCAAGCTGTCCCAAAGGCGGGTAATAAACACTATTTGTTACTTTCTGTAAGAGCTGCTTTTCCTATTACTTTCAGGGACCCATGTGTGACCTGCTGTGGTCCGACCCAGATGACCGCGGGGGCTGGGGCATCTCCCCCCGTGGTGCCGGCTACACCTTTGGGCAGGACATCTCGGAGACCTTCAACCATGCCAACGGTCTTACCCTGGTGTCCCGTGCCCATCAACTTGTCATGGAGGTAACCCCAGTTATGCGTCTAGTTTGGGCAGTTATTTCTTACTTGATGTGAAAACATCTGGTACAGTGCAGTTGTGCTTCACCTGTTAGATGTGCATGAATACATTTCATTTCCATGTAACTGGAAAATTAAGTATTTTTAGGGGGATAAGGTAAGCATTTCAGTTCAGCTGTGGAAGAGTGTACTGGTTTTTGCTGTATATTCCAAATCAAATGTTCTAGTATTTCCACTCTCTTTGAATGTAAAGGTCCTATGAGACTGTGAGAGGGAATTTGAAAAATCAACTAGACAGATGTTTCCGGTTAGAGCTGATGTAGTGAACACTTGTGTAACTTGGCTTTGTATTATCTACAAATGCACAGCTGCAGGCTTCTGTGTCAGAGCAAGGTGTTTGAGCCTTTTGTACAGCTTTTTTTATTTATAGAATTACCCACTTACGGCTTTGTTAGGTGGGCGCTACAGGCCCGCTAAGGAGCGTTTTAAAGTTTGTTTTGCATATACATGCAGTCTGAGGTTACCATGGAGATGGCCTGATTTACTGACTGGACATCTCCGAGATTTGATTTATTTTGGGAGATCGCAAAATAGACCTAATTCATTCAAGACAGTAGAGATTAAACCTGTTTCTTTTATTGATGATTTTCTCTGATGACTTGGCTGTCTGTAGCACGTCCAGCTAACTTTCAGTAGCTAGGTTTCTAACCAACTAGTCAGCTATCTTTTGGTAGCCATTGATTGTACAAAAGGTATTGTTCAGCTTGCCAAGTAGCAAGCTACAATTGGATGCTTAATGTTTGCTTCATGAAACCATTCATCAAACCAACATTCACCTACCCAAATGCCATTTATGTTGATATCCTAGTGAATAAGGCAGCTTTTCCCACCTCATTTACATTGTTTTTGTGGAACTGGCTTAACTTTTCACACTGTTTTTAAGGCCCTGTTGCATAACACGTTATAATATGTTATTTCCACTGTCACTTGCACAAAATGTTATTGTGAATTTCCCAATTAAGGAAAAAAGTTAAGTGTGCCCATTAAGTTCCTGAACTGCTTCACTGGGTATGGATAACAATTAAAACAGCATATCTGAAGCGGTAGATGTTGCTTTCCTCTGACCTAGGTAAAAGTGTAAGCTAGGTGGCAAAGTAGCAAGCTAGTAAATGGAAGTTTCAGACTTTGTGCTAAGCTAGCTAGCAACTTAATCTGTAAATTAGCTTGTGTTTGAATTTGCGTCTTGCTTTCTAAGTAAGAAAGGAAGAAGAATGTTGAGAAACATTTTATTCTCTTAAGCATTTATGTAAAGTTCTATTTTCCAGAATGCGATTGCGATCTGCTTGACGAGAGGTACAGTCAGTAAATCGGGTAATTTCCATGGTAAAGAATTGCCTGCTGTACCTTCACTAGCAATTATTTTACCAAAGGAAAACATCTTAAAATGTTTTATGCATCTGGCCCGTTGTTTGCTTACCACTATATTTCTAATCAATTGTGTACTTCCTGCATCCCCCCATCCAAACCTATTGGATAAAAGAGCCAGATTTCCCTCACCTCTGACCTTCTCCAATAGCTTTTGAGGAGATGAGTGAGAAGTTTGCATTTGAGGTTTTGTAGAACATTCTTTGGGATTCAAACCAAATTCACTTGGCTCAGTTGCTTTGTATAAGGATTTCTGGAAGGTCGGAAATTAAGCTGCGTATTCAGATTGGAAAAGGGGATATTTTTCAGTTTGCACACAATGTTACAAGATTCTCCTTCTTCATTTGACCCCCCACCTGCTGTGTTGTATGCACTCGTACTGAGGTTGTTGTTTTACAGGGCTACAACTGGTGTCACGACCGAAACGTTGTCACCATCTTTAGTGCGCCAAACTACTGCTATCGCTGTGGAAATCAAGCTGCCATCATGGAACTGGATGATACTCTTAAATACTCTTTGTAAGTAACATTTGGAAATGCTTTACTTTTAATGCACTAAGACCAGGTGAAGTAATAAGTTTTGTGGCATTGTTACAACGGCTGGATATATTTCAGTCTTGATACCACTTTTTTTTTTATTCTAAAATGTCCAGTTAATTCTCCCATTTTAGTCATCCTAATGTTGCTTTTTGTGCCTTCCTCTAGCCTTCAGTTTGACCCTGCACCCCGACGGGGAGAACCCCACGTCACCCGCCGCACCCCTGACTACTTCTTATAAACACCCACCAGCCTGGTGGGGGAGGAAGAAGACGGCAAGACCTCTACAGCAAGCAAACAAGCGGCAAACCCCCCTCCCCCAAAAAAACCCTGTGTGCATATGACCCTGTTACAACATGAACACACTAACATGGACCAAAATGTGCCATACAAGCATTTAGTACACATTACAAAATACAAAAATTGCCCTGTGTCTCAGTACTGCAACACAGTGTCCCGTTTAGCCTTTAGTGCTATTGCCTGCTGTATACTATTGATCGTAGTGTTTATTTTTTTTTTTCCCCTGTCATGGACTGTACATTACACGAAACAATCTGACAACTGGCTTCCTTCCCCCACCCAAAGATCGATCACTGGACAAATCGTAGGTTTTTCCGTTGGCGATGCCAGGCATGTGAATTGCGGTATTATTTTATACAATTGCACAAGCTTGCGTCCCCAGCGCTCTTCTTAACCAAACACTATTTGGGAATGGATGCTTTCATTTAAAAGGAGACACCTCTTCCTTTTTGGGAGTGTGTGCTTTCATGTCTGTAGACCTGCCTACTTCCACTCTCATCCTGTATAATCTGTCGCATTTACTGTCTTCTCTCTCTCTGTATATTTGTCATGAAGTGATTGCCTCTTTGATGTATTTCAACTAATAAAGTAATTTTAATCGTAAACCACACCAAATAACTGATTCAGTTTCAAGGGAGCTGAATAATTCTAGCTTCATAACATCAACAGAACTTGACATTTTCACTCATACTGTACATTTGTGCAGCACAATGTTTTAATAATTTTGGAACCGTTGGAATTTGTGCAAAAAAGTAGAGCATTATGAGGATTATAAGGGTTATAGGACTTCATCTTTACGTTGACCTATAAAATCCAAGCAATATGATACGGACTTAGTGTATTGCTTTGTTCTCTTGTCTGAAGGTGTGGTTAAGAATTTGCTGTCCTGAAGGTTTCTGTGATCCATTGTTGCTCATTTCAGTCTTTCCATATGACACGAGTAGCCGATTTTTATTTTTTCCTCAGGTAGTGGAGGGATCTTTCTCTTCCACATTTAATACTGTGTGTGTTAAAATGCCTGCATCCTCCATGCTTCTGTCTTTTTCGATGACCAAGGGTTGTCTCGGGTAAGAGGTACATAATGTGTATACTGTAGGGTGATATCCAATTTTTAACATCCAGTCCAAAAGAACCTACAGAATACAAGCAAGAAATTAGCTTTCTTCAAAAAATAAAATATCTTAATCTTAAAGAATGTTAATGACAATACATTTACTTTTGACTCTTAGGCCTGCTTTTCGCTGACACAGATTAAGACTAATCTAGGATTAAAAGAAATATAATCAAGTCCAATAGTTTTCCATTGACCTTGATTTTTTTAGTAGTAGATTAGGCTTAAATCTGAAACTTGACCATACAGTATGGAATACAAAGCTATGTGAGGCTGTGTTAATACAAAAGTTATTTTCACACACAGAGGAGCTGTCTGATTTCAGGAATCTCCTCAGAACTGTTCTTCCACTGGGGCATCTTAAAACCACCCGCACCACCTATAAAAATAAAAAAAGGTCAGGAAACCACTTTCTTGGAAGTAATGACACCCCAGCATACACACACTAAACTATCATTGTTATTTGCCAATTGTGATCAAAGGTTTCCATCTACAAACCAAGATGACGTGCGTTTTATGGTACTAAATAGATGTACCAGTCAACTCTCCACAGCACAAGGGACAAAATTACATTACATACCCCTTTAGCATCATCTGCTGGCTCTTCCGGTAAAATAACCTTTTCAATCCAAAAATACAGAAGAGAAACAAGTATAGGTTTTAGGCCAATATACAATTTCATCACACTACCGATGACCTGATATTTAAAGGTAATTTCCAATAGAGGCAACATATGCAGAGTTTATTGTGAAACCTGTAAACATGGAACATTGGGGGGAAAAAAGTGACATTGGATTTAATTTAAAAAAAAACATCCCAATGGATTTACTACTAATGAAAAGGTTAATGATTTTCTCCAATAAATCTCCAATTTATTGGAGATTTTGGAAATCTCCAATAAAGCAGCTTGGCACACTCACCCTCTTATTCGGAGGTGGTTCTTGTTTGGGGTGTACTCTGGTGGCACTTTCTGGGAGCCTCCTCCTCCTTATTGCCTCCTGATTGGGGGTCCCCTTGATATCCTCTTGGGTGCTCTGCCCTAACAACTCACCTTCCTGTAGCCACATAACACCCATAGTTAGGATCTTGTCCATAGAAGAAAAAGCGAGTTGTGTACAATTGCACCCCCCAGTGGAACAAAGCAAGTTCCCTATTCTATTGGCTAGATGAAAGCAGGCTGAACACTGCCGAAGCATTAGACTGACATAGTTAACGCGTCATAATCCCCATAATGCCTAGCGGCAAAATGTGATACTGGTTCTTTTCGCATTTCACCATTCATTTATTCCATAAGGAATTGTAGAATTGCTTCAAATAAGGTCTGTGTATCGTCTAGGCCTCCACTGGCTAAGCGTTCTGAAAACTGCAAATCTCGTCAGGACAAGGTGAAGTTTGTCAACATATTTGCATCAGTTAACTTAAAGAAAAACCTTTGCTTATATTTAGCCAATATTGATAAAAGTCAACTTATCCTATAGATATTTAAACTCATGAAAATGGTGAGGTGGTGTAAGACCACACGAAACACAGACCTTATTTGAAGTGGATTTAAAAAATTCCTCAAAGAAATGAATGGTGTAAGAACCAGAAGATCCGCCTTTCCAGTTGTGCCAGGTTTAATGGGGATTAAGACTCATACTACTTCAGTCTTTGTAATGAGTTAAATAGCGTAGTGGTTAGAGCAGCGGACCTGCAAGCTATAGGTCCCGAGTTTGTATCTCCACGCAGGCGAAGCAACGTACATTATGATTTATTCCGTATAGACGAAAACTTCGCTGGCTAAAACCTCCAGTAACTACATTACAGTAAGCCTGAAATAAAACAGTTTACGGTTATAGTGCGACTGTTTCTGGTGCATTTTCGAAGTACGCATCCGTGCATGCGTTTTGGTTCAGGATAGATAAACACATTTGCTGGCTACAACATAGGCTACAGTAGTTACATTACAGTGAGCCTTGACTAAAACTGTATACGGTTATATTGCGACTGTTTCTGGAATGGAAAAGGTCATCTTCAGTCTCGCTAGCAATTGCTCAATTCTTATGATTATTCCTAAGACGTTAGTAGATACCAGTAAGCCCATTACTGGCTAATAAGCTGTTCAAACGGCCAGTGGCAAAAGCTAACAGTTCATAGACGCTATTTGTGGTGGAGGTAAACTTAATAAGAAACGTTAGTCAGTTTAACACAATGCTCAATAGTAATTAGCAACTAGTGAAATGTGTAATGCCGTGGTGTTATGGTTAAAGACAGTGCCTCTCACGTGGAAGACTCAAGTTTGAATCAATTGTGAACAATTACATTTATTTATTTTATTTCCACGATTCTCTCGTTGTTTCACTTGATGAAAAAGTTAGTTATCATCACCTTCCTTGATAGTTATTGTATCAATTTCATTAACGAATGAAAGAAAAAAGTACGTTGTTATGCCATGAAAGAAAAAAATCCGTTCTTATGCCATGAAATTAAATAGCTCTGGCAGACTCGCTAGCAATTGCTCAATTCCTATGACTATTCCAGTAAGTTAGTAGATACTGGTAAAGCCTATTACTGGCTAATAAGCTGTTCAAACGGCCAGTGGCAAAAGCTAAACGTTCATAGGTGCTATTTGTGGTGGAGGTAAACGTAGTAAGAAACGTTAGTCAGTTTAACTATCAATATCATTCACAAATGGCCAATTAGCTGTTAAAACGGCCAGTAGCAAAAGAGTATTTGTTCAGGATAGAGGCTATACTGACACCCCTCAAACATAGAGCTCTGTTGTGTAGTGGTTAGCGACACAGCCTTTCACGTGGGTGACCCGGGTTCGAATCTCAACAGGGCAATGCTTTCGATTGCGGTCCGGCTGAACTAGGCTTGCCTGGTTTCTTGTTCATTCATACCTTTACCTCTGCCAATAAAATAAAAATGTACTTTGTTCTTGTTTGAACTGTAAACTGACACTTCAAAGCTAGTCTTACGCCAAGTCTTTCTCCATCAGTCAGCTTCCAGGTCTGTCCGGTCATGCGGTAGAATTGCTCCTCTTTCTTCCTCATAGAAGTCTCCTGACGGGGCTTTAGCACTGACTCCTGATAAGAAAAGGCCTGAACAGGAAACCAGGGCACAAAATGGATTCATTAGAAAGTGTTAAGTCTGCTACACACTTCATGCAAAAGATTCAGATTTGTCTATTTTGGGGTGTGTTGCTGTTTCAGATGGCTCAGCTGAAGCTTAAAGGCCAAGTCACCTTCTCACTGTGTTTTTCCTGCAGCTCCTCCCTGGCCTGCTGTTGTCTTTGTTTTGCCTCCTCATCCTCAGAATCTGGAAGACATGCTTACTTTACTTTTTCTCTTCTGTAAAAAGAAAAATCCTACTCACTTTTTTTTCTCCATTCATTGGATAAGGCAGAGGTAGAAAGAAAAATAACAATAGGATAGATTCAGCTGTACTTTTGTCTGAAGGCAGAATGCTTAGACCACTGAACCCTTATTTTGATTCACTGAATTGCCTCAATTCTGAGGAAATTGTAGATGTGGTGTTATAACTCTGAGAATTGTGTCACTGGTAATGGGCTGTAGTGAACAGGCGTTGGTGTAGAACTAAGAGAGTTGAATTGGACTCATCCCTATATTTTTGCCATTATAGCTTCTGTGAGTCCACTTTGCAGTCAGTGGAACTGGAGGACTTCCACCATTTTTAGTCATCTGGGTGCCAGTTCTTCAAACCTCACTGCCCGATACCCAACCCCAACCAGGTCATAAGCTTAGATCATCAATCCAAATGTGTCATTGGGGTTGGATCAGCCACTGAAGAAGCAGGTCCCACCCAGTTGACCACAGTTGATGCTACGTAGGCCTTTTAGCCCTTAGAAGCCTCGATCAAAGATGGTAGAGTATGATGATACACAAAAAGTGCTTCTGCAAGACAAATCCCAAATCACGCTTGTGCACGTGTGCAAACTGATAAGTTGAATCAGGGGTGTGTTCATTTAACCAAACAATGTTCAGTGGCCAAATGTTTCACTAAACTGATGCAAGAAAGGGGCCTTAATTTTGTCAAATAAAGAATGTTTACAAAACGATCCCTCCCCGTTTGGTTCTCTTTGGTGGAACATTTTGCAACAAAATATTTTGTTGGGCAGGATTTAAAAAAAACGGGATGTGTTCATTTCAAGGGAGGGACCATTTTGTTAAAGAGATCTTCTATTGGACAAAATGTAGATAGGTCCCTGTTTCATTCTGTTTATTTCTGTTGAAATGTTGGCCAAATAATGTTTTGTTCAACTGAATAAATACACCCCCAGGTGACTGTGTTACTGATGTCCTTGTGGCTCTACTGTAGGCATTTATACAAAGGCCGATATTTATACAAGGGCCGATATTTAGAGGTAGGGATGGCCAGTGTCCCTGTCCAAATTTAACAAATAATTTAAGTGACAGGCACCTACATTGAGGTCGTGGTCGGGTGGTTTTGGAGAACACAGATCTCAGACGTGGATACAAATATGAAACCATCAAGGAAGAGAGGCCCAAGAGCAGCAGACCTCGTCCAATCAGAAGGAAGGCACCTTTCACATCTACAAAGATTGACAGGCAGGTTAATTGTATTATATTTTATGAATTTTCCCTTTCCCCGTTTTGACATATTCATGATGTCTGTTTATCCTATTTGTTGTCATAAATGTAGGCAAATATAATTGGTTGTAATTTTATGATTTAGCCTGCTTCATTAGAGGATACTTGAGATTCGCTATGAATAAATTGCATTAACCAACGTTTGTAGACACAGCACACTAAACTAGGCCAGTTGAGAAACCAAAATTATACAAGGACTGAAGGGATACATTAGTTAAAACCACGATGACAATTCAATGTTCCAAGCCCCATGCAAAAATAAAAAAGGCTATCCTCGAAACTTCCGCCTTCAACTCCTGGTCGCGAACTAGCCAATACAGGGTCCTCGCACGAATTTCAACCAACGCTTTCAATAGTAATATCCCTTACCGATTATTGAATGTTTCCAAGAAAGAAAACAAATGAACGATATTGACATGATCCCCAAAAGCCACGATGACTTCGTATTCGACATTTTAAATAATCCTTCTCCGAGCTGGCCTGACACTCCTGCTTGTGTTTATCTTTTTTTCTTCGCTCTTTTCAGTCGTCACCAGTTGCAAAAGCCACAGACAAGAAGGCCCGCCTACCCGACCAATCAGACGAGAGAATGTGTCTGTCGACTTTTGGTTCGCGGGAAATGACCAGTTAGATTAGCATTTTTTAATGGAGAGCAGTGTCACAATGTGTGTAAACAATGCCTTAATGTTTGTATCATAGCGTACATGTTAATACCGTCCTAATGTTTGTATCGTGGCAAACAATTCACAAAGGTGAATCGTGATCTGTAAATATACAGCATAAAACTCGCAAATGTTTAACCTGAAACATACAAAAACATTTACGCACAAATGTAATTCATACCCAAACACTGCTTGACTTGTGTTTCTAAACCGGGGTTTGTGTTAATACAAAAAGATGCGTCTATAACAAGTTTTTGTGTGGATCTGTTTCCATTTGTGTATAGAATTGTGGCACAAACATTCCACGCTTCTATGGAAAAACGATCCACAAGTGTGTTTAACCTTAACCTAACGTTCATTTTTTTTGTCAATTTATGAAAGAAAATATTAGACCTCAAATTTGACCATGTTTCACTTCACTAAATTCGGCTAGGTACCTGTAGGTACTATAGGTACTCTAGGCGAAAAAAACAGTTTGTCTTTCATTGATACAAACAAGTTCTTGTTTCTCATAAAACTTTCCACATTTAGTTTGGGCCGTGTAAGTTCTAAAATTGCTGCAGCTAAGGCCTGTTAATGCCAACTGCCCCTGAACTTGCCAGTAGTACTTGTGACTCTACTTTAGGTTGGCCTTTGTCAAACCTGATGTGTGACACTTCAGAGATGTTGTTCACATTTGGGGCATTTAAACTCTGCTAGAGATGTTGTTCACATTTGGGGCATTTAACCTCTGCTAGATCATGGTTCAAATTTGGCACCAAGGTTGAGGGGGCACCTGGGTGCTCCACCACTCCACAAGGTGAGACATTACATTGATGCATGGATGGTTTTAACACCTCTGCTTTAAGATCTAGTCCCATTTTTATCTCACTTGTCTGCCTTGTTCCCTTAATAATTATGTCTGCTAGAATCAGAAGACTTCCTTTGCATATGGCAAGCCTCAGGAAACCTGTTGGATGTTAGGCGAGCCTCGAGCAATTCATCCCACCATAGACAATTAAATTGCTCTCTTGTACTCCCTTAAATTATGGCTGACTTTATTGACTCAATTCATGTGTGACTTTAGGGTTTTGAGATGGTAATGCAGAATGTAATTTAAAACAAACACATTTTTTAAAATCCTTTTCTAACCTGGGGAGTTTTGAGTGTCCTGGAGCCTCAAGATATTTAACAATTCCTATTTTCGTAACACGGGTACACTGATTAGAAAGCACAGTGCCGTGGGGTGCTAGACCAAACCTTGATTCCATAACTGACTTGATTTTTCATGCTGAACAGAGGAAATCATGGGTTGAATTCTGATGCTTTCAAGGCTTCATGACTGCCTGGTAATGGAGGGGTCTGACAGTAAGAACATTTATTTACGTTGATTTGAGATGCTTAACTTTTCACTAGGGTCTCAATAGGCTGCTGACAACGATACCTGGCTGTAGCATCAATGGCAATACAAATTATTTTTTGACTACCTAGGTATTTCACACAAAATTGTTGAAATACCGTCACATTCAAGCCAAAATTAGTTAGCTGTTTTTCACACCGCTTCTGCCAGATGTCATTGGTTTTCTTGTACCACAATCTGGATGGAAAGGAATTACAAATCATGGAATCTGACAACTGTGAAAACACATTTAATGAATTTGCGTTTATAATGTCATACGTTTGCATTGTCATCCATGATTCTTTGTGTTTGCTGAGTTTGAATTGTTTGAATTGATATGGCATTCATATTATTTCCAGACCACCGAGTGTATAGATAACTTGCATGAGGAATTGGCTAATCATATCCCAGTGATATGTTTGACCACCTATATTCAACTACGATAATAAAGAACCCAAGAATGAGGAACTGTCTCTGTTACAGGAGTACTATCTACATAAATTCAGCTACTCTCTCAGTGTTTTAACTCCCAGAGGCATATCCAGTCATTTGTAATACCTCAATTTATCTGCTGACTCACTCTAATGTAGCCCGATGATGTGGATTGGGGTGTTTCCTCTTCTGCTTCCTGGAGTCAGCAATCATCTCCTTTGTTTTGCTAACTTTGAGGGAGAGTGTTTTCCTGGCACCACGACACCAGTTGGCACACCCCCTCGCTGTGAACGCACTCCTTGTAGTTAGTTAGGCCTACAACCGTAATTTTGTCAGCAAACTTGACGACGGTTGATACCTTGCAGAGCCATAGAGTTGTGGGTGAATTCACTAGAGTTCACAGAGTGCTGAAGATACACTCTTAGATGGCCCCAGTGTCTCAGGTGCAGAGGAGGTCAGAATCCCTCAGAACTTCCAGTATCCAGTTGCACAGGGTGATGCCTGTCATTTGGCAGGCTACTTGTATTCGGTTGATTGTCCCATTTCATTTACGTATGAGGTTTTCTGAACAAATGTGATTTGGTAATGTGTTTTTACATAGTCCACTCTCACTGACATAGCCGCAGAAGGGAGACAGACGATTAGTTTGTGTTTGTGTGTATGTGTGTGTGTGTGTGTGTGTGTGTGTGTGTGTTGTGGTGGATGTTGGTTTTTAAAGTTGTAAGGGTGTCCATGGTGTGTGTGAACTAGTCTGTGCAAAACTGTGCGTGTCAGAGTTTGTCTGTATCCTGAATTTGATGCTCCTGAAACACGGGGATTTAATAGGATCTTTGTCCCTGAAAAGCCTTTGTTTACCTTTAGAAGGACCTTTCAGCAACTTTGAGGACATGATGGAAAACACCTCTGAAAATAGAACAGGCGGACTACAGATCATTTTCTAAATTGATGTGCTCACCCCTTCAAAAATGGAGGAAAGTAAAAGTTCTGTAAACAGACATATAGTATATTAATAATGATGTGTATATATGTGTATATATAGTGAAGTTTATTAAATGTTCAGCTTATTGTTTTAGATTAAAGATTTTTCCTCATTAGGTATTGATGTAGCAGACTTGGAAAACCATTCCTCTTTACAAGAACATTGTCGTGATTCCACACATGCCGAAGCGACCCCTGTACTGTAACAGAGACATGATAGATTTCCTAGGTATGTCGGGAATGAACATATATTGAGCTGGCATACCTGTAGGTCTCCATAACAATGCCTGCAGGTTGTCAGTGAAGCCCAGGAGAACTTGTTGGATGAGCGTTCAGTTGCGGGGTGTGTCACGGCTAAAATGTGCCAGATATTCCAATGAAAATGTTTCTTGCCCATACTACCTTGGATACATTAAACCTATTATTATTATTATAGTTCAGTTTTAGGAAGCACACCAGTCTCCTTCCTCTTCATGTATCACCGGATTGACTTAACAAAAGGCATCACAAAATTACATCAGTAAAAACCGCAGACCAAAACTTTAAATGGCTGTCCTTTTTATGTTGCCAGTTGTGTCTAAAAAAACAAATATTTTGGCCCAAATCTATTTTTTACAGTATTTGGGACATTGTGTTTCAACAAGAAAAGTTCAAAAATAGCCGGAACGTGTCTTCAAACTATTTTTTTTCTATGTATGTGAGTTAGACTGAACAGGAGGAAAGAATCTTGGCAATGATCATCAGTTACTATTTACATTGCCAATGACTTATGCAATCCTCAAAGTACAGTGGCAACGTTAACACTCCCAGACGTGACAGGAGCTTTGATAGAGTAAGAGGTAAAGAATGGAGCATGAAGTTGTTGTTGATGAGACTGCTGATAAACCTACCGGTTAGGATACTGGTTACTACTCTGATTGACCCCAGTTTACATGCCAGGAGGACATGTTTATTTCTTTTAGATTTTCTAATTTTTGTCTTGAAAATGGTTTCATATTTTAAAATAGCTTCTCGTAATTTGGGAAAACAAAAGTAAATCTCTTTCCGCGTATTTTCTAAAAATAATCCCAACACTTACTTTATATGTGTGCTTTACATAATTTTGTGTTACTTAGGTCACGATATAGAAGTAAATTACATTTTATGTTTTGTTCAATATAAATATGTGCTTCCTGTATGCCCAACAATAATTTATTGTTCTTTAATGTTTTCATTGTTTGTCATTCCTTTGGTGTTGTTGTACTGGTTTTCTTGTGCATGGTGTCCATCAATGCATTAGTTAACAGAGGCTGAACACAATAACAGTATCCCATCTACCTCTATCTCTCCTATTGGAGCACCATTGTCTCTGATGGAATCCAACGTGATCCACCCCTGAAACTGGCAATGAATGGTGATTGGTCCCATTCCTACACGAATGCAGTGATCCGGGGAGTTTTGTCTTTGAGCAGGGGAGGGGGGGGGGGCTTAAACTGTTAATAGTTCAAAATGTTTGCAGGCTTTGGAAGTCAATGAGATGTTTTCCTCCCTCAATAAATTGTTTTCATTGGTTATTGTGTGGTTTTCTAATTTCTGTTGGCAGCACCACAGAGGCAGACAGCATGGTGGGGTAGGTGATGGTATTGGCAACGACCTCAATGACAAAATCCCAGTCTATCCCTTTAAGTCACCTAGTCTGAGAACAAGACTGGGGATATTTATTGTTTGGTAATGCCCAAGTTTGATGAAAATGATGGAACATGCTTTTTTTTAGCTTACATGCGTGGATTGCAGCGTAACAACTATGCCAAAAGAAACGTTTGTTTTATATTATGTATGTTTGATTTAATAGACAGTTTGTATTGATA
The DNA here is from genome assembly GCA_016801175.1 of Esox masquinongy. NCBI lineage: Eukaryota > Metazoa > Chordata > Actinopteri > Esociformes > Esocidae > Esox > Esox masquinongy. The sequence continues at coordinate 11,605 of JACXGI010000038.1, read as the reverse complement.
GGCGTTAGTACATTTTGTTACTGTTATTGTTTGTACTTTTACTATTTATGAAAAATCACAACATCAATGTTTCTAGCCCAAACAATCAGACTGGTATAGGATAATGTTCTCCGGGTTCAGGGAGGTCTCTTGCATCTTTAAGGGAAGGTAATCATCTGAAATGATCATTGGTGGATCTGCAGGTCATAAACATGTCTGGAGAGTTTCAGGATATTTTACAAAATAAATGCTTGTTTTTAGTAAGCTCATTTTCACAATGTTTTTTCTTGGAGCACTTCAAGATTGTCCAAAACATTGAAATCTTCTGTGACGTCTGGCCTAACGTTTATTGCGGATCAAATGAAGTTAATGATGCCAGTATAACTTTAAATATTATTTTATTATAAATCTATTAGATCTATTAAATCTGTACACAGTTGGTCTCTGAGGGTCCCTCCCTCTTTATTCATGATTCAAACATTGTTCGAGGGCCCCTCTACACGTTAGGGCCCGATATACTTAGTACCCCTTTTCCCCCCAGTCAGACACGACTGTCTATTAGTGATGCCTTGTTATTGATGATGATGATAATAAATTATATATTTTTCTATTTTGAATCAAAAATACTTACATTTTCAAACCCTTCACACGTTCTGTTCCAACTCACTCAAAATGACTATTGCATCGTCGTATTTCATTGATAAAATAGGCTCTCATATTGCTCACTATGGGATTGCCTTGGAACTTCGCAAGAAACAGAAAGCACCAATCAGTGACCATAGTTTCGGTTATTGCTGGAGAAGTTTCGTCTAGTTAATATTGCCATTGGTCAATTTCCATTCTGTGCCCAAATGTGGGAGGAGACACCTGCGGTGTTGGATAAGTACCCTGTTTCACCAGAACGTGAGTCATTGGAGAGGTTGATCAGCAACAGGTGTTCGTGCGGAAGAAAAAAAAACGGGAAGCGCGATCGTCATCACGCAGGTAAGAGGGGTTCGTTAATCTTTGATTACCTACATGTTTGGCCTCATTGTATGAGGTTATATCTCAAAAAGTAGTCTCACACTTGTTTAAAAATGTAAGACAAGGAATGACACTCGCATTTGCGGTCAAATTTAGACTGGTGAAATATCAGGTTGATTCTTCCCGAATAAGCATCTAAATAATAAAACTGTCTAGCAGTGATGTTTAAAACATCAGCTAAGCATAGCAACTCTTTGTCTTATTAATTCCTTTCATATTTTTTATGTCAATATGATAGATAATGAGCGAGTTGAGATGCTTAGTGATGTCCTCTTTCATTTAACTCTTGAGGTTAAGAGTTAAATGAAAATGTTAATTTCTAGTCTGCACGCTTTATAGTAGTGTAGTCTCCTTACTAACTTTGCCATTGCCAGTTGAGGTAATATAGTAGTGTAGTCTCCTTACTAACTTTGCCATTGCCAGTTGAGGTAATAAAGCAAAAACAGGCTTCTGAAATTCCTTAATGTAACCTACTTGTAATGGAGACGGAACGGGCTTTAAAATGAACACATTCCCACCCTTAGAGCGTTGCGTTATGGTGGTGACACTGATTAACCAACCTTGTGTAAACGTCGAGGGAGATCTTTCAGGGTAAACGAACCGGCTGAATACCCGTATGCCCCACCCTAGTACGATAAGAAATACTAATTTAAATGCAATGTAGGTGTTTGGCATAGACATTTTTTTTTTGGTGGTCTTAAAGTATCCCAGGATCTCATCAACATTTTAACTGGAATAAAATATTAGGTTCATCGTTTAGGTTTATAGATTTAGTTGTATTTCACTGCTGCAAATGATTGTTTTGCGAATGTATCTAGGGTTTTGGTAATGTTCTGTAAATGTATCTAGGGTTTTGGCCTTTGGGGATTATACTGTTCTGACTTTTTTTTTTTTTTAGGAGGTGCAACAAGAATAACAGTAATGGTGTTTGACTCATTGACCTCCAGAGCAGTCCTGCTCTATGAAGAATGGCTTCAACAGGCTGGTATGTCTAGACACATTTTTATTGAACAATGGAAAAATTGTGCTCTATACAACCAGTTTAGCTCTTCATTTCTTGCATAGATTACTACTGGAAACTTTTGGTCTGGTTTCACAGACACAGATAAAGCGTAGTCTTTGAGTAAAAAAAAAGTTTAATTACTGTGTCCACGAAACTGGTGCTATGTGGTGGAAGTTACAATTTTTCTAGTTCCATTCATTTAACCTCCCTCCAAATACAGTATGTCCACACCCTTACTTAGGGCATTGGATGGTCTGTCATGATTGGATGGTTGTCACCAAGGGCTCATTATCCTGTCATTCCTGTTTTGTCAGATACATTTTGTAAATGAACAGGATAATTTTGTCAGTAACACAATCCCTAATTGTAATGGCTAATTTTCTCCATTGTAGATCCCAGGACCGAAGACTGGCCGCTTATGTCGTCCCCATTCCCCCAGACTGTCATCATCTTTGCCTATATCTACTTCGTCACAACGCTGGGCCCTCGGCTGATGGAGAACCACAAACCGTTTGACCTCAAGAACGCCATGATTGTGTACAACTTCAGCATAGTGGGCTTCTCCCTCTATATGATCTATGAGGTGAGTTCACTGGTGCAATCACTGCAATGTTTCTGTTGGATATAATATTGTCATTGGGAATCGCTGCATAATGTGGCAATAAAGATTTATTTGTATAGCTAGGCAGCCACCTGCTGGTGGTTACTTGTAATGACATGACAGTGCTTTCAAGTGGGTTTTAAACATCTCCAATTTATACTCATCCCTTTTTGTTCCAGTATCTGATGTCTGGTTGGGCCAATGGCTACTCCTACCGTTGTGACCTTGTGGACTATTCTAATAATCCGCTGGCTGTCAGGGTAAATTACTTTCATTAGTTAACAATTCTGTTTGAATATGAGGGTTACCCTGTAACTCTGAATTTTGCAGACAAGGGCTAATGTTGTGCTGTACTCCCTCAGATGGCGTGGACCTGCTGGCTCTACTACTTCTCAAAGTTCATTGAAATGTTGGACACCGTAAGTTAGATTTCCCTCCCCAGCCTGTAGTGGAACACTATGAATCCAGCATCTTACCTGAATTGCGTAAGACCGTCTTAAACGTATTATTTTCTTCTCAGATCTTCTTTGTCCTCCGTAAAAAGACCAGCCAAGTGACATTCCTTCACGTCTTCCATCACTCCATCATGCCCTTCACCTGGTGGTTCGGAGTCAAATTTTCAGCAGGTAGCGTAGACCTGTGAATGTTTTTAAATCTGAATTGGTAATGACCCAATACAACATAGGTTGTACAGCTTTTGTTGTTTGATAAGGAAATGTTGTTTTTCTCTTTTCAGGTGGTATGGGAACCTTCCATGCTATGCTGAACTGCTGTGTCCATGTCATCATGTACTCCTATTATGCTGTGTGTGCAATGGGGCCAGCCTATCAGAAGTACCTGTGGTGGAAGAAGTACATGACCATCATCCAGCTGGTAGGCTAATCTACCCTATTAAAAATTAAATTAAATGTGGCCATATATACCTTTACACCTGGGATGTATTCATGGTTTAGTCCCCATATAAAGGAGTAAGTGAAAAATAAATATTTCTTCTTTAGGTTCAGTTTGTGATGGTGACTGTCCACATTGGGCAGTATGTCTTCATTGAGGACTGCCCCTGGAAGTTCCCTGTCTTTCTGTACATCATTGGTCTGTACGGTCTGATCTTTCTGGTTCTCTTCCTTAACTTCTGGTACCACGCCTACACCAAGGGTAAGCGGCTCCCCAAGGTTGAGCAGAACAGCAAGGCTCTCCAGAATGCCAATGGGGCTTACCATGCCAATGGTGTACACCATGCCAACGGGGTCGCTAAAGGGGCAACCAACGGCATCTCAAATTACAAAACCAACGGGGTCACAAACGGCTTTTATCATAGCAACACGGTACACACGAAGGAAGAGTAAAGGTTCCAACGCATCAGGTTTCCGTTGACAATCTTCACAAACAAGTTACAGTGCTGTGTTTTATATTTATAGGGCATTTCCATCATTTTAACCTAATTCAATATCTCCACCATTCTACTGTGTCCATATGTGAAGACAGTATTTAGTTCTGCATGGAATTTCCAGCCAGATTGAGGATATTTCCTTTGTCCCCACTTTACCTTTTTAAAATATTATATTAACAGTGAATGATACGAACACAGTAGAAGTGTACATTTGAGCAGTGCTGACTGTCTTCGCACAGGAGCTAATAAGGTTTGCATTGGTGGTAGTTTCCATGGTTCGTCACCATGCAAAGTAAATTGGTTAACATACCAATAAGATCCTAATAAGTGTCCGGTTTTAACCACTCCAACAGTCCTAACAAGACTGAGTATAAAGTCTAGAAATCTGCAGAAAAAGCATTTTTTGCTGATTTTAATGCAAATCTATTACAAAAAAGTATGTATTACCCAGAAATTATTTGATATTTATAAAAAAACAAAGGCATTGGACCTTTTTATTTTAACTTGAGGTCATAAGGTTGAATTAACTTTTCTTTTCTTTCTACAAAATGTAGAAATGTACAGTTACACACAGAGGATTGGTGGGAGATAATGAACATTTTTTAAAGTGGTGAAATTACTGTCTTCATAGATAATTGTAACATTTCAGAGTTTAACTTTATGTCCCTACAGTTTTTGTTGTACTTAAAACTTTGTTGTCCTGATCCCTGTTTTGTAATTGAATAATCACAATATTTCACTAGGTGGTGTTTTTGAGTTGGTCATGCAACAGAGATCACCTTTGCTCTGAAATATGGTTATCGGTAACATTTTATTACACATGTAAATAATTTTTGCACTGCAATAATAAGCCAGAGAACAGGTTTTTGGGATATTGTGTTAAACAAGGTAATGGGGTTTGAACTGTCTGGTGCAAACAGAGGATATGAATGGTCTTCCAGAGATGCTCCAGTAGACCCTGATGGTCTGGAAGTGTTGTCTGTCATTTCATTGATTGAGATTCATTCTTTTCATAACAGTTGGTCCATAACGATAAGTGTTGTAGTAAAGGCAACCATGCTTAAGCGCTAGGGATCCTCCAGTTATATAGGTTTATTTAATTTATGATTGTATCTAAATTTCTTTAAATGTTACTGTATCAAGGTAAAATGTACAGTATGCTTGAAGGCTGCCAGAGCTTTTACTGTTCTTGAAGGAACCAGGCTATGATTTGGCATCTAGTTGTATCCATGTGTATGAGAACAATCTTGTCTAAATGAAAGCGATTATTTTACCACTGCAGTCAATAACGAATACTGTGTATTTAATCTACCTCAACTGTATAGAAAAAATCTGCTTTTGTTAAAATAAATTATTTTCTACTTCATCTCTTGTATGTAAATGTTCATTTTCATATTTACGTTTTTCAATAGGGAAACATACTAACTACACGAAAGATTTATCCAGAGGCTTGCTTCATAAACTGTTACTCCGATAAGTAGCAAAGATGTGCAGTAATTACAAATGAGCAACTTCGGGACAACGTCAGCAAATAACATGTGACCGGCTCCCAGCCTCTGATCCAATCACATTGCTCTGATGTGACGCTCGAGATTCAAAGTTTGTCTGCGAGGCATAGCAAGGTTAGCTCGCTTCTTGCTTCATTCTATATTTCGAAACGGAAATCTACAATAGTTTGAAAACACCTTTATCAAAACTGGGCAGCTGTTACTGTGTCTCATTTGACCAGAATGGAGGGCAAAATGATTGGACCTGGTCCGTATAGGGCAACAAAATTGGTGAGTTTCAAGTCCAATGCAATGTTTACGTTGGATTTTTTTGTTAGCTACGGTACCTACTACTACTACTACGGCAATACATTTTCATGTGGTCAAATGTATACCGTTATTTAACCAAATAGCTTATGTTGTAGGTAACACTGGGTTAATATGTTAATCATATAACGTTTTGGCCAATGCTTGCTAACTGTCTTGGTAATTTAATAATACCCGGCGTTATGCTCTTGGTTAGCTGTCTAATAGTGTTTAACTTTTTGAAAGTGAAGAAGGGTTGTTCGGCTGCTCTCTGTGCATCTCAAATGAAATAGTCCTGCTGTAAAATGGTAGCCAGCTTTATATACTGCCATTATAGGGAATGTTTCTTTAGGACTGCTGTAGAATTTACTGTTTTCCTACAAAATACAAAAGTACTGTACCACAACCACTGCTATAGTCTCCATATCGGATACATATTTTTATATAACCTTTATTTAACCAGGAAAGGCAAATCGAGATTTAAAAAAAATATTTTCCAAGAGCGTCCTCGCCAAGATAGGCAGCAAGGCGTGTTCAAAAATTACATAAAACATTATAAACAAATACAAATACTCTGATTAATATCGATATCCGCATAGTTGCTAATCGACATGCTTGTACGTTGATCAACACAGCAATTGATTTAACCAGGACTATTTTTGCAAAACAAGTAGTTTTGAGCTATCGATATTACACCCATGATGTACTGTAGCTAATTGTTTAATCTAGTGTAAATTAGTTATTTAGGATTTTGTATTAAGTAATAATTTTAAATGCGTCTTTACTACAGTGGAATGAAACTATCAAGCTCTTCCGTGGAGGCATGCCACTGAAAAGACACTGGGCCTACTTTCGTAGCTATGACAACAGCTTTACTGGATCCGAGGCGGTTGATTGGCTGCATGAGCTGCTGAAGCGGAACCATAACTTCGGGCCAGAGGTTACCCGCTACCAGACCCTGCAACTCCTCAGGAAATTCATGAAGAACCATGTAATTGAGGATATCAAGGGCCGCCATGGAAAAGAGGACTTTGAGGACAATGGTCATGTCTACAGGTGATAATGATGTCCGGTTGTTGGAATGTGTCATTTCAGTGTAATTGCCTTTTATGCTTCTTAGGTGCACTTTAATGTATCTTGGTAGACTACTTTGCTGCATATGAAAGTAGGCACTGATCTAGTAGGCACTAAGAGCTGTCAAAATGTTCCTAAAACTATTCAAATATTTGTCCCTAAAAACAATAATTTTGAATAGTATTTTAATATCTACAATAAAATGTATGTGTGAAAAATGTGCCAGCATGCCCAATGAAGTGCTTAAAAGTAGTGCTTTGTCTATTTAGACAAAAAATTCAAAGTAAAATTAAACAAGGGCAGTGGAATACAAAAAAATAAGTCTCATGCCAATAAAATTACAATTTCAAACTTTGCTTTACAGAGAGTAGTGAGACAGACAGGGAAGAGGTACACAGTGGTGCTGAGGGGAAAAAAAGATGGAGGTCAGTGCTTTGTAGGTGCAATTAATATATTTTGTTGATAATAAATGCCCTAATTAATTGAACAGGGTTAATAAAGGAAGTGTAGTTAAATACTTATACTTTTCAAACTTTTACAGACAGTAGTGATATATTGATTGAATATTGGTTGCTACTGGTTTCATATATTACAGTTATGTACGTTTATAAATTGTTTATTCATAAAATCAAATATATATCCACACTGGTGCACTTTAGCAGTTTACAATACATATTTGGAGTGTGGCTCATTATAATAAATATGAATGTGATTAAAAATATTTCAATATGAACACATTTCTTTATGACATTTTTTTTATTGTATTTTTTGTGAAATTGGTTTGCAGTCCAAATTAACTGTTTTTGGAGGATTGACCTGTAATTTATAGAAAAATATAGAAAATTCACTAGGTCTTTCTTGACTCTTAATAGACCTGCATGAAAAGCAATCAAATGATACAGTTCAAAAAATGTATATTTTGGTTGGTATTGATGACTGTTCGTCTTAACTCGCCTGGAGGAGTTTATGGTTTACCCACCTTTTTCTTACGACTGTGTCATTAGAGATGATGTATTTCAAGGCACAGCAGAGAAAGCACATTTTATTCTATCAAAAGTGAAGCTCTTTTCCTATTTACATTTTGTCCGGCTCTGGAAAATAGTTTTCTGTCAGACAGGGATGTTTGGAAATGGACTAAAACACATGTAGATGATACTACAGTTTGACACCACACAATTCAAATGAGGCTCGATGCACGCATCTGGTCTTGTGGCTCATGTTTTATTAACACAATCTTAGGCGCATTAATATCAGCTTGAAAAAACAGTCAAGGCTGACCAAAAACAGCCTTTGCGCTCTCATCCATATTCACTGACGAGTTGATGCCAGCAGCAGTAGAATGAACAATATTAGTCAAACCTGGTTGGATAATCAAAACCAAAAGCCTTACTGAGAGGGAGTGGGTTAACAAGGCAGGAGGATTTTAGAAAAGGTACGCACAAAATGTCACAATCAGATGCATAGGCTAATTTTTGAATTTTGCTTTTCTGCGACTTCCTGATGTGCATATATCATTTGAATATGAGTTTTTACAGAAATATTCACCTGTGTGTATACAAAAATCTGTAAGTCTGTACTCCTTATAAAGTGAATTTTAAAAGTCTGGAAGGGCAACCAGTTAAGACCATATATTTGTGGTCTATACGCATCTGTTGAAACACCTGCTTTGTCTGTTACTTCCTGTGACTCTAGGTTTCCTCATACGTCTCCCTTAAAGCCTGTACCCCAGCGGCCCCCGGTGTCGGAGAACTGCAACCTGCCTCGGCTCATTCGCTGGGACGACTATGAGGAGCTGGCCCAGCCAGAGAAGATCCCCCTGAAGCCTCTGGTCCTGGTGAGAGAGACCAACCCCGGGGATGATTCGGCTATTTCTCTTAACACTTGGCCCTTTGTTAGTTACCTTTTTGTGGTTATTTGAAGAAAGATGTGTAATGTCACATCTAGTAGCTGGTTAATGTTCTTCCAATGACAATATAATATTGGCCCATTTACCAGACACTTTAATCCAAAAGGGCTAATTGTTATGTGTGCATACATTTTTCGTAGTGGCGGCCACAGCGAGGCGACTGTATTGTAGGGTTCCATGGTTGTCATAGATTCCATGTTTTGTTATTCCTCAGAATTCCGAGATGTGGAACAAGCGACACAGCATCGCCATCGGAGAGGTCCATGAGTGCAAACTCATACGGAGAAGGGACGTCACCCCAAAGCAAGTCGACCAGATCTGGAAGTCATTGACCATCGTACAGTGAGTAGCTAGCGACCGACAGACCAATAATGGACGTGTGTCTGTCCCACCGTGTGTGCAGTGGTTCATCCCATGTTACGAACGCCTCCCAGTGGAGGGAACGCAACACCTCGCTGCTCGTGAACGCCCCGCGGAGTGGGAAAAAGGCATGGAGTAGGGCCAGGAAGACACCCTGGGGTTTACATATACCCGTAGGTAACCCACTCTTATATACACTAGGTTAGAAGCCAGCGGCTGTTGCCCAGCAGCAGGGTGTTGCGTTCCCTCCCCTGGGTGGTGTTCGTAACATGGTGGGGGCTCGTCCACATCGTCTGCAGCAACACACCGCACCTGGGAAGGAAACAGAGGAGAGACAGGAACAGCAAACAAAAAGAGGACGTAACATCCCACCGTGCGTGCAGTGGTTCGTCCCACCGTACGCGCAGTGGTTCGTCCCACCGTGCGCAGTGGTTCGTCCCACCGTGCGCGCAGTGGTTCGTCCCACCGTGCGCGCAGTGGTTCGTCCCACCGTGCGCGCAGTGGTTCGTCCCACCGTGCGCGCAGTGGTTCGTCCCACCGTGCGCGCAGTGGTTCGTCCCACCGTGCGCGCAGTGGTTTTTCTCCTCCAGCTGTTCAGTAACATTAACTGCAGTACTCCTAGTTTACAGAGAGTGCTAGGCCTCAAGACGATGGATGGAGTGTTGGACTCCAAACACGTAAATGCGAAGCACATCGTTCACAACGTATTCAGTGTCAACACAACAGGAGTAGTAATTCTAAAGAACAAAACAGGTATGCAGCGTTTGCCTTCAAGCCATTCTGTAGCATAATCGCATGACTGTTAAGTACTCTCTTTACCACGTTTAAAAAGCCATGTGTCACAATGATAATTTAAGAATTTATTTATATAAGCCAACTTTCACTTATTTTTTTTTTTTTGCATTACCAGAGGACATGCCCTATTGGGTTTTATCAGCGATGAAGTGCCTAGCCAACTGTGAGTATGACCCCTCTCTGTGTTTGCCAACAGTGCAGCACCATGGTGACCTCCAAGTTGTCGCACGTCAATGTGTCGCATGCTGAAAGAGTCTGTAGATTGCGCTGATGATAAGCCACGCCTCTTACCCTTTAAACACATGCTTGTTGGTTCATCCGCGTTACTGATCGTGTGTAGCATGTAACATTGCATGCAACATAATTTGAGGCCTCATACCAAAACAGGATATTTAGCTGGGATCTTGTTGTTTTGGATATAACTTTGGGGGGACTCTCTTTCCTCTTTAGGGCCCAATGGTAGTGAGACCAAGCAGCCCATGTACCCAGGGTTTGAGCGGGACGTGTTGCGGACGGTGGCAGAGTACTTCCAGAGGCTCAAAGAGCCGCTGTTAACCTTCCAGCTTTATGAAGTCTTTGTCAACATCCTCAGTGAGTACTCATTCAACAGTACGAATCAAAATGCCATTCTCTATCAATAACCCTTATAGACCAACATTACAACGGTGATCAGATCTTATGAACGAACCTTTGTGTATGTTATATACTCCCAGCTCGTATCCCATTATATGTCCACTCTGTGTAGATGTTGAATATTACGTCACTAGACATGTATGTACGCGCTAGCAACGCAGTTACTCCAAGTGACTCTGAAAAAAAGTGATTCTGATTCTTGGGGTAGTCGAGGTAGCCACTGCGGATGTTTGTGTGGCCAAACGTGAACCGTCTCAGAGCCTCCTCGCGCGCGGTGTTTCTCTAGTCGTGCGTAACTCATTTGGCCAGTCAACCGCGGACCGGTGAGTTGTAATGGCAAACTGCCAAAAGAAATGAAACAAAATGATGTCCTGCCCCCCACCCCCCTGCCCCCCAGGTCTGCTACAGCAGGAGGCAGTGGCCGTGGAGGCCCTCCAGGTTTGCAGTCTTCTGCTCCCTCCAGCCAATCGCCGCCGGCTCCAGCTGCTGCTCCGCCTCATGGCCCGGGCCTGCCAGAACCCCGCCCTCCCACCGCTCAATGACAGCATAGCAACGCGCACCCTGGTATGCGTTGTTTTCCTGCCGTTACAGAGGCCTTGCGCCCATGTCTATTTGTACGAGATAAAAAAAAAAAAATATATATATATATATTTTTTTTCTATATATATATATATATATATATACAGGTGCTGGACATATAATTAGAATATCATCAAAAAGTTGATTTATTTCAGTAATTCCATTCAAAAAGTGAAACTTGGATATTATTCATTCATTACACACAGACGGATATATTTCAAATGTTTATTTCATTTAACTGTGATGATTAAAACTGACAACTAATGAAAATCTCAAATTCAGTATCTCCGAAAATTAGAATATTACTTAAGACCAATACAAAAAAAGGATTTTTAGAAATGTTGGCCAACTGAAAATTATGAACATGAAAAGTATGAGCATGTACAGCACTCAATACTTAGTTGGGGCTCCTTTTGCCTGAATTACTGCAGCAATGCGGCATGGCATGGAGTCGATCAGTCTGTGGCACTGC
>JACXGI010000037.1:209695-240048 GCA_016801175.1 Esox masquinongy | reverse complement strand
TCCTGTGGTCTGATGAGACCAAGATAAACTTATTTGGTTCAGATGGTGTCAAGCGTGTGTGGCGGCAACCAGGTGAGGAGTACAAAGACAAGTGTGTCTTGCCTACAGTCAAGCATGGTGGTGGGAGTGTCATGGTCTGGGGCTGCATGAGTGCTGCCAGCACTGGGGAGCTACAGTTCATTGAGGGAACCATGAATGCTATCATGTAATGTGACATACTGAAGCAGAGCATGATCCCCTCCCTTAGGAGACTGGCCCGCAACATGATAACGACTCCAAACACACCTCCAAGATGACCACTGCCTTGCTAAAGAAGCTGAGGGTAAAGGTGATGGACTGGCCAAGCATGTCTCCAGACCTAAACTCTATTGAGCATCTGTGGGGCATCCTCAAACGGAAGGTGGAGGAGCGCAAGATCTCTAACATCCACCAGCTCCGTGATGTCGTCATGGAGGAGTGGAAGAGGACTCCAGTGGCAACCTGTGAAGCTCTGGTGAACTCCATGCCCAAGAGGGTTAAGGCAGTGCTGGAAAATAATGGTGGCCACACAAAATATTGACACTTTGGGGTACATGAATAGTACCTCTGGTTTGATTGGATTACAGTGTAGTACTCAGCAGCATTTACCTGTTCAGCAAACAAACAAGAGTAGTTTGAAGAAATTAAAGAGTTTATATTTCCAACAGTAATGTGTTGTCATAAATACACAAAATGTAAAAAAACAACCTCTCCCACAACAGACCAATCATCTCGGAAACTAATGGAGATATTTTGCTTCCGCCCATGGCCCGGCATTAACGACATGGCTATGTGATCCCATCTGAGTGGGCAGCAGCAGCAGGGCAGTGCTGATAAATTACTGCCCTATAATGCACTGGTGCACAGCTACCTTAAAAGAAATGGCCAGTCTCAAAGTCAACCCAGTGCTTTCAGTTTGTAGCCTAGCAATTTCTCACTCTCTAATATATCTGTTTTAAGTAAAATTTTAGATGTTTTGTATTCAAACAATTGCAGGGTTAATTTACAGTACGTATGGGTATTTCTCCCCTTAGATTAGAGACCGAAAATAACACAGCACTAACAAATCCATCGACCCTCAAAACACGATGTTTTGAACATACAGTATAGTAAAATAAGAAGATAGTTCCCTTCCAAAAGGTAAGTAGACAGGATTTGCATTTTCAAAAGAATTAAAAGTAATCACGGAAGGGCTATGAAAACCATCTTCTAAAACCTGTAGTTTATACAGTAAACAGGCATTATTTTAGAGGGGAATGTAGCCTGACGGTTAGAGCATTAGGCCACTAATCGAAATGTTGCTAGTTTGAATTTAAATGATCTCTTGCTGTCTCAGGGGAAGCTGGGTGATGTTTCACACCAACCAACAATTTCACACCAACCAATAACACAGCAACCGGCACTCTAGCATATTGTAGGCACTTTCACTTTGGAAATTTGCCTTTGATTGGATAGTTTTTCAACAATGAAAAAAATAAACACTTTAACAATGGAAAAAACTCCCATCAGTTCTAATCTAAAATCACATAGTTTCCTGAAGTTCTCCTTTGGAATCACCCTAAAGTTAGCTTCATATTTGTATTAAACTATTGTTTTCTCACATCTGAAATTGGTCAGTTTCACCGTAGGCAAATATTATTTATTGAGCAAGGAGCTTGCAGTGGGTACTTTGGCTGATTTTAAGAAATATTATGATGTATTTTTGTCTCTCAAGATGCTTGTTCTATTTCTTATAGGTAAAATATTGTATTTTCACAAATTCAACACTGAAATCAAAAGAACACTACTTGCTTTAAGCATCATTTGAATGTTACGGCATATTATTTTCCATTTACATTTCAGTCATTTAGCAGACACTGTTAATCCATTGAGCCCGGGAAGGGATGCAGGGTTTGAGCATTGCCTAAAGGTATGGAGGGGGAAGCTCCCCTTGCTGCTCCCTAGGGAAGAACTGTGGCCTTGTAACAAAGACAAGCTTCAACTGGAAACAGGTGGAGTGTGTGAAGCGAGGTGACGTGAGAACTTGGGAAGGTTAAACACTAGGTGGGCCATTGTTGAAGGAGTTTGGCGGAACAAGCCGTGAGCACTACCAAGAGTGAGTCGCAGTAATCCAGACGTGAGATTACAAGTGCCTGGATAAATACCTGTGCTGTGAGTTGGTAACATACAACAATGATATTTGTGCAGGCCATTCTCAAATGTTTTTTGTCACATTCAGTCAACAAATCTTGCACTGTCATTGTCCTTTATGTCTTTGTAGCTTAAGTGAGGGAGTGTAAATAACCCATTAGTTCCCATCAGTTACCTCAGAACGCCACTGTAATGGTGTTCATGGTTCTAAACCCTCCACACACCCCAGTCAGACCCACCACAAAGCCCTCCCATGCTGCCTCGGAGGCCGCAATGACTGACAGACAGACGCTGATTGGATTATCTAAAGCTTTAGACACTGAATAAATGAGGAAAATCCCCTCTGTGTCTCAATAATGAGCATGAGGGCATTAAGATAACAGTGTTTATACCAGCAGCACTGAAAGAAGCCAGCGTCTCTGCTTGCTCATCAACACAGCTGTAGTGACCATATAGGAATGGAGAAAAAGAAGTAAGAGCAGGCATTTTTCAACTGTTAGAGGTTCACACCTGAAATGTATCATACTACTGGCATTGGTTATCACATTGGTATAGAAATAGGGACTGGTGTGACTTAATCACATAAACTAGTTTCAAAGTTTAAATGTGAATCTGTATGCTAGTTATGGCTGGTAAAGCATGTGTAGGCAATGTGTAAGGGATTAGGTAATATATTAAATGTAAATCTGTGACTCCGGTTTCATTTAATATGTTATGTTAAGTAACATTACAATGTGCTACCAAAACATATAACATGTCAGGAATTTGCTAAAACATACAGTATCATGTTACGAACGATACTAAAACGTGTCATGTATTATGAATTTACACAAACGTGTGATATGTTATACATTTATTTTAATGTTAGATTTAAGGTTAGGTATCACAGTAATGGGGTTAAGATCTGGGTTAAAGTTAGGTTAGAAAACAAAAATGGTTAGGTATCACAGCACCGGGGTTAAGGTTAGGGTTATGTTCAGGGTTTTGGTTAGAAAAAAATTATTGCCTCTGGTTGGATTCTAATCTGCAACCATGGAGGTGAAGGTTGAGAATGTGGCGGTCCATCCACCCACGCCAACCATGACTCCCTAACAAAACCTCCTCAACTGAACTTTCTGTGCACACCACTCCCCCTAGCCAGTCTTTACTCTAACATTACCTAACATACCATAATGTATCTTATTAATTTGGCTGTGAAAGATTTATGCAAAATAACTGACGTATGATCCCTGGCCAGTCAGGTGTAGGTGATATTTCAGCTAATGGCGTTGCAGAGACGCCACAGCATCGGGATTTAAGCTTGTCATTTAAGGGTATGTCACAAGCGAGTGTAAAAAATTGTGTTACTCAGGGACGTCTGGACGCTTGGTTTTTCTCACAACCATTAACTTGACATGTGATAATATAATCAGACCCAAACCCTTCAAAGAAAGGCCACTGACTCTCTGCCTGCCGAAGAAGAAACAAGCAGTATGTTATATTTACTCCCAGTTCATGAGAATCAGCACTCCCCTTCTTCATCCTCCCATATCTACATTCAGTTAGGTCAATATGGGTGCGATGAAGAATCTCACTGTCACAGCCCAGAAGTCTTCCCAGATGAGGATCAGTGTTGGATTTTTGCCTTTGCTTTTGCATCAAATTTTATCTGCAAATATTTCACTGCCAACAGAGGAACTGTTAAATTCTCTACTTCCCAAACAAGGCCAATCCTTACTGATCGGGTCTGAACGAATAAAAAACTTTTATTAATGTTAGTGTCAGGGGTAAGCAATTGAACAGGCTCATTTTTTTGGAGTGGATTGTCAGAAGATGATTGTAATAATAATTCATGTTTTGTACTTCCATTGATCATTTGAGCCATTGCTATTTTTATCAACATTCTACCAATGCCTCCATCATATTGATGATCAAATGTCGATTGGTGCTTATGACTTTAAACTGGGGCCGATTACGGATTGGTCTAAATTACAGTTGTGCTCAAAAGTTTGCATACCCTTGGAGAATTGGTAATACACAGCTCCGGAAAAAATTAAGAGAACAGTGCACCTTTTTCTTTCCTTTTCAAAAAAGTTGAAAAGGAAGGTTTTGAGTGAGGAACAGAAGGGTTCAAATTAAGAGACCACTGCAAATTGAATGCTTCTGTTCCTTACTTTCCTTTTCAACTTTTTTGGACAGGAAAGAAAAAGGTGCAGAGGTCTCTTAATTTTTTCCGGAGCTGTATGTACCATTTGTAAAGAAAACATGAGTGAGCAGGCAAAACACATGTCATTTATTTCTTATGGGATTCACATTCAACTGTAGGTCATAACAGAATGGCACAATCATAGAACAGAACATGGCAACAAAGAAAAAAATGAACTGACCCCTGTTCAAAAGTCTGCATACCCTTAGTTCTTAATACTGTGTATTACCCCCTTTAGCATCAATGACAGTGTGCAGTCTTTTGTAACTTGGCCTTGTGCTTAGGGTCATTGTCATGCTGGAAAGCCCATGATCGTCCAATGTACTGCTTTCGGGCAGAAGAATGCAAATTGTCTGCCAGTATTTTCTGATAATAGCCACCACCATGCTTCACATTGGGGATGGTATTCTGTTCACTATAGGCCTTGTTGACCCCTCTCCAAACATAGAGCTTATGGCTGTGACCATAAAGCTCTATTTTGGTCTCGTCACTCCAAATTGCAGTGTACCAGAAGCTGTGAGGCGTGTCAAGGTGTTGTCGGGCATATTGTAACCGGGCTTTTTTGTGGCATTGGCGCAGTAAAGGTTTCTTTCTGGCAACTCGCCCATGCAGCTCATTTTTGTTCAAGTATCGTCATATTGTGCTCCTTGAAACAAACACACCGTCTTTTTCCAGAGCAGCCTGTATTTCTCCTGAGGTTACCTGTGGTTTTTCTTTGTATCCTGAACAATTCTTCTGGCAGTTTTGGCTGAAATCTTTCTTGGTCTACCTGACCTTGGCTTGGTATCAAGAGATCCCTGAATTTTCCACTTCTATAATAAGTCATTGAACAGTACTGACTGGCATTTGCAAGGCTTTGGATATCTTTTTATATCCTTCTCCATCTTTATAAAGTTCCATTACCTTGTTATGCAGGTCTTTTGACAGTTCTTTTCTGCTCCCCATGGCTCAGTATCTAGCCTGCTCAGTGCATCTGCTAACAAACTCATTGACTATTTATACACAGACACTAATTGCAATTTAAAAAGCCACAGGGGTGGGAAATTCACCTTTAATTGCCATTTTCACCTGTGTGTGTCACCTTGTGTGTCTGTAACAAGGCCAAACATTCAAGGGTATGTAAACTTTTGATCAGGGCCATTTAGGTGATTTCTGTAATCATTATGATTTCTGTTTTCATTATTTAAAAAGGAGCCAAACAACTATGTGATAATGAATGGCTTCATATGATCGCTATCCTTGAATAAATGTTTTTTTGCATGATCAGTCATATTTTCAAAATCAATGCCAAAATTTCACAATTTCTGCCAGGGTATGCAAATTTATGAGCACAACCGTACATACAATGCTGAAAAGCAGGAAAAGGAACTAATTTAAATAAACATCCAAATTAAAGGGTTTTGCTAAAGTAGGAATATATTTAGTATAAAAACAATGTTACATTATAATCGTGTCATCACGTTTTAGACAGATGGCAGTGTTGTTAGCTAGCAAAGTGAGAAATAGCAATGTTAAGGTTTGGCTTCAAAAATGTGTTACACTGGATCTAAAATTCAATCTGGTGACATTAAAATAATGACATAAGATTTAGCTACTAATTATTTTCCATCTTCAAAGATATCTTGTTTTCAAGACTCAGCATTCACTAAACAACTCTCAGCCCTCAAAGGGACATTCAAAACTTGAAATGACTGAATTTGAAAATAATTGAAATGATTAAATTTCAGTCCAATGGTCTAAGCCTCTCCGTCTGGAAAAGTTATTTCTTTCTTATACTTCGGAATAGATTTCCTAAATGAAACAAACTGAATTTCTGGTAATTTTACAGTCTTTTCTGACCCTAAAACATTTTTTTTTACTGTCAGTGGTACCCCAAGATAATCCCTTGAGGTTCACTTGTTACCCGTTGGCCACCTGTTGCTGACCCTTGTAACACCATCATTCAGTTTGCTCACACTGGACCACTGTGCTGATGAGAATAACAGAGGAAGTCAGACAGTCTTCTCTGTTTCTCAAAAGCGGAAAAACAGAGGCCTCACACAGGGACAAAGAATGAGAAAGACACTGTGAAATATGCAGCTCTTTCTCAAGCATGATATCACTGACACCAGTGCTCTAATCCATTACCCCAGACGCCTACACTGTAGGGGATCTGTGGGAGATGATAAACACAAACAGAAACAAAGCCTTAAGACTCAGCCCACATGTACAGTATGTATTCCCTGACATTATCTGAAAGAGGTTTAGGAAGAGATGGTGGGTAGACGTGCACACAGTAGGGTTTAATATTTTCCACAAAAATCTATCTTTCCCTTAGTAAGGAAATTGTAACCATCTTGGAAATACCCCGGTACAGCCTACAAAAGTCTCGCCCCTGGATACTTGTTTTTAGCCAAAGATTTTGCTTCACATTTGTATCCTAGGAAAATGTGGCAACATTAGATATTTTTTAAAAAAATTGTTTATTTTGAGTCAACTCATTTGCCACATGCTGTTTTCAACAGATTTGGCAGCCAAGAAAAAGCACCCTGCCGAAAACAATAAAGAACAACACAAATTAACTACAAATTAACTCCACAACATATTTAGCTATATTTCAAGAGCTCACCTGTCTGAAAAAACACTTTTTGTTCAGCATCTTTAGTTGGCAATGTTCAGTAAAAAAGCTAGTGTAATCTAACATAAAATACATTAAACAAGTTTAAACCATCCGTAAGTGTAGACTTAAGGTCCTCAAGGACTATACCCTTCATGTTTACGTTTGCTATGCAAGTCTGTCAAAGATACATTGTGTGCTGATTTAAATAATACAGCAGTTGCAACAACTTTGTACATAAGATTGTTTGCATTAGTAACGTCCATTGTCATTATAGGCTAAATTAGTTTGCTGGTTCTTCCCTAGGTAATGATGTATGGTCTTTGAACAATTTGGAGTCATGCTGATAAGCAGGAAAAGGTCCTAGTGAAGAGACCTAGTTTAAATAAACATCTAAATTAATATGATATTAACAGCAATGCAAGGTGTATGGTACATTAAAGCTAAACAACGTTTAACTGTACATTATAGAAGTTGACACAAATGTATTTGCTCTGTATGAATCTATTGCCAACTCTTATCTTGTACATATTTTAATCTGTTAATTATATTTTAATTGATTTGATATTTTAATATAACTTATTTGTTTTTGTTTTAGATTTTCTTTTAAAATGTATTCTCAGGGCATACTTGTAAATAAGAAGCTGTTCCTGAGTAAATAAATAAAATGTCTTAGTTCATTTACATTTCAGAGCCCAAATTGATTATATTAAAGCTGTAGCTATTTGGCACCGGGCAGGTTAAGACATTTTACATGACCACAAACACCACAACCAATACTTCAATGTGAGTGTCAAGTAGGGCTGCACGATTTGGATAAAATATTGAATCGTGAATTATTTGACAAATATTGCAATTACGGTTATGATTTGCGATTTTCAAACATGGGTGTAAACTGCATAGATAATCTCACTTAAAAATATAGATCATAGCCTACATAATGTGTTATTAAACTGAATAAAAACTTAGTTAAAGTTCAGTGTTTTCTCTTTTACACTTTGAAGGTGCCAATTTGAAGGTGCAGCCTGTGTCGATCTAGGCTATTCGTTTAACTGCTCATTTAATGCAATGTTTGTACCATTGCCATTGCTGGTTAGGCAACATTTCTCAACCCTTCAGGTATATTTTCTCCAATATTAAGTGTGCACCGACATTGAAGCCGAGACGTTTAACCATGCTGTTGTGTTTGTGGGACAATATATCATGGTGCCAACACGCTAACTTGAAGCAGACGTATTTGCTAGCAGTTGCAGTTTTACTCGAATTAGCATTGAAAAACCAACAAGTTTTTAAACAGAAATAGCCCAGGTATTTAAGTAATCTACAAAAATACCTACAGCACCCGCAAGAAAAACAATTACAGATGTACGATTGACGCCCGTTGCCTCGCGTGAAGCGCATATCACTCACATTTTTTTGAGCTGAAAATCGCGTAAGTTGGCGATTTGGATATTGCACATGTCAATATCGCTGTTTCGATTATATATTTCGATTAATTGCCGTAGTGTCAAATCTGAGCTATCATCAGAGAATGATCAACTGCAGTAAGTGGGCCTCCCAAATAGCATTAGCCTAAAGAACTGCAGAATTTCTGAACTATTATGACCTCAGTTCATTTCCAGGTCATGCCATAGCCAACTGCTGGCCTGTAGAATACAGGAGATCAGCTTGCCCTAGGGCTCATTTCAACCATATGTGCAGGAGCTCTGCTCTTGCTGGCTCATGCCCAATTTAACCCCTTGATGCCTAGGACCTCTGAATGTCATGTTGGCATAATTGATTATTTGTAAATATTCATTGTGTGGGACCTCACTCAGGAAGTGAGTACTGTAGCTAGCTAACTACAACTGTAATTAATGAGATCAAGGACAGAGTTTTCTGGTTTCCTGGTTTACTTTACCATTGTAGACAAAGGCATAACTGCTTAGCAAAATGTTGTAATGAAATCACACACGCAAGAAGCAACTCATGTATTGCATATGTCTTTACATGTTGCACAAAGGATGTAGACAGACAGGATGACTGCTAGAAAACCTAGTTCATACTGCCTGTACAGTATAGAGTCCCTGGAGAACGGTGGTGGGTATGTCTTGGCATCACTCCGTTGGCTCCGTTTGTGTTGACTACAGAGCAGCCTTTATGTTACCAGTTGTTATTGTTGTGACTAAAAATGTGTCTGGTCTTTCTGACATGGACACTGTTAATTCCTTTTTCTCTCTCTTTCTCTGCCTCTCTTTTCATTACTCCCCCTCTCTTCCTCCAGTTACAGAACTGCCCTAAGGTTCCCCAGGGCATAAACAATTTGGAGTCTGTTCCCTTTCCCAGGCAACTAATTATACTAGCCTTTATATTTGGTCAAAAGACATTGCAGATAGCTCATAAAATGTGGTAGGCTAGTTGATAATCAATATACCACTGAAGGTGGTCTGCAAATGAGGTATAGTGGCCAACTATGATATGAGAGAAGGCTTACTGTGGGCAAAATAAGGGGGAACGGGAAGCGAGCTAACAGGAAATATATATTTTTAGTTTCCTATAGCCCTGGATATAGTATATCACATATTTGATGAGAATGTTTAGGAGTAGGAGGTCATAGACAAAAGTTTAATCCTTTTGTTTTAATTAATAGTAAAATGGTCAATTATTAATTTGGTATGAGCCTAAGGATGTCCTAAAATGGACACCTGGTCAAACTTTGTGTCATCTATAAAAGTAAGGAATTACATGTCTTGTATGATTAGGATATGCAGCATCTGTAGTTCAGCACACTTCACAAAAGAGAAGCCTGGATGAACATCTGAATTATTGACTCAACGGACTGTTCTGTTCAAAATTCTCAAGAAAGTTAAAAAGTTCGCTATTACAATAATGCACACACAGTAAATCTCTTTGCAGGGGCATCACATGACAGAATATGAGTACACATCAAATCCTTCCAGGCCATTTTATCTCAGTTTGCAGCACACCCACGCATTCATGAGTTGACTGACTTCCGTCACTGGATGGAGTGGTGATGTAAAATTTGCTTGGGGCTTCTGGTTGCTTTGCAATACACACTAGAAAGCAGAAATATTCAAAGTGTGGATAGTGAATCCACTTGATATTAGATTTATTGAAATGACTAATACTTTTTTATTCATGTGTATATCTAACGATCGATCGATCGATAGATAGATTTTAACTTATATCTTTTTTTTCATTTTAAGAATAACTTTCAGATATTCACCATAGGCTACAACGGATAGCCTAGTGTGCTTATGTTGTTTAAAAAATAACAGAATATC
This sequence comes from Esox masquinongy, assembly GCA_016801175.1. Classification (NCBI taxonomy): domain Eukaryota; kingdom Metazoa; phylum Chordata; class Actinopteri; order Esociformes; family Esocidae; genus Esox; species Esox masquinongy. The sequence goes on along the minus strand of JACXGI010000037.1, from coordinate 229,835 downwards.
TGCTTAAATATATCAATGTATGATTATTGTCGTCTTCACAGCACGATCAACCAGACTTGGCCAATGGGTAATTCCAGCTGCAGATGGAATGAGTTTGGAAGTGATAGTTGTGAAAAAGCAGATTCTCCAGAGACCAAAAGCACCCAGTGGTCACGTTCCACCATTTGCATTAATCAATTTGCAGGATCTATCAAACTAACAGTTACTGTTTCACCTATGAATATCATATAGCCTACCATACACACCACATCAAATGTACAGCATCTGCTCGGTAAAGTGGGTTACACAGGAAGCACTTTAAGTAATTCAAAGACAGTCTTAAAAACAGTTTTATTAAAAGACATGTGGATCTTTTAATAAAATAGGGAAGCAGTAACCACTTCTTCCAGTGGACAACTGTTTGGCGCTGTTAAGAAATGAAGGGAAAACATAACATGACATCATAGTTAATGAGTTAAATCTAAACCTATGTATATACCCATTCTCATAATTGAGTGTACGCTGATTGTGTGGAATAAAACACTACCTTTCTCTACTCTCTGTAACTTAGTCATTCATGTCCATTATGTTGACAGACTTGTTCCGAAGTCTGGGAGTGGCTTTGGAACAAGTCTGTGAATGTCCTTGAGTGGCCTAGCCAGGAACTTGAACCAGATCAAACATCTCTGGAAAAACCTGACAATAGCTATGCAGGAGCATTCCCGATTCAGCCTGACAGGATCTGCAGAGAATAGGAGAAACTCCCAAAATACAGGCATGCCAAGCTTACAGAATCATATCAAAGAATACTTAAGGCTGCAATCGTTGCCAAAGGTGCTTCAACAAAGTACTGAGTAAAGGAGGTTTGAATACTTATGTAAAAGTGATATGTGTGGAGTTTTTTATACATTTGCAAACATTTCAAACCACCTGTTTTTGCTGCTTTTGTTGTTGTTCTTTTTCATCATTATGGGTTATTGTGTGTAGATTGATGAGGAAAGAATAACTAATACAATCCATATATCTAAAAATTAAGAAAGTAAGTTATCCACCATCCATAGCCTCATAGACACATTCAATAATTGGAACTATTGAAGTTCATACATATGGACATACACTGATATAATCATGAAGAGAAGTCTTGTTCCCCATTCATAAAAACATGTAAAACTTAATTTAAGTGGGCAATATCAAAACACCAACACACATTTGGAAAATCTGCCATGGAAGCTGTCAATCTACCAGGAATGAGAAGTTTCCCGCAGGGACTTTTTTGGCAAGCTGATGGTGAAGTAAATACATGTTTATTTTTTCTCCATGAGAACAGCATCATGTTTTTATATGCTTCAGATCATACTACGGTATTTTTTTGACCTGAGCTTACTAACAGAATCAGGACCACTGATCCACTAGTAGGTCTGCCCTCTATCTATTTGCCCATCCCTAGACCATCTCATCTTCTGATTTATCATTCAGTCCACACTGCACACATCTGCATATCATATTTTTATTTAGGACAAACCTTTATTTTAATCATATATTGTGCCTGATCTGAATTCAGAAACTTCTGAGTTCAGAGTTCATTACTACAAAATTGGACATATTGACTGAATAATAATTACTAATGCAAATGAAGTTAGCTACTGTGCTCTAACAAAATGATTCTAGGTTGTGCCTCAAGGTTAATATGTGTAAAGAAACACATTCATTAATTCAGAAATTAATTATAACAGTCATCATAATATAAATATGTTTTCTTAACAGCAGGAACATGGTTTAAATAACTATTATTATGACAACCCATCAGCATGCTGTACTCTGGGAACTTTAAAAATGACATAAATCGGCACAACCTTTCTTACCTTCCAAAAGTCACCCAAAGTGAATGATATACCCTTCATATGTAGACTAGGCTTCACTCAAATGGCTATTCAAGTTACACCTCATACAAATGATCACTTTGAACAAACTAACTGTCAACAGTTAATCTAAAATACAAGGTTAGTAAATGGGGGATTCTACAACCCCATTTCCAGAACAGTTTGGACACTGCATCAATAACATGATTGGGTATTAAAAGATCAGTCCAGAGAGGATGGGTCTGTGAGATATGAGGATGGGGGGGTTCACCACCCTGTGAAAGACTACCCGAGCAAATAGTACAACAATTTAAGAATAACATTTCTCAATGTGAAATTTCGAAGAGTTTGGGGACCTCATGATCTGCGGAACACAATATCATTAAAAGATTCAGAGAATTCAGAGAAATCTCAGTATGCAAGGGCAAGGCCGAAAACCAATATTGGATGGCCGTGATCTTTGGGCCCTCAGGCGGCACTGCATTAAAAACAGACACGATTCTGTAGTGGAAATCATTGCATGGGCTCAGGAACACATCTGAAAACCATTGTCTGTCAGCAGTTTGTTGCTGCATCCACAAATGCAAGATAAGACTCTACCATGCAAAGAAGAAACCATATATAAACAAGATCCAGAACCGCCACTGCTTTCTCTGGAACCAAGCTCATTTAAGATGGACTGAGGCAAAGTGGAAAACTGTCATGTGGTCTGAAGAATCAAAATTTAAAATTATTTGGGGAATCATGGATGCCGTGTCCTCCGGACTAAAGAAGAGGGGGACCATCCGGCTTGTTATCAGCGCACAGTTCAAAAGCCAGCATCCGTGATGGTATGGGGGTGCATTAGTGCACATGACATGGCTGACTTGCACATCTGTGGAAGCACCATTACTGCTGAACAACACATACAGGTTTTGGAGCAGCATATGTTGCCATCCAGATTACATTTTTTTCAGGGAAGCCCTTGCTAATTTCAGCAAGACAATGCCAAATCACATTCTGCACATATTGCAACAGCATGGCTCTGTAGTAAAATAATCTGTGTGCTGAACTGGCCTGCCTCCCATTGAAAACATTTGGCGCATTATGAAACTAAAAAAATATGACAAAGGAGACGCCGAACTATTGAGCAGATGATGTGCTATATCAAGCAAGAATGAATACAAAAAACTACAGAAATTGTACAGAAAGTATTGTTAAAAGAAGAGGTGACGCAACACAGTGGTAACCATGCCCCTGTCCCAACTTTTTTGAAAGGTGTTGCTGGCATCATATTCCAAATGGGCATGTATTTTTCAAAAAACAATATAATTTCTCAGTTTCAACATTTGATATGTTGTCTTTGCACTATTTTCAATTAAATCTAGAGATGAATGATTTACACATCATTGCATTCTGTTTTTATTTGCATTTTACAAAGCCTCCTAATTTTTTTTTTACAGGTTTTTAATATCCCAAAAGATTATTTACCATGAGATCAGCTATAGGAGAAATGAACAGTAGAACCGAAACACTGATCAGCTTCTGTGTTCAGTATGACTGGAAGAAATAAGTAATATAACAACTGTTAGTTTATAAAGGCAATAGAATGTGTTCTTTTTCTAGGTAATTTTTGAAAAGGTAGGGTTTCAGATGTTTTCCGAAAATTGGCAGATATTCCACTGCCCTGGCCTGAAAGGGAAGCTGGTTCCGCTATTGGAGCGCAAGAACAGAGAAGTGTTTTGATTGTTTGGGAGCAGTCTTCCCATACGGATGGGACGGACAAAAGCCCAATTGGGATATTGGATTTTGTATATGTTAGAATTGGTTAATGGCATAGGCGTTGCTAGGATCACAATACATTCGGGGCTTATATTATACAGATTACAAAATCATTGGTGGTTTGGACCAATGGTTCCAAAGTACAGAATGTTATTGAAATGTTTTATTGTCTATTTGTGATGTTATTTAAAGTGGGTTAAGGATTAGAAAAGGAGAATGTCTAATTTGCCATGATGGTGACACAGTGTGTATACACTGTTTGCTGCTTATATTACTTTGGCAATTGCTTATCTTTTGAAATTTGCTGAACTTTATCTCTATACTTCTGGGACCTACTACTCGTCCAATATGCCCATCTCCTTTTTGTTAAAACAGCACAAGACAGCTATACTGACCAAGATCAAATTGTCTTAGGTGTCCAGTAGCATGGCTGGATTTGTATTGCTTCCAGCTGTAATTCCTCTCAAAGGAATGGCATGCTCAGATTTTTGCTGGCTTCACATTCACATTCTTCTAGGCTTTCCCTGTCTTCAAACTCTAATCTATTTTGTTCGAACCTCTCCTTACATTGTTTCTTTATCCATATGCTCAAACTCTCATTCCTAAATTAAGCGTTGTGCCTGAGAACTCATAAATATTTGTCATCCAAGCCCAGATGAAAACCAACTGTGTTAACAAAGTGACATGTACATGTGAAACATACTGACAAATGAGATTACTCTTAACAGTGTGAACCCTTATTATATTGTCTGAATCAAAACCCAATCTCAAATTATGGCAAAAAATCTAATGCCTGTAGAGTATGCTATACATGTAGGAGCATGTTTAAAACAAGCTGTTAGTAATACCAGTAAGTAAATGTTAAGCGTTATTACTGCACAACGATTTTGAAAACTGTAGAATTTGTGACGTTGCTTGATCCCTCTAAAATCGCATAGACACATTGCAATGCCGTCACAACCAGAATAAAACCTCCAGGCTCCCGTCATATCCACCGATTTATGAATAAATTATAGCAATTAGGTTCAACGCACTGAGCTTTTTTGGAATTTCATCAGTCGGAAAGTACCTGGTCTAGATTGAAAAACAAATACTAAATTGAATAAGCATGACCATCCCTATTCTTGTCTAGTTCCAAGTTTTTACATCCAAGGAATAGCTAATGCTATACAATCGCACAATTATTTGTAATTTCATAAATGGTGTGACTTCTGTAACTTCCCCAGTGCCACGTAACAAGTTTTATTCTTTAAAGGGACTTTGAAATACACTTTGAAAATGGTTTCATCAGTTAGAAACATACTTTCTGGTAGAACTTATTATATATTTAGTGGTGGTAACATTGTTTCACAGTCAGAAAAAAAAAAGCTTATTTTAATCTACAGCGGCTAATGCATTGAAGGGCACAAGGGCCCATTAGCAGTCCCAACTGGCCATCAGACTACACTTTACGATAGCAGACTACTCTGACTGTTCTCAATTCTAAGCATGGTGACCACAGAACTGCTGATTTTTATTCTAGACCTTTAATTAGAGACTGATTTAGACATGGGACCCAGGTGAATGCAGTTATCTACCAAGTATAATAGAAAACTAGCAGTACGTAAGTTCCCATGTCTCAAAGCTGTGAAGCTCTGAGTTCAATAGCCATTTAATTTGACTGGCGGTGAATACAAAATTTGACGTCTTTGCCAATAAATCTTACAAAATAAGAAATCTATATTGCTTTTTAGCAATTAGGAGCACAAACACTATGGCCAGTCAGGCAAACAATTATTTAATACGTTATATAGAGAAAACACAAGAAATAGGGGTTCAGTGTCCATTCAGTCTGCCTCTATCAAAGTGGACGAATGACCCAACCCAGCCGGAGTTGTCATTATCTTGATAGGCTATATACAACTACCTTATTGAATCTCCAGGTAATGTATTTATGACATCTGTTACTTTATTTTGCTGTTTTGGAAGTCTGTCCAATGTGACGTTACTGTAAACTAATTAAATCGCAAACTTGTTTAGCAAGCTAACTAGCACCCTGCAACTATAAGGTAGGCTACAAATGAATGATGTGTGCTGCTACAATAGTTTGCAATGAACAATTACATCTGTTGCTTAATTTAATTTTTGAAGATTCAATTCCCTATAATTTTCTTATCATGACATTAACACAGCATTTAGACACACTTTGAATTGGGATTATTATGACAAGAATCATGACATAAAATCACATCAGGGAAGTGAATTTTCAGAATGTTCTATGTACTGCCTTTTCAATGCAGCATAAACATTCACTTGTTTGACTTTTAACATTATAACTGTTGACTTTAGCATCATTAACTAACCAGTGATGAAGTGTTTGCCACAGACATAAACGTGTTGACTGGACGGATCCCATAGTTGACCATATTTGCACCCTCTCTGCGGATGGCCTGAAGCCACAGATCTCTCCTTTTGGTGTCCTTCGCTTTTTTGGGAAGTAAAGAAAAGCGTATACTAGTTTTTTTTTAAATCTTATTCGACGTGCAAAACACAACGCAGCAACTTTTAGGCATGGTACCAGTATTATTGCCAATTTTGCTCCGTTCCCTTCCACACGTTTACAGCGCTCGCATTCCCCCAAAAGGGGGCGTGGTTGTTCGGATGAGAGGAAAGTGATGTATAGCTGCTCTCATCTATGTAGGCTATAGTTTGTGTACAGCTACAGCCAGAAGAAGGGAGGCTTTAGAGAAATCCATCCACAGTAGGAACCTAGCTAGATACTAGGCCATTCATTAGCCAGGGGTGTACATTTTTACCTGCTAAAGTGCATGAAAAGTTTTTAGATTATGAAATGTTCATTTCTCCATGCTGCAGTTCCCTCCTCTTAGAAATAAAATGCCATCTAACTGATGACTCATTAGATAGCAGAGGGAAACAACATAGCTCTGGAGGAGAGGGAAACACACATGATTTTGTCTCCAGCCCGGGGCTATGCCTGCATCAGCCACCGCTGCAACGGTGTTGGACACAGGGAACGGATACAAAGCAAGTGTTCAGGACCCTGGAGGGCATTTTATGAAGGGAGGTAGAAGGAGGGTGGCCTGGAGGCAGCCTCCCAGTGGTGGTTTTGGAGGAATGGGCTCTGGCAGTTGTAGCTCACTTCCGACAGTCTCTGCTCCCTTGTCTCGGCTATCTGTCTCCTTTCTGTGTCCTGTTGACACAAAGCAGTTGTGAGGGCTGCATGGCTTAGAGTCGCCCACTCTCTGCCTTCTGGAGATTTGTTTTCTTTTGCACCAGCAGTTTTAGCATTTCCCAACGCATGTCCGTCCACATCTCTTTCTACTTTAATTCCCACCCCCCTCAGCTGCTCCTTGGGAGCCCTTAAATACCTCCCTTAATGAGGTCCCGATGGGAGGCAGCTGTGCTGGGGCAGGGCTGGCCCTGCTGGCTATCCCCAGAAGATTCTGGAAGCTGCCACGTTTCTCTGGGGGAGTTGGTGCAACACTAATGCAGCAGGTGGGGGCGTGTTCACGCCACAACTCAAACCAATAGTTCAAATACTGACTTTTAGGAGGGATCTCCTGAAATGTAACAATAAAACAGCCTGTTAAAGCTGAGGCTGATTTTAATGTGAAACTGCACAATTACAGCTCCTCTCTCAGAACCTATACGTACAGTACATTATAGTCAGCTGGAACAGCTGGAATTAGGGCTTTTTCTCATAGTTCTACATTATGTAGAACGCAAATCTACGTTTGAGAAGCAGAATTGCTATAATTCCATAAAGACGCATTCTGGGATTTTTGGCCACTGGTTGTGAATTGGCACTGGTCCCTGAAATGTGAGTACAGAGTCATGTGCTGGCATGTGCCCCATGTCATCAAAACAACTCGCATTCAAACTTGGAATTCCATGGCTAACTGAGGTATGTTAGTGATTCTACTTTATATGTGCATAGATTATACACATGTAAACACTATTACATATCCAGCTCCAAAAAATATTTTTTTAAAATAAATTTGAGGTTTGAAAAAATAATTTGTTATTTGCCAGTCCCAGACAGCATCTTTAAATCTTTACTGAAGACTCATCTCTTCAGTAGGTGATTAAGTGTAGTATAGCCCTGGGGTGTTGAGGTGATCGCAAGGCACTGGACTGACAAATCACTCTTGCTGTCTGCAAGGCTGGCTCCCCTCTCCCCACTGGGATACTCTCTCTCCAACGCAATTACGGTGGCTGAGTCACTGGCTTACTGATGTTCCCCTATTCCATCCCTAAGAGGTGAAAGGGTGTACCTTTCCTGGAGGACCACGCCCAGCCCCCTTCTCAGTCACAAATATCTATGCCACAATAGTCTATGTACCAGGGGGCTAGGGTCAGCCTGTACTGTGTGGTGTTATTTATCCTGCCTTGAACGGTATCCTGTTGGCTCTTATGTACGGTCTTTCTCATTTCTCCTGATGTCTTGTTAGATCTAAGCAGGTCTTGCGAAAGGATAACACCTCCTAGCTGTCCATGTTCAGATTCATCTAAATTCTGCCTGAAGACTGGTCAATTGAACATTTTAAATTTACTTTGACTTTATTAACGATGTGGCCTTCTGAGGTCATGTATTCTTATTATCTCCACCAGCCACAGCAAGTAGAAGACTGGACAAACCCCGGAGCCTGGCTCCTCTCTAGGTTTCTTTGTTGTTTCCAAACTTTCTAGGGATTATTTCCTATCCACTGTGATTCAATATGTTAGTGCATGCTCTAGTAATTTTAGGCTAAGAATATCTGTAAGCACTACTGATTTAAAAAGAGCTTAATAAAATACATTTCACTGATTGATTGATTAAAGAAGGGGTAAGGTTTCCCTGGCCGGTTCTAAACTGGATGTTTCTTCACTGGTTTTGGTCAAGAATTGTGAGACAGCCATTCTTGTTTCAAACACACAGGTCAAATTGCAATGTGCTCAAACATACTAATATATTAATACAAATATTTTTTTTCCCCAGAAGTGTTCTCCTGGTGTGGTTAAAGCAATGCAATTAATAAAATATATTTTAAAACCAAAGATTTTGGAATGAATGTGTAATATGTTTATGTTTGTTGTCTAGAATCACTATAATATGGCATTAGTAGCAGCCCAATCCACTGGATATGTCGTGTTTTAGAGCATGCTCATTAAGAAATACAGTGGCTATGACACGCAGACAAACAATATTTTTTGTGGGGGTTTGGTTTAACATGGCTTTTTCTTGGTGTGTCTGAAAGACAATGTCACAACAGTGTAAAAATAGCCACAATAAGAATTAGCCACAATAGTGGGATTTGCATTTTGCCTTCAAAATTAAAAGTCAACCCCTGAAAAACACGTAAATATAAACAGTGAAATAATTCTGCATTTTGATGCAATCATAAGGGACTTCTAGTTTTCAACAAGTGAAAAGTTGGTTCACCCTGCATTTGCTGTTTGAATAGAACACCTGCCTGATATTATGGACTTGATACTACCCTCTAACTAGGGTTGATCCACCTTCCAGCCATAAACATTTTGAGAAACAATTTGCCTGGTTTTACTTACTTTGTTTCAATATCTAATCCCCACATAGAGACCTGGATCACACACAATAATTGAGGAGTTTACTACAGCAAATACATACATTTTGTTATGATCTTGAATAATTTCTGGTCAATTTCTTGTCAGAACCCAATGCAGTGCCATGCTAAATTCATATTTTAACTAGTAAAACTAAAGACATTCTCCGCAGACATACCTGACAAAGAAATGTGCGGTGTCCATGTCGTTTTGACATTTTCAATGACATTCCCCTTGCATTTTATCACAGGAGTAAGTTTTTTCACACGTCATTGTCTTATATATACTTCAGGTAGGTGGGATGTTGTGACCTCAAGAAAGGTCAGACATTGGTTCATGTTATCAAATGACAAATTAGTTGGAAAAACAGCAGTTATCAAACACGCTCTATTTAAATGTCTGATAAATTTAAATGTCTGAAAAATTAACTTTTTATTGATAATTTTCTTAATGTGTGTTATTTCATGTTTTCAAATTGTATGTGTTTTTGTTTTTGTAATACGAGGCTCAGCAGTGAAAGTGAGCTGGATCTCAATTAATTTCACAGTATAAATAATGGAAAAATAAAAAATAAAAATGTGCTTTGTTTTTAGCAGGTGGGATTAAGGTTTTATCAATACTTAATTCATGAAATTTCATGTGATGGTGCATAACAATTCATAATTAAAATCTACACAACCATTTTGAAATGTTGGCCCTTATATACTGGCCCTTTAATTTATTGAAATATTCTGATGTAGTATTGTGAGATATGGAATATTTATTCGTCTATTGTTCCTAGTGCCTCGTCTCTCCCTACTTGCCTTGGAAGATACAATTAAAAGCCAGACAATTCAACGCAGGTTATATATTTCCCCACAGTTGTTTTTACTGATATGACCTATAACGTTGAAAGATGAAAAGTTAAAACATCCATTAACAAGTGGACTTTCTTGTCTGGCACCTTTTGGTCTGAAACCTACTACATACAGTATATTATCTGCATTATGGGTAGTGCACAGGCGACTGAGGAATGCACAGCAACATTAAATAATTAAATGCACTCAGCAGCCTGGGCCGTTCAGCCGACCTCAGTGCTTTAAAAGCCTCTGTTGGAGGCTATTGATCTGTGTGCTTTGGTTTGAACACACCAGATGTTTTAAGAATCATTGGATTCAGATTTACAGGGAGAGTAAAAAAGAGTTTGCTTTTCTTGTTTAGAGGATGTTAGTCTCAAAAATGTAAAAAATGTTAGTGCCTCTGATAAAGATTAGCAAAATATTTACAAATATTTATACTAATACAATGCTTGGATAAAAATGTTTTGTTAAAATAAAGTTATTTTGCCCTCCACATCAGTAGTGCTTTTCGTGCAGGGAAAAAGATGCATATGAAAGAGTATCTCGCACCAACTGGAAAAATGGTGGCGGATCTTTATCTGGCTTGTACTGGTCCTGGGGTCCTTATTAAGACCGCTAGGAAATCTTCCAGCTAGGCAATAACCTCAAGTAAACATCAATTAATGAAAAGCGTCCATAAGTGCAGACCAAGGATATCAAGGATGTGGAAAAGATTCTGTAAGAAATGCAAATGTATTGATATACAATTATATATACACACCACAGGATCCGGTTCCAATTTAAATTCCAATTAAAACATCTGGTTGCTGATGTTTATATATTAATGAAAGTACAGGCTTTCTTCTGGAAAAACAACATTTCTGAAATTCTCAGATTGTGATCCATGAACAGTTTTTAACACTCAAACCATCCTTCTCCCTGTGAGTTGGGGCAAAACACACTTACATCCTCTTCTAGACAGGATGCTCAGTTGCAGTTGATTGAAAATGAAAAGGATAGGCTACAGAACCAAAAGGGCAGGATTTTATTTAAACCCAAACTACATTTGGGTTTAAATAAAATTAAAATAAACTATAAATAACAAGAAATACGTTGGTTCACCAGCACTGCATTCTGTCTCTCTTCTGTTCCCCTTTCTCAGACACACACAGTAAAGCCCCTCCCCCATTGCCTTTTTGCCATGAGCTGCTATTCTGCTTCTGCAGCTAAGTTACAGTATTGGTTTTTTTTCTTGGTGATGATCGGAACCTGTTAGTGGACGCTTTACAATGACTGTGCTATAATTAGAAGTGTGGACAAAAAAAATCTTACACCAAAAATGTAGAAGTATGTCAACAGTGGTGATTGTCATATTCATGTCAAATTCCATACGTGCCTCCCAACATGATGAGCTCTACATGACTGGTGCCAGTGCATGGATTTGATATGTCTTTGACTTTTTTTTTCCTCATTGGCATCAATGATGGACATGTCTAGATGGCAATCTAAATATAGGATAACATATTTCTTGGTAGTTCAATGCCATCCCAGTGATATCACGAGATTTAAGTCATTCTTGGAAACCATTTAAATATTTCAGGGTGACTAATTACCATAGTTTAATTATTTTCTAAATAGCTATTAAGAGCTCTTTTACAGAAACCCACAAATTATAAAAGGAATTAATTTCATATTCACGACTGGCCGCTTATCGTTTTTGCAATTTCAATTAACTAATAAACATGTCCTATTACAAGTCTGACAGTGAATGTATTTACCTTCCCATTTGCATTTATGACATATGAATTTAGGATAATAATATTATGAGATAATGGATATGAGCCATGGGTATATCATATAGATGGATTGATGTTGAAGGAACTGAAAAATATAAATTCTATGTTTAGTTCCATATTAAATGATTCTTTACTACTTAGTATAGCCATTTATGAATATGTACTTAATTTCTTTGTGTCTGGTCATGTGGTATCACTGGAATGTTTATGTACACAAATATTTATCTCTGGTCTGAATACAGGACCAAAAGTCATGCTTTAATCATCCCATCTTAAACTATGTAACACTGTCTTATGATATGGTACCAGGAAGCATAGATAAGACTGTGTTCCAAGTTGATAAGGAGGGCTATTCTTCAGGACTGGTCTTGTGATCCTTCCTTAGGTTCACTATCCAACCTCCACTACTTATGTTTTGAGAATATAAGCCAGAGCGAAATGTCTCTTCTTCCTTTCTCACCAGGCTCTTTGATTGAATCTCTGGAGAACCGATATCTTTCATACTTGTAATGCAATTGTATGCTCTCTACTTATTATATTCACCTGTCATTCATTTGTTGACTCTTTGGAAATATATATAAAAAGGGTCAAAATCCAGTTCCACCAATGTACAGCATCAGTACATTTAAATGCAGGGAGATGAGCAGAATTTGAAATAATTATAGTGCAGCAATTTATTTTAATCTACGGGTTGATCTAGTGAGCAGTCTAATTAGTCACTATGGGACATATGGGTGATTGCTAAGGGCCACAGCACAAGTAAAGAAACTACACAGGTGGCAGGATGATTTGGTCATGATTGACCCATTCTGCACACCTGGTTTCCTGAAGTCAATCACCAGCTCCATGGTTTGATCTGTGTTAAGTTCAAGGTTTTATATCCTGCAATATTCAGACCACAAGTTACTGCTGGTGGATTGAGCAGAGGGCTAAGAGACACCTGCTAACATGGGTTAAGCTAACAAGTGATCAGATGTCAATAGTTCTGTAATTAATTAGAGTGCCAATTACGATCCAGCTACATGGCAACAATTACTCAGTCTGCCATTTTTGCCCACTGGTTATAAATGTGTCACCGTCAAGCCAAAAAGACTTCCCAAAAATTGTGTGCGGTCAAGTATGTTCCAATTTGTGCACTACATAATCAAAACCACTCACTTTCAAACTTGTAATTTCATGGCTAAGTAACATATGATTGTGAATCTACATGCATATATAAACAAGATATTACATATTCAACCCAAGAGGAGGTTTACAAAAATATTTTGTTAATCGCATTAGTCCCAGACTGTATCTTTAAAACACCAGTGAAAAAATGTACTTTGCAGGTGCCTTTTGCACAACCTTAAACTCAAATACCTGACTCCATTACTTATAATCTCAACTCCAGTGGTTTCACTACGTCATGAAAGAGCTTTTATAAATCATTCTGCAAGGACAGTAGGTTCTGTATGAACTCCAGAACAAAGAGCCAGATCCAGAATGAAAATAGAGGGTTAATGAAAAGACACCAGATTAGTGGACATCATAAGAGGCATACGTAAAAAAAGGGCTACCAGGGCTGGAAACGGGCTACCTGTTCTAATTCACACCTACACTGCAGTTCTGTCTCTCACTGGAGCTCATTGTGAGAGAGAAAAAAAAGCACTGCTAAAATCCTTAGTTGTTGAGTTAAATATTTCATTCCTCCTATATTTTTTGCGAAGTTGCAGAAAAAGGAAGCAGTACAGGGAAAGGAGCCGGCAGCACAGCACAGTGTATGTCTGTTAATGGGGAACAGAGGGGGATGTGTACTACCGCTCCCACTCACAATTACTCTTAAGCCAGCAAACATCTCTAACGTCTGTAAGCCATGCAAGGAGATTGGCTCTGTGTTTTGTGTCTATCCTTTCCCTTCTCCATCCCTTTGCTTCTTGACACTAATGCACACAGGCAGCTCACTTTTCAATGTCTCAGCAAACCAGCCCTTTTCACCTGAGCAGTTCCTTGAACTCTAAAATCTGTTTGGAAGGGGAGTGAAATTGAAAATGTAATGGTGCAGTCTGTGTCTGTGGAATGAGAGTTACTGCTGTATTTGTTTGTAAGAGAAACTGATGGTGATCTTCTGCCGCTGGCTGTGCATCTATTAGAACACAACATGAAAGTGGTCTGAAGACTTTCCTCATAAAGTCTAAAGAGAAATATGCTCTATAGTCTGACTTCCATTAAAAGGAAACTGCTAGGCTATAGGAAAAATCACCTTATAATAGTAAAGGGTTGAAAAACTGAGGTTTTGCCTGAACATGAAATGGTCATGATGAAGATCAAATATCTCCAACCTCACCAGATATTCTCAGTTTCACTGAAATATTTAATTAATTCCAACTGATCATGGAATTCTGGCTAACATCATGTATTTCCGGACTTTTTGGTGCCAGTACCTTCTGGAACATCACACAAACAGGTGGCACATGTTGGTAAAGGAGTATCTAGTAAGTTACCTACAGAGTCCAATTGGGGACAGAGAGGTGTGCTGTTGGCTTTGGATTAGTATCTGACTCTGACATGACCATTGAATTGTGACTGTGACCAAGACCCTTCTTCCACTGCTCAGACTGTTAAAACTTGAAACACAGATTATGATAGACATGCAAGTGAAAAACATAATATGGCAATTACTTGATCTCCTAAGGGACCATATGAAACATTCCCCAAGCACACTGACACAGTTATATACAGGACAACTAACCCTATTATGTGACACAAGATGTAGCCAGTGCTATTGCTCACTCAAATTACTCTAGGGCTGGCAAGACACTGCTTTTGCATCAATCTTAACATATTTGTTATAAATGGTGACAGACTGGAAAACTTAAAGAGGCAGTGTGTTCTTAATAGATTTTCCTTGAAGACATACTGCTTCAGAATTTACAGTATGTAGAGGTAAGACATATATACTCAGCATATACTATACTTATACAGTGATGAGCCAAAACCTGGCTAATATGCTGTTGGTCCTCCGCGTGCCGCAAAAGCAGTGCCGACCCGCTGAGGCATGGACTCTACAAGACCCCTGAAAGTGTCCTGTAGTATCTGGCACCAAGACATTAGCAGCAGATCCTTCAAGTCCTCAAATTTGCGTGGTGAAGCCACCATGGTTTGGATTTGTTGGTCCAGCACATCCCACAGATGTTCAATCGGATTGAGATCTGGGGAACTTGGAGTGCGGGGTAACACCATGAACTCTTTATCATGTTCCTCAAATCATTCCCGTACAATGTGTGCACTGTGGCAGGGCACATTATCCTGCTGAAAGAAGTCACTGCCACCAGGGAATACCATTGCCAGTGTCAAATTGACGTCCACATGAATGCCCGGACCCTGGGTTTCCCAGCAGAACATTGCCCAAAGCATCACATTCCCTCCACCAGCTTGTGTTCCCACAGTGCATCCTGGTGCAATCACTTCCCCAGTTAAACGGTACGCATGTACACGGCCGTCCACATGATGTAAAAGAAAACTTGACTCATCGAACCAGGCGACCTTCTTCCACTGGTCCAAGGTCCAGTTCCGACGCTCGCATGCCCATTGTAGGTGCTTTCAACATTGGATAGGGGTCATCATGGGCACTCTGACCGGTGTGCGGCTACACACAGCCCCATATGCAGCAGGGTGTGATGTAATGTGTCATGTGACACATTCCTCCTGTAACATCATTAACATTTTCTGTAACTTGTGCCACAGTAGACCTTCTGTCGATTCAGACCAGACAGGATAGCCTTCGTTGCCCTCGCAAATTGATGAGCCTTTGGCACCCTGTCACCGGTTTATGGTTTGTCCCTCCATGGACTACTGTCGGGTAGGTACGCACCACTGCTGACTGGGAGTCAAAGTCGCTAAGGTCTTTACTCCTGCCCATTTCTCCTGCATCCAACATACAATGATAACTGTTTCTTCACTTACCATCTAATCTACCTAGATCTTGACATGTGCCCTTGTTAGGAGATGATCAACATTTTTCGCTTCACCTGTGAGTGGTCATAATGTTTTGGCTCCTCAGTATATACCATCACTTTTTACTGCTCTAATTGCATTGGTAACCGGTTTATAAAAGCAATAAGGCATCTCAGGGATTTGTGATATATTGCCAGTTTACCACAGTTGAACACTGTATCCAGGCACTTTGCAATGAGTCTTAGCCATGGTATATTGGGAATATACCACACCCCAGTGCCTTATCATTTACATATACCACAGCTATCAACCAATCAGGATTCGAAGCACCTGCTTTATGAAACATTATATACCACTGTTTATACAAAAATGTATATTTACTTCGGGTATGTAAGCATCGTAGTTGCCTATCGTCCTGATGCTAAAATACATTGACAATCACTAATTGTTTGCCATTTAAAGCTCAGCTGATAGCTTTCTTGAGCGCTGTCTGTGTCCATCTAAGAAGAGTTTTCATATTCCCCTTACACCTTTCCCATAGAGTTATGACGCTGAACTTCAACTTGGTTTGAGATTAATTTTCTGAAGCTTTGAGTTGAAAATCAATGGAGGTGTCAGAGGACTCGGCCAATGATACAGAGCAATCTATTTCACACGTTTGTTTTTGCCCAAAGCAAAAGCAACAGCAAACGCAGCAACCAGCCCTATTGAAGGTGTCAGTGTCAAGATCTGATGCTTCTATTTAGACTCAGTAATTGATTAACTGTGAGAACAGTCAATGCCTCTGCCCCTTAAAGCGGCACGGCACACACTGTAATTGCTTTTAGAGGGGCCTCCAAACTCGACTGATGGTCTCAAACCGGGGACGAGTGAGTGGCTGTTAAGATCTGTCTTGTTATCGGATGCAGTGTGCCCGGTGGAGGTGAAGAGTGGACCATTCTGTTAATAAACGTAGGTTATCAGCCCGGGCGCTTGTATATTAGCCTTCAAGTTGTTGTCAGTGAGGGTAATGGATATCGGTAATATCAAGGGCAGTCAAAAGATTAAAAAACATTGTGATAAATTGCCAGATTTTTCTGTAATTAGGAAAAAAACATTTGTATTCACTCAAATGTGGCACCAAAAAATGCTTTTTAATAGCGTTTTGCCAAAACAACCACATCATTGTCACCAGCAGTGGTCTATCTGTGCATGTGCCTGACATGCACTAAACAGTCCCAAGTGTTGGCGCAAGGCCCATAAGTATTTACCATTTGATGGAAAAGATCCAGGACACAGCGGAGGTTTCATAAATTTATAATGTGACAGTCATCAATAGTTTACACTAGGAATTTCACAGATACAATAAAAAGTAATGTAGAAAACATCTGATTTAGAAAGGCTAACTTGTATTACTTCTAACCGCAGACTAATATTAGCGTAGTTTTGATGTTGCGAATAACTATTAAACAATCATACACCTGGTAACAACTTATTATTTAGAAATGATGACTAGATCATGTTTGCAAAAACATAATTGATAAATTAGACATTGCTTAATGACTAATTGCATGTAGGAATAATGAGTAATAAATGATCACCAAACTCTTTACAAAAACGTATGTTGTTTAAGGGGCCATACTATAAAGACTTACCTTAATAGGATTCATGTAAATGTCTCTATATACCTAATGAGCATTCGCTAGTAGTTATCCTAAGGTTTATAATTGTATGAACTTGAGTTGACCTATGCTGCAAGATGGCATGGACAAATGAAAGGTCTTTGATTCTGTTATGAGTGAAAGGTTTCCGTATTTGCCTCTGACCAGCGCAAAGACATTTTGGGGGGCTCAAGGAAAAGAAGTGTTTCAAAACATCTTCCTCTTTTCATGTTACCATTTGTTACACAGGCTATATTTAAACAATTTAGAAGTACCGTAAATCTACAGCTGTATGAAGTCAGTAACATGTTCTTGAGCATCACCTAGTCAAGAAAAGAAACCACGCCGTATTACATCCATTCAGACACACATACAGACGCTCGTGCGCACCTATTTGCCTTTCATTTGTGTCCTTGCCTATTAATGTTTGTGCTACTTCTATTTTACAATCAAAAATGCTAAATAATCTATTTAAGATATAAGAAATTCACAAATAATACATCACTTTTTAAACATCGCGTTTTTAAATTTCGGAGCTCTTATAGTGAAATGACAAATTGCCATTTGAAAGCTTGCTGACGAGTAGACCAGTATTGACAAACGTAGGCTAATGCCTAATGTGGCGAACGCGACAGTTTTTTCATACGGGTAATTTTATTGATGGCATAAGTGATGTTGCTTTAACAATGCATTTGTTATTAGCCTAAAACAGTGAACATTACATTTTCAATAAAGTAAACATGACATGAATATTTTACCTGATACCAGATTATTCATATAGTTTTTTTATTATTCATATAGCTACCGAAATATTGTATTGATCGTAATGCGTGCACGCATTCAATAAACAAAACTATTAACAGCTGTCTACGAGATTAGCATCAGTGAGTTCATCCACAAGGGCCTGGGCCTGAAGGATCGTAAAGGAGAAATGACGGAATCTAACCCTGGCGCGTCTTTGGTCCGTGACACGAAGAGGGCAGTTGTTGAGGTTTTCAGGCTTTAGCCCAGGATGTTTTTATGGTCACCCCGAGTGTTTTGCGAGCTGACATTAACTACACTGGGATGAGGTTAATAAAACGCGCTCAACTAGAGTCAACACGTTGCAAGCAGCATTTGTGCAGAGTTGTAATGACATATCTGCTAGGCCTGCCCCATCCCGCTCCGCCCCATAATCATCCCGCGGCCTTGGTGTTTTGCAAATTTCATGACGTCCCTGACACTCAGTACAAAACATTTTCTTGAACCGCTGACCAAAGAAATGCATGGTTTGGTTTTCAGACACGATCAGCCACATGATACCGGTCACATGAATACACAGGAGATGTACTACTATTAGCGGGCAACATAGAATTTAAAACAGAATCCCTTCTTTTATCGTACATTTTATTTATCATGGAGAACTTGGTAGACATGCTTTTTGTTCAAAGCATCGGGTTTATGATGTTTCTGTATTATGACGCAATTTTAGAACGGCTTATTTCAGAACCTTGGACAGTTCCGAAGTGCTCAACCATAAACAGACACAACCTTCAAAGCCAACAGATAGCTATTATACAACTGCTCTTAAACTTTATAATCAAAAGTATTTAAACTGTATATTCTGTATAATATTGTATTATATTTTTTTGTATTTACATTTTAACATTTTCTTAAATCAACTTGAAATCGTAAGTAAAATTACATTTCTTTCATTGTGTTACGTGCATTGTAAAACTTGTTCAGATCAACTAATATTCTTAACTGAAAGTGGGGAAGTGTAAGTTGTATTGTAATGGCATCCTGTTGACAGCCAACTACTTTTGATGGGTTTTAGTCCAAAGCAGTGCATTATATTGGAAAAGGGGTCCATTTAGGACAACGTTTTTCATTTACCACAGGCTTTACTGATCATGGAATCCATAAAGTCTATCTCAAAAACTGAGAAGGCTGTAATCACCATTGGTATGGATGTCCAGACCAGGAAGAGCAGCAAAAACAAGACCCTGAAGCGTTACTCGCCATGGAGACGAACGATGAAGAAGAGCTCCAAGAAAGTTCAGGCCAATGAGAAAACCAACCAAAACAACATCACCCATCTCAGTAATGACAACCTGGAGCATTCTCAGTCCTGCGAAAAGCTGTCAACCGTCACCCAGGACCAGAGTTCTCCAGCCGTCGCCAACAGCTCCAAAAATGCCACCTCCACGGTGGAGCAGGCCCCCGTGACCAACTCCAACACGACCCCAGACACACCCCAGACTGTGACCGACCAGGCCTCTGATACACACAAGAGGTCAGAGATGATCCAAGCTACAACAGGCGAACTGCTGTGGTGCCTGGGTGAGTTCCTGTGCCGGCGTTGCCCCCTGATCCAGGACCTGTCCTCCATGGACCTGGTGATGTGGCTGCGCTTGGTGGACCGGTACCTCCTGGATTACCAGTATCAGAGTGAGAGCTGCATCAACCCGTCCAGCCTATGCTTCCTCTACATGCTGTGCCATGAAGCGGTCTCCTCCAAGGTGGCCACTATGCGTGAGCTGCATGCCGTGGTGCTAACCTGTCTGTATGTAACCTGCTCCTACATGGGCAGTGAGACCGGCTACCCCCTGAGACCCTTCCTGGTGGAGACCTGCAAGCAGACCTTCTGGACGCGTTGTATGTCCATCTCCAATGCCCTCAGTGGCGAGATGCTCCTGATGAACACCGACCCAAACTTCTTCTACAAGGTGTTTGCTGAGCTGAAGAACCAGAGTCAGAAGGAGGACCTGTTTACTGTGTACAAGAGTCAGTGATGGGCCCCGGGTCCAAAG
>JACXGI010000037.1:164373-209595 GCA_016801175.1 Esox masquinongy | reverse complement strand
TTTTTCTAGTCGTGTTTTCGATGTTCTTCTATTTTGGGTTCTGTTTGTTATTTTCTAATATCTTGAACGTAGCTTGTGTCCTTTGTTGTTAGCCCATCAGTGTCACACTTGTTCCCAGTTAGCATTCCCTACTTAGTTTGTTCAGTTCTGTTCCGTCATCGTGAGGTATTGTTGTTTGTCACTTGTTGCTCAGAATACAAAGCCTGTTTAGATTGTTAAGTTTTTGCCTTCTCAGTGTACCGACTCTAGCTATCCCTTTTTGACTATTCTGCTTGCCTTGTATTTTTGCCTGCCGTTTTTGACTACCTGCCTGTCTTCTCGACTACCTGCCTGCCTAGCGTTTCGGTACCGTTGCTTGCCTCTATTGGTCTACTGTGTTTCAACCATTTGCCTGCCTGACCATGATTACCTGCCCGAACCCTTTAATAAATCTGCCTGTCGATCTGCATCTGGGACCACACCACTTCTGCCTTTCCGGAGTGATTCATGACACTGATGTGTGCACGGCCTACCACAGGAGGGTTAGAGGCACCTTTTAGTGATGGGCTGGTGCTCAGATCATGAATAGATAAACTGCAACTCTGGCATCTGGTCTAAGGTCCAGCGGAGAGCGTACAGGAGTGAGAGGAGGCCTGCTTCAGTCTGCCATTTACAAATGGGGGGACTTGGAGGGAGTTTGATGGGAAAATGATAGATTTTAAATTCTACCTGCCTGTCTTCTCGCCTACCTGCCTATAAGAATTAATATTTGACGTGAAAGGAAAACACATCTACAGCTTTGATTGTAAAGGACTGAACATGCAGCCTACCATGCCCTGACTGGTGACTGTCTGATGTGTGCACGGCCTACCACAGGAGGGTTAGAGGCACCCTTTAGTGATGGGCTGGTGCTCAGATCATGAATAGCTAAACTGCAACTATGGCTCTATAGGCTGTGGACTAAACATCCACGTTCCCTCACTGCAGGGAAAGTTCTGGACAACTGGACAGTTCTGCTGCTAACAGTATCTGATCTCCCTGCTGAATTGATGTTGCTGTTGGTTTATATTTGTGACTGGATAAAAATGTTTTTGTGGAGACCAGTGGTTTTCACGAGTTTGTCAGATACACTCACATAGATTCAAGAAATCAATACACATATCAACTAAAACATCCTGTTTTGTGTATTTATTCTTTAACCATTGATGTATTGATATTCTTTTTGAGACTTTGGTAGAACATGAGGAACTCCTGGACTGTAGAAACATATCAAACTTTATGGAAGAATTTACACCTGTTTAAAACATTATATAGTGTTTATATTGCTTGTTTTAAATAAGATGCAATGAAAGCCTTTTTCAAATAAAATGTCTAATTCCTCTGGAATTCAAACCACAGGTGTTTATGGGGTTTTTAATATAATTTGACCATATATAGCACTGGTTCCAGGTAAAGTGCCAATGCCTAGGGAGTGCAACAGACTATATTTAAAAAGTAGAGAAATACAGTAAATCTACAGCTGTATGATGTCAGTAACATGTTTCAGAGCATCACCCAGGGGAAAAGGAAACTTACAGTATTATATCCACACACACACACGTATACACACATGCATTTGCATTGCAAAACATCCAGACAGACAATTATCAAACGCCAGTTAAAACGGCACTAGTTGAGTCTGTGGAGAAAAAGGCAAGAATCAACTAATACTATAAATTGCGATCCACTTATACTGTTAATTGAGATCAACTAATACAGTAAGCAGAGATCAACGAATACTGTTAATTGAATGTGGGGAAATGTAAGTTGTGTTATAACGGCATCCTGTAGAAATATATTAAATACCTTTTGACTGCAATGGGCTTTGATCCAAAGCCCCCCTGGGGTCAATATGTAGATGTCACTGGCTTCAACCATTTCACAACACATACTGTTACAAAGTAAAAGCTCACCTTTCCGTATAATAATCAAGTTAACAGTACAGTGTTAACTTGAAAGGGTCCCACTATGGGAAAATCACTGTAATTCTCAGTGTTTTTGAGTCAGATTTTAAAAGCGCAATTCAAACACATCAACAACAACATCTCTCATGTTCTTCTAGTATATTGATATTGCACACCCATTGCATGCTTTTTATCAAAAGTAATTCCCACACTATCTAATCTCTTTATTTACAAATAGAAGCAGTTACCAAACAATGTTGTATTGGCTGAACTTGATCGTGCCTTCAGTATCCATCAAGCTAGGAAAGTTGGGGCACTTCTTTAAAGTTGCCCTACCTGTCCCACACTGCAGCTACATCGCTTTGTCATCCTGAGCAGCACTACCATAAAGGGTCTGAGTGTGAAGACATTCAATAGAAACCAAGATCACTGCCTGCCTGGCTTCACTTCACAACAAAAACATCACGACAGCAATCATGCGAGTAAGGCGACCTTGAATTCTACAAAATCTTTGCTGTAGAAAATATTTGATATTAGTTCACTACTTTAATTCAGCCTGCTCAATGGTAGATACTGGCATGTGCAGAACTGCTTTAAGTCTGCAAAATTTTTGGGGTTCCTAGCATGAACTGCTTGTTTTCCCTACTGCATCTCAATTGGGTTTAGGTGTAGACTTCATATATGTTGCTTTTCGGAGCTCCTCGAAGCGTCAGGAAACAACACTCAAGTCTCAACCAAAATGTTTCTATGGACAGTTTAATCAAAAGTGGAGCTTATTGTTGGAGCAATAACGCACCATTTTGTCAGGTACATCTTCCAGGAATAATTTTGTCAAGTTTTCCTATATTCTTTGCAAAATTACTCATCACTTGGTTATTCCTACAGACAGTGTCAGGAAAACGGACTGCGTTAAATAATTATCACAATATCCCCTTGAGATCCAGATAATAATGTATCTGATCTAAGTTGTTCTTATAACTGGTATCATCCAAGTAAAGTGAGTCAAGAGGCACTAATTTCATATTATTTTCTAGAGACACAAAATATGAGCGTGCTTAGGAGGAGTGGCATAGTAGCAATTGGTTTCTCATAAATGTAACTTACCTATAGTGCTATTCCACGTAGTACTTTGCTCATATTTCTCATGTTTGTGCAGACTAAAAAGTGGTTAGAAAATAAATACAGTTTCTTTAGGGTGTTTTTCCTGTGATGTTAAACGATGGGTTTACTGGAAGCTCTAGCAGTCAATGAGACCAAATGGGTTGATCTACTTTTCAGTAAATGTGGGATTGAACAGACGACAAGATGTTTCCATCTAAAGAACACTTGAAATCTACTAGATTCAAAAATGAAGGACAGCAAAATTATATCTGCCAATGACAATAGGCTGAGATTTCTGTGAATCTGGGGCTTTGGAGCGTGCATCGGTCTATAGATGTGAATCCTCTTAACTGTGCATGTTTTTTGTTTGATTTATCATGATTAAGTGTTTTGCCTGGTGCATTTTAAACCTTTCTTTTTTCACACTGACATATTTTTACAAATCAGAATGTCAGAGGTGTAGAGAGGTGACTAGCACCGGAGGAAAAGAGACCTTCAGGCCAACATGTCAACCTGGCATATTAGATCGCTAAAAGCAGGGCTGAGGAGCTGCGGTGTCCTTGAATGACTCTAGGATTCCTTAACTGACATATCCAACTGGCTACACTGCACTTTAGCTTCCTCTAAAGATATCTATAGACAGAGTAGAGGGATGGTAAAGCTTCAGAGGGGTTCAGAGCACTATATCTGGACAGCAAAGTTATGATCCATCGTCTGAAAGGCAAAAAGGTAGGTTTATTGCAGCAGGCATTCTCTGAGGGGCTGCCGTGAAATCCATGGTGATTAATTTAGTTGTGGCATTGTGGTTCAGATGCTTGCCATGCGGCACCAGTCAATCTCTACATAACCATTTCTCTGACGGCACAGGCGTAATAAATCATGTCAATATGTTTTCACCCCTGACACTGAATGAACGTGGAGACTTCATTTGTATTTATCTCAGTTGCATCAGAAATGGCTTCCTTATTACTTATTTAGTGCAATATATGTGACCAGCGCTCTATGAAGTAGTGCACTACAAAGTACATGGAATAGTTTGCCATTTCAAAGCGTAGCCAGATTGACCACAAGAAGAAAGATAAGATGAGCCGTTCCTGTATTTGAGTCAAGTAGAGTGAATTAATTGGGTTGACCGGACTACAATGAACCACCTCAAGATGTGTCACATGCCACAACCGGGCCAACTTTGAAAAGACACAAAACTGGGTTTCTTAGAACGATGATTTCACACATGACCTCTAATAGCCTCCAATGAATGTTTTTTTTGATTTTGCAGGGCCAGTCAAGTGGGAAACTTGACTGGCCCTGCTTGACCACAATCCATGCACTGTAGCTGTGCAAGGACTATGGTCTGATTTAATTTAATTTAATAAATACAGCACTGAGCCGTGGACAAATGTTACCCAAACAAATTGTTAGCACTGTAATTAACTGCATTCATTGTTATTTCCTACTCTCTATGCTTTGTGCTTCAGGGTTTATACATATTGTAGAGAGCACAAAGCAAGTCGCATGTTATTCCAAGCAACCATATTGGTGGTCTCGCACAAATGGATTCTCAATCGCTACAGCTAGTATAGGGACATCCTAGGTCAGGGACAAAGTGGACAGACACAATATTGCTTCCTGAATTCCCAACAGTCTGCAACAGCCCAGATGAGACAGCCTATGTACCAAAAACAAACACCATGTTTGTACATTTATCTTAATTTAACTGTCACTGCCCGAACCTCGTGTGAAATCAATATTTATATGGACCAATTTTCCTCTATCGTGTAACTTCAAACATTGCCTTTCGACAACATGGACAAGATGAGGGTATAATTCCAAGAAAGTACAGAGAATGTTGTCACAAGAGTTTCTTGCCTCGGGATCAATACCTAAAACACGAGAGCAATCTCAGAGGTGCGTGTTGTGCTTGCATTGTGTCGGGTCCTTACAGTGTGATTGTTTAATGATGGTACAGGACAAAGCATACAATTGTCTGTTCTGGGTTTATTTGAGGCTTTGTCTCTTTAACTTCCTACAGACCACTGAAATAAGATCCACTTTTGTGCAGGTGGGTCTGTGTCTTAAAAGAAAGCTACTAGGGGCAACACTGAGCACTACTTGAGTTAAAGGTGCCCTCCAGTCACATGATTTACACCATTGACCAGTTCCCTTTCACCTGGTTACAGAGGAGTTTCACCCCCTCAAATCTGAATGAGATTATAATTTTTAAGGTGCAGTCCAGTCGGATGAGGAACATTAAGAGAGGAATTTGTCGCCCCAATGATATAGATTATAATCCTCTCTATCTGGGATATTGTTGATTGGTAACATGTCAAGTAACATTTTATTAGAATTTTTTTTATGGTGGATTCAAAAACTGCTTATTGATTTAGTGTATTTCTTTCTATCCCCCACTCATCTCAGTCCCAAAAAAACATCCCAGTTGTATTTCTAGAATCTGGAATTTTTCAATCAATCAAATGTATTTTTGTAAAGCCCTTTTGATATCAGCAGTTGTGAGAAAGTGCTACAACAACTGCAAGCAACCACAAGAGATTTGTGCTAAGCGGTGTCTCAGAGGAACTCCCCATTTGGGTCAATTCTAAAGGCTGGCCAGTCCACTTCTGGCTATGCTGGATGAAGATAATAAGAGTACATGACCTTTTTCAACTGAATTTTGCCTTACTACCATGTGGTATAAAGACCCGGCTAAGTGCTCTGGACTGCAATCTCCACCACAAGGCTCCTGCCAAGATAAACTCTCTTGGCAACAAGACATCATACCCTCAATATCATTTTACAAATACAAAAAAGTGCACCTAGCCAAAATCTATGGGAATTTGAATGCTGAGACATACAAAGAGATTTTGTCTGGTCATGCTGCATCTTCGAGGGAAAAGCTACACAAAACAGTGTCCTATCTTAAAAAGAGGTACTTTGTTATTTGTAATTGTTTGTTTGTATCAAAACACTGCTCAGATAAATTAGTTCAGCCAGGAAACGCGAGCGGTAATTGATCAGCGACGCAACAGCTGATGTCAGATCACTCCTATCACAATGTCAAATTTGTACCGGTCTATATAGACATCGGGTTATTCAGTCGGATATGCTGATGGTCGTACTAGCATGCGGGTCAAATCCACCCACCATCCCTGCCTCCACCGGTTCGGTCCTCTGTTTCCTTTATGGCGGGAATCAGTGCTGCGTACCTTGCTCATCGCCTACGGGGATTAATATTAATGATATTGTGGTGTTGATATCGTTATTAGCAGTATCGTATACACAATCATGTGTTAGCAGTGAGTTACCCCAGAGGAGTACATTGCTGTACATACGTTCTCCAATAAATGGTTAAACTAATACATGATGTTTTATGACCTTCGGAGTACTATGTGTTTTACTTTTTCATACAGCTACCCAAACAATACAATAAGAAGTCAAGGGAAGACTACACTTACATCCCTGACCTACAAAGGGAGGTAGTGAGGAGGCGCTAGATTGCGGGAGATCCCATGTAGGGGGCGACTGAGGCCAAAGGAGCCCAGGGGACTGGTGGACTGCTACCAGCTGTTCCAGAACCCATAACAGATAATCTGGTGCAGACAAAAGTCCACACAACAGAAGGTAAATAAGATAAGCTATTTGCAGAAATATGGAAGTTGCTATAATTAGTCATTCTTACGATGTGTCAGGTTTATTTCTATGCCTCTGTGGAAAATGGCAGACATTTCATTACTGTAATTGTCTTGTTTTATTCCTTAGGGCCACCTCAGGGACAAATGGAAAGCCAGAAAACTCCATATACAACCCAAGACTATAAAGAGATAAATATTATTCATGTTGGTGAATAACAGCACTTTTTAGAACAAATGTCAAACTCTACGTTGGGGAACTTTACACACTGGGTATTTCAAACTATCCTCACACAGATCACATTAGCGTTTAATATAAATACCAGGCAAAAATGGCATTGCACACATAAAAGGAGTATGTTTCACATGACAAGACAAAGTTATTATTTTTTTATTTTTATTTTTATGTCTACAACCGAGCCTCTGAATCTCCCAGGTATAGTGATTCCGTAGGATAAGAAAATAAAGAGGGTAACCCCTTATAAGAACTTGAGTTTTTGATAGATGAGGGTCTCACCTTAAACCTTACAAAGGGGATCTGGCTTAGGCTCAAGTTCTTAATAATTTGAGATAGTTATTTTGAAGCAAGAAAATGCCTTGTTTTGTGACTGTATGTAATTTCTGCCATCTGATACTTTGGCTAGTTCCCTTTTGAAAAAAACATTTTTAATCTCAGTGTATAAAAATAAAAAGTAAACTAAATCTGTCTGGATTAAAACCAGTTAATTACCCTATCAGACGTGTGTTGCAAACGCGCAACCAATAGCCAACCGGAATCACTGTACATACTCCCGCTCACAGAGAACCATGTTGACACACGGTTAACAGTCTGTAAACTGCATGCCGGCATTATTTCTGCTCAAAACTTTCAGTTGGTCCTCAGTTGTCAAAATGTCAAACCACTCCAGACAAATTTAATATTGCCTTCTCTAGAAAATGCATGATCATATGTGGCTTTGCACATTTTAATGTGTTATAAAACATGAAATCAAAATGGATTTCATCAGGTTTTGACACAAATCAACACAAAAAATTCTATGTGAAAGTTGTTCAAAATGAAGTATAAATACAAAACAGAAAATAAGTGATTGCAGAAGTATTCACACCCTTTGCTATGATACACCTGCATGAGCTGTGGTTCAACCAAGTGTCTTTAAAAGTCCTGTAATTAGTGAGTCCATCTGTGTGGAACCAAGGTGTTTCACATAATTTCAGGTTAAATACACCTGATTCTGGAAGTTCCGACAGTTGTTTCCTGCAAATTCTAACAAAAAAGACATAATAAATACAAAGGAACATTCAAAGCGAATCCGTTTTTTTTTAAAGCACCAATCATGTATGAACATTTTAAAGGCTTTGAATATGCCACAAAACTCAGCAAAGTCCATTAATGAAGAAATGAAGAGAATATGGCACAACTGTGAATCTGTCTAGATACAGGCCGTCCTCAAAAACTGAGTATCCAGGCAAGAAGGGCACTGGTCAGGGAGGCCAACAAGTGGCCTATGGCAACTATAAAGGATTTACAATCTTCCACGGCAAAGCTGGGAGACACTGTGCATACTGCAACAACAGCCCGGGTGCTTCACAAAAGTGGTCTTCATGGAAGAGTGGCAAAAGAAAACACATCAATTCTCAGCTTTTGCCAGAAGGCATTTGGGAGACCAAGTGGGAAAAGATTACATGATCTGCTGAGACCAAAACAGAGCTTTTTCGCCTCAGGACTAAGCGTTATGTTTGGTGCAACCCTAACACCACACATCATCCTGAGAACACCATCCCTACCATGACAAGGTTGCCACTGGCCACCTAACCACTAATCTGCTAACCCCATACCTTAACAAGTCCATGGTCACCTGTTAACTACAGGTGTGCTAATATATTTCCTGAAATCAATACGTACATATTTTTCATGAATTCTAATATGTTGGTATTAGGATTCATCCAAGACATTTGCTAACAAATAAATGACTGTTCTTACATTGGTTGTCATATTTTCTTCTGGTAGCATTGGTGTCACTAGGTTTTTCAGTGGTGTCAACCATGATTTTGTCCATGAAATAGTTTCAGTAAAAAGCTGAGGGATAGGACTGGGAAAATGTAACCACTGCAGAGCTATGAATGTAAGGACTCTTCACTGAGGAGTGACTTTGATCTTTTTTCAGCCTATGAAGTTTCTTTAAACAGATTTCATTGTATCATTTAACATGGTGTGATTCAAAATATGTGCAACTTAATCAAATGATTGTCATACATTTAGGCTATCAAATTTAGTTGTTTTAAGGCTCTAGTAGGGCCTTTTTTTAAAAGATAAGAATGGGTTAAAAAACAAATGTGTTTTTAAAACATTTGCCATGGACCTAGTACTCAATTTGGCCTATACACTAAACATTTTGTGGATTCCCCATCTCTCAAAGATCAGTAAAATGGTTGCTATCAAGAAGAAAATTAATAGTTTAAAAATGATAAAACAAAATCTAATATTGTATATTCAACTGTAACAAAAGGATGGATGTGTGCTCCACAATTGTGTTAAAAAATGTATACAATAAGAACACAGTTTTCTCCAGGAGCGTTTTCTTTTCACCTGGAAAGAAGAAGTAGAGAGTGTCTTGCTCACCAAACAGATGCAGCCTAATACAACAAAATAGGCACAGACAGACACTTTCCCTACAGGAATCATGAGGACAATATACTTAATATTTGACCAAATCCTTATTTTGGCCACCTAAAACAGAATGTTTTGATTGAGGTGCCATGTAAAATATATTGCTTGCACCTATGCTACCCAAATTAGAATGTAACTCAAACTGCCAAGGAACAGGGTCACAAAATGCAACTAACCGTTTCCTGTTTGTCTTGTTGAAGCCTATCTCCCTGCTGTCAAGAGCCATTCTGGCAGCTCTTGTACATCCCTTACTCTTGCGCCTGTTGCTGCCTTCTCCTACATAATGAGTGGGCTGATTAAACTGAGCATTCAACCTGGAAACCACAAAGTAATCAGTCCAGTAATGTCTGGGGTGTAGATTAAGTTAACCAAAAGATGTTTCATCATGAAAAGATTTAGGCTAAATAACATTTTTCAATGTATCTGGGAAGAACTGAAATGTATGTCCATCTTGAAACTTATTGTTAGGCTTAGGACAGCTGTAACTGCGGAAGTAAACAGTTAAGCCTTTGAAATTGCAAGATGCATCAACAGTTTCATGAGATTGGCTAACCAACTAGTATCTAACTGTCATCACAGCAGAATGACACAACATTATCTGACCAGTTGGGTCAGGTCATACTATAGTCTAAAGTAACTATACATAACTAGTCTTGTGAGGCCACACCTACAAACCTGGTCATTCCTCCTTGGAGGTCTGAAAATGTTTCTATTTCAAAAAGTTTGAATGAAACAATGGCGTACATTGCTAACATTTCTGTTGGATGTTACATTTCTTCGCATGGTAAGTGATGTGTTTACTGATTTTTGGTAATTACATTTTCATATTTATTTATTTATTCAAATTTTCTAGAGTGCAAATAAGAAAAGAAAGTAAAAAAACAAAACAATACTTGGTAATAAGTAATCAACACCTTTCTAATAACCAAAATATGAATATAACAACAACAATCTAATTATAATACAGAAAAAGCAGTCATCAACAATAAAAAAAGTAATTGGTCTATAATTAACAAAACTACTGCTACTGTTGAACTACCATTGCAACAAATGAATGACCTATAATAGATTCAGAATATATACATAATCATACATTATCTACATAATAACCCACATTACTTACAAATATCTCAACATTCCTATGAACTTAAACACAAAGAGTTTGTTCTGAATATTTGAAAAAGGGCTTTTTTAAATGTACTTTGTGTTTTTAATGTGGCAACATCTAAAGGTAAACAATTCTATTCAGTTGGGGCTTTATAAAAAAATGTTGCTGTTGTCAATTTATTTAAGTAGAAGACTGTGAAGTAGAAGGAGTAGAAGGAGCTATCAACACTACTTTAGAAAACCCATCACCCAACGGTAAAGGTCCTGTTATATGATCTAAAGCTAGTGTGAAGTCTGGTTGCACTTATTATGATTTATCTTGCAAATGGTTATATTTGTTCATGACAGAATCTAGTATGCACTTGTTGGAGCTCTGCCCAAGAAAAATATTTGACTGGGTTGACATGTTTCAAGGCAACAAGATTTATACTGGCATTCCACGCCTTCTATGTTCAAGTTGATCAGGCCAAGCATAGCATGACTAAGCTGTAGCTAACAAGCTCATAACATGCATGTTACAAACATTACATGCGTAGCTACCTATCCAACATTAGCTTGCATGTTCAAGTGTTAGATGAACACTCCTAGGTCAATAAAATGTTTACCAATTTGTACAGCAATGGAAATTCATTTAGTTTTGGTTGTTTGCTAGTGCTAGGTAGTTAGGTCCTACTACATACAGTTGACTAATGCAGCAACCTACACACAACTTAGTTATGCTAATGAAAAAGAAACAACATGTTATGTGATTGGGGGAAATTTCTGTCTGAGCCAAGCAAACTGCCTACTCTCTGCAGCCTTTTTTAGGGATGCGAATGTATCAGAATTGCTCCAAATAGGCTCCAAGCATTAGACCTAAAACTCAATTTACCATTACAGCTGCATGAGGCGTTGTTTCTCGTATGTGCTGTAAACAATGAATTGTTCCATCTGTTGTTTGTTGTCATCGCATTGGTCATCTGCTTCTGTTTTGTCTTGTTGGTGTTCTCTAGTATGATGTGGTATCAGAAAGAATCATTATATCAAATCCCTTAAAAATTCTTACTGTTACATACAGTATGGTATTGAACTTAGTTTCAAGATTGGGAAGTTTGGGAAACTATACTCAAAGAAATATTGTATGGAAAAAGTGCTGCTGAAAGTCACTAAAGTAATACAAATGTAATAAATCTTCACAGTTATAGGCTAATATTATGTGTCCTAGTTACAGTATTCTGAAGTTCAAATGGTCATATATAACATATAATCTGTGACTGCCTCAGAGAAGAGAGTGAATTCCTTTGTGTGATGGAGGGTAGATGACTCATAGAAGCTAGCTACATATGCCGTATCTTCATTTGATCATGCTGTTGCAGGAATCTTTCTTCGCAGGAAATACAGAAGTATAGTGTATGAAATTTACTTGCCATAGAAATGTATCGAACCCTACAAAAAAAATAATCTTTTAATTTTAATCCACACAATAATTCACATAATAATTCAGTAATTCCTGCTGGTGGCCAAACTCACTTGATAGGTAAAGGATCTTTGATCTACATAAATTGATCATTATGCTGAAAATGTGAATGCAGTGCATTTTGACTTGTTAGTGTGTTTTTTATGGTCATAATTGGCGATGTTTGAGTATATGCAGGCATTATAACCGACAGTATGACAATTTATCACTCCATGTTTGCTGATACAGTGTATAGAACTGTCACTCCGATATCCCAATCAATTTTCACTATTCTGAGAATCTTTGACTGTCATGACTCAATTGAGCACAGTAATTCGTATATATATTAACAACCAGCTGGTCTGTTTCTCATGACCACCTCATCTTTACAATAACAAGATATATACACATTGCATGAACTCTCTCACAGAATATTATTTTGTTGACAGCCAGTTCATGTTATTTGGTTAACTGGTATATTTTCTAGGGAGAAAAGCTGCATGCCACAAATCCTGAGTTCGTTTCAAGGGAACTGTGATATACAAAGCTGGGATGTACTGTTTGGGTTCTGTTTTGGAGATGTGACTGTTTAAAGATTCATGAGAGAACACAGTGATATCAGGAACACCTGGGCTTAGTGTTAGGTTCGGAGGCAGGGGCAGTAGTGGGAGCTCTGAGACAAGCTCACAGGACACCAGATGGCATCAGTGGTATTGACGAGTCAGCACATGGACAGACCAAAATCAAAATGTACTGTCTTAAATTCAAGAAGAGAGCTTTAAGAAGTGCTGAAGAAGCAATGTATAGTAATTGGAGAAAGTGCCAACTGTATAATAATAGCATGATTGTAAAGACTTTCTACAAAATATAAGAAAAAGTGTAGGAAGATATTTAATAAACACAGTGATGCACATTACTTAAGTTCTGTATGTCTACTCCTAGAGAATACATGAATGTATATATCAAGCCCTATGAATACAAAATGTCAAATTATTATTCAGAGGCTTAGAGCACTGGAGTATCTTGTAGGTCAACCAAAACACGTATTCTGTACATCCCCCTTGCTTTTTCAGTTCAAATGGCGTCTCAATCATGCATCATCTGAGTGTGTTGAACAAAGGTTTATTAGTCACCTTTTTCTACCATTCCATCAAGCTGTATAACAATACAATTTGGTGCACACTTTGTATAAATGCATGACCAAAAAAGGCAGTGGAACTCGCTCCACAAAGTACCAAAAAGTACCAAAGTACAAGTTCCATTGCTAATGAATGTACCTGTGGCTGGCCAAAATGCATCAATACAATCCACTTTGAAAACAAACTGGACACCCTCCCATCCCCACCATGCAGCATTTCCTCTGCAGACCTGCCAACGTACACTAATTAAATGCCAGAAATTAATTTCAGTGAATCCCAGTGTCTCCACACAGCGTGCAGTGCACATGAATTCTACCACATCGGGGCCCTTTGCCACTACGGATGGTGATTAGCTGCTGGTGCTCCAACTTCCTGTGTTGAGATTTCCACACACACACACACACACACAAAGACAACATAACTAAGAGGCATGTTTCTGGGCACTAAAAGCCATGTTTATGGCTGTGCTGGGAATTGACTACTGGGCCCGGTGTCGGGTAAGCGTCTTGAGTTGGAACTAATCCTGACCTAAAGGAGCAGTTCTATGGTGGCCGGAGCTGTGTAGGGATGGGAACGGCCGTAATGAATAGTGAGAGACTGCTGCAAGGATCAAGTCTGTCCTGATTGTAAAATTGTGTTTGAGTTGCACAGATAACACTGGCATTACCACCGGCCTGTACACCTGCTGAAAACAATTGCCCGCAAGACTATTGAGCTGGTCCTTTGGTGTGCTTCCCATGTTTGGTTTGCTTGTGCTGAAATTTGAAAGTCGAGTGAGTAGAGAATTCCCTCTTTGGGGCATGGATGGGCGGATCAAGGCCTGGAATGGCTAGCTTCAATGACCTGAGGTAGTGTGGCTGCACCAAATTTCACTTGGGAGCCCACTTAGTCAGAATCAATTCTCCTGGCCTCAATACTCAATTACCACAGAGCTACGACTGAGGATCTGTGAAGGTGACAGCGCACACCATTGGAGACCTGTTTCAGGGTGATAAAAAGAGCTACTGTGGAAGCAAATGAATGCTACACAGGCCAAACTAGTGTTCCTGTGGTTGTGCTTCAGCTCATACAGTTCATCTTCATTCAGCCAATTTCAAAGTTGAACCATGGAAAATCTTTCTGATTCCCCACTTACACACTTTTACGCCTACAGCACAGACCTTTTTCAATTCCCTTAAAAGTATGTGCAGCAATGTATACTGTACCCTACTAGTAGAGCAGTTATCCTTTCAATTTCAAAATTAATGTATTTCTATGTACAGTGTTTTACAGCACATGATGGTTCCTGTGTTAATCCAGAGGGAACACTGTCTATGCATGTTGAAATGCTGAGAAGAGGAAGGTAAAATGCCTGAGGGGCTCCCGTCTTTGTCTCTAATGAAAGAATAGAGAAGGGCAAAAAGGTCTCTGCTTCATAAACAGCACAACAGACAGGTCGTTAACCCTCCTCAGCCAGCTATATTAACTACAGGCTCCCTCTACTTCAAGCTCCTCTCACCTCCCTTGCATCTTTGAAAGCATCCTCTCGTGCTTAGAAGGCATGTGGGAGAAATACATGCTGTTTGTGCTGCTAGCGTACAACACACCTGAGTAGAGGGGGCAGAAGTGTCCCTATTCTTTTTGTGAAACATAAGCTTGTCTCCACTCAACTCACTAGTGGAACTTAAACCCACTGATATACCTGCAGGCATGAACAGGGCCACTTTAACAAAGCTGGGACCCCATTGGTGAATGACCAACAATCACTGTCGACAGACCAATCAAAGTGTGGAATAAGCAGCCTTTGCTAATTAGCCAGCGTATTAGCACACTTTGCTACTGCTAGTCATAAAATAGCCCAACTGATGATAACATCAGAGAGCACAAACAAATACGGCCCAAATAAAGGGAAGGGAGCTTGCAAACATCAACCGGATCCCTAGGTGGACATTACATAATCCCAGAGTAATATATTCATGCAGTACAATAAGGACGGGATCCTGCATGCTGCTTAGGAGAGCTGAGTAGACACTTTACCCTGCTTTAGCTACTCTATGGGGGAAACGGGAGGAAGTGGAGGGAGGTGGGAGGAAAAGAAAGACATTCTGACAACAGGAACCATACTGTTTGTTATGGCCAATACAAACTGCAAGGGTAAGGACTTGTGTTACCTGACCTGTGTCTATAAATACCTGTCTGTCAGGTGAACTGGTTGCTTCTAAAGAACAAAGTCCCTGTGAAACGGTGCATTGCACACAAGGATTTAATTGGCCAGGGGCCAGGCCAGGCTAACCCTGACACCTTATGAGAGCCAGGCCAAGCTGAGCCACATCATCTAATAGTAATGCAAATTCCCCAAACAATACCGAAGTCAGCTATAATCAACATATCATAAAGCATTTGTAAAAAAATAATATATGTATATAAATATGTATCTCTATTAACTTTTTTTCCCCTATTCACACTATCTCGTAGCAGGAGACATACTCTAGTGAACAGACAGGACACACTGTAAATATCAAACAGCTTGTTGAGTCGCTGAAGTAGGCCTTTACAACAAATACAATTGGAGGAAAACTTTGTAAAACAAAATTTCAAGGAGTCTATAGGCAATTATAAACTGGTTGGTTCGAATCCTGAATTCTAAATGGTTGATAGCTGTGGTATATGAGACCATATATCACAGGTACGACATCACTTTTTACTGCTCTAATTGCTTTGGCAACCAGTTTATAATTGCAAGAAAGGCATTTCGGAGTTCCTATACTGCAAATATATCATGCGCTATACTATATTTGCGCTATACTGCAAATATATCATGGCTAGGCATTGTCCCCGACCTATGAACAGCTCTTAGCCGTGATATATTGGCCATATATTTAATTACACCATTATTTAACAGTACTGCATGCCAGAGGCTTGTGGATTTACAAAGAAATAACAGGATTCGTAAAGCAGTGGACAGATTCATTCAGGCTAGAAGTGTAGTGGGTCTAATGATAGCCTAGTTGGTAAATGTCAATAGACTATTAGTTTTATTGTTTCCATTAATCAAATTGATAGTTCAGTGCACTGGTATTCTTGTGGACAAATATGCAAAGATAGGTATTGACTTTTCCAGTGATTGAAAGTTACAGTGCATGTTGACAATGTTGAAAACACTAAAAGACTCTACATAATAAAAGTTGCAGGGAAAATCTGCATACTGTAAGCTGCCAGATAATAGTCAAGAGATCATAGTGATCATAGGCTAGGCCGCTAAATGAATAGGGGTTATATGTAAACATATAATTATAAGTTAGGTAAGGCCACCAAGTTATCGATGAACGTTTCTAAGGGATTATGTTAAAATCCTATTAGACCCACTGATTCGCCCAAACTTACATTCTATTTTGTAAATTAAAGGAACCAGTACCATCTTAACTCAATGAAATCAGTGCAGTAGTCTTTAGACATCTTTCCAAAAACTGCTTCCTGCTTTTGATAAACCCTTATGAACAACCCTCTCATTTCATTCCTGGATGAGAGAGGAAAGAAAAAAGATATCAAACCAAGCTCTAATAGAGTACTGTATCTATATGTTGTGACAATACCACCCTCGATTATTAATGATCAGTAGCCCTTATATAGAGCTAATTACGGTGATGTAAACTGGTGGAGGCATGCAGAGGCTTGCCGGCATGATGCGAAAACGGCACTGGTTGTGTTATTACAGCAGACACAAAAGACTTACAGCAGGCACAAAAAAGTTACTGCCAGCTACTGCAATAGACTGTCTCCCCACGGTCCATGATGGGATGTTTCTCTTCTTCTTAGTCTTGAAAAGGTATTTGCACAGAACTCAAAAAAGACTGCATAGCCGGGGATATCACGACAAGGTGCATAGCTTCCAACAGAAGGGCAGAGAGGGAGCTGGCTTGCGTTAAGCTGAACTGCAGTACAAATACGGAACAGGCAGCTCTTTGTGCAGGAGGAAATATCATTACACACACACCACTGAGGTGACCTGAGAGACTAAGAGCACTGATCACACACAGTTTAAATCCAACCAGCTTATGCTCCGGATGACATCCAAGCATTATCTGTTATCTCTGTCACACTGAACACAGTACAGATAACACAGACCACTGTGCTGATATTGGATTAAGTGAATTAATTTACACAAGGCTGAAGACATTAGGTTTATAACAAATACTGCTCATCCAGTCGTTCCAAAAATGTCCCCTATGTTCCATTAATGTCTTAAAACTGTGGCTACATTATAACCAGGCACGTGCACAGGTAAGGCTCAACCAGTAAAATTGTGCGTATTTAATGTAGAACATCACATGCCCCTTTGCTATCTAGTGCCCTTTCCAGGTGACATGTGCCCAACCGCCTTGGTGACGTGCATCGCGCACACCGATGGGCGTGCAGCGTCCATTTTTTTTACTCACATCACTCACTCCAACACATCGTCCATCCGTGTGAGCCGACAATTCCGGCCCCTTTTTCAGATTCAGCACATGCCCCTCGGAAGGTCTGTGCACGGTACTGATTATAACCAACACGTTTGCTCACTGGCAGATGAATGACATCTTTGTTACCGTGACAGTTTTGTGTTGACATTAGGAAAGCACCTGTTGTGTTAAGTTTTGTTTTCATGCTGTCACATAGTGATTGGATCCTTAAAGCAAAACACAAGCTGTCGAGGCTGGTTTGAGATCTCTGACAAGTGGTGAAGGAGCTCACAGAGTCACATGCATGACTTCGCTTATTTAATTAGAGACAACGCACCACTAAAGACTCTTCCCAAATTAATGTAGTTATGGGGAGAGGCTCGGATCTGAAGATGAGTCTCAACTGTCTAGATTGTCTTGTTCTGATAGGATTTCCAAAACAAAATGACAGTGTCCATCTGGAGCAATCACAGATCAGCAACATAGAGATAGGAGACGCCGCATGTTGGTTTGAAAAGTAAAAAAGGTCATAATATACTGTACATTTCCAAAGACACAGAGCCTGTCTGAAAGCTTAGATTGATTAAAGGAAGTGCTGATTCATTTTTACCAGACAAAATGCAACCTGACCTTTTAATGACACCCATTACAAAATGTGTATCAAAGAAGAGAGTTCCATTGCTTTCATAGTCAAGTATGCGATCTCGAGCACACTACCAGCCTACAAACGTCTGCTGAGAACATTACTTCCATAGTAACAAACATCATTCGCAGTCATAAACAGATATGTGGAAACTGAAAGCCACTTACCCTGAAGAGGCGCAGGATGTTGGCCACCATGATTGATACCGAGCTGGCAGAGGCCCCGATGACACCCACCACTCTCTCAGGTTTGGTGATGATGGGTGGCCCGCCGCTCAAGCACTTTATGTCTGTGCCATCCTTCTCAATGAGTGCCTGGACAAAAGTGAGAGATTGCTCCAGGGCATGAGTGTCCCGGGAGCAGGTGTCCAGGATCCTGGCCCCCAGAGTGATGTTGGGCAACAGGGTGTGGTCACTGTTGATGCGGTCCAGTGCAAACAGCATGGCCTCCAGTCTGTGGATACCCTTCTCCTTCTTAAGTTCCCCACAGGCTTTACCATCATTGCCTCTGGCATGTACCGGGAAGAGGCCACCGAGAGAGATGTCCCCGTCTATGCGGATGGAGTTGAGGTGTGTGTGGCCAGGTGTCTTTGGCTTGGCCCCCAGGGCTACCAGGGCACAGCAGGCCAGGAGAAGGACCCTGCAGGACCAAGCCGGACCACCTCCATGGCATCCACTCTTCGCCCTCATAATAAAGCTTCCCAGAAGAGTCATGTCAAAAAGGGCGAGCTAAACCTTAATCAAACTAAATTAAGTCCCTCTTAAAAAAAGAGATTAAAATTCCCATAAACAAATGGCCTGAAGGTGAGCCGCAATATCCTTCAGAGCGCTGCTCATAAGAATCTTCTCATGTCTCTCAGCTCCGACACCATTACAGTAATGCTAATGAGCCTTTTCTCTCCCTCCTGTTTCTTGCGGTGTGCTCTCTGTTTGCACTGTTACAGGGGTGGAGACAGTGTGGAGTTACTAAACAGTTTTGGATGAGGCAGGAGTGGGTCCATAGACAGCCATCTCGGGGGGTATTAGAGAGAACAAAGATGGGAGATAGGCCTCTTCTTCTCCACTCCTTCAGGGGTGTTTAGCTTCTTTCTCTCTCTCTAACACCCCAGGTGCAGTCAAAAGGTCCAGTCAGCCCAAGCAAACCCGCAGGTTCTCAGACATGGCCTTTCTCCTCACCAGACTCCTGAAACATAAAAGGGCAAAGTGATGAGATTCTGGGGGGAAAAAAGAGTAAGAGCAACAAATGTTTCCCCATGTAAATGTCTTTTCGAGGGGGTTTACACCGTATTCAATTTCCGCATAATTTCTTTAACAATTACTGCGGCTCTAATCAACTGTCCTCAGCTACCACACACTGCTTTTCAATTTAATGAAACACGAAACACATTTTCCACAAACAACATTAGGATAAGGATCAGATAAGAAGCCATGTCATGCTTTTCTTATGTCTTTTCATAAACATATCTGTGAAAACACCTGTGCTCTGGAGGGTGACTGTTCCTAAAGGAATGTATAGGAATATTCTCAACCTGAAAAATTGCCACGCTAAATACTGCAGTAGTAGAAATATTTTTATTTTTCTATTTCACACCACCACTTGACTTGCTTTTAGAGCACTGTTATGAATTATTTCTGTAAGGCCTTGTACATAACTGATTCAGAGCCCAAGTCCATAGGCAGCTTCATAACCACGTCCCACTCGTGGAGAGCAGAGTTCCTCCAGGGTGTTTTACCAATGGGATATAAAATATCCTGTTTCAAATTGAGGATGCTTATAATCAAAGTGGAATATTCCTTGACTGATGTAGACATCTGCCTGAACCCCAAATTTTACTTGCTTAGTTCTCCTCTCCAAGCCGTTATCTTGGATGTGTCTCCTCTGTTTTGACAGTATCACGTGTTGTTGTGAAATAGCTGGACGATGCTTTCACACTCACGAGACAGATGGTGATCTTGGCATTAACAGCTTACTCATATTAAAACTGGCTTGACACCATCTTCTATTGGCTTCTT
The DNA here is from genome assembly GCA_016801175.1 of Esox masquinongy. Taxonomy (NCBI): domain Eukaryota; kingdom Metazoa; phylum Chordata; class Actinopteri; order Esociformes; family Esocidae; genus Esox; species Esox masquinongy. Next base: position 189,527 of record JACXGI010000037.1, on the reverse strand, counting down.
CATTTACCTCTTCTTTATGGTTTACTGGTGGACTACTCCCAAATAAAAGGTGAAAACATCAGAACGAGTGGGATGTCAATAATTACCCGGGGGGAAAAAATGATATTGGGAATAAAGAATTTGTTTATTTTGAATTACCACAAAAACACCGAGCAAAACAATATGTCTTCTGTTAAAAGCAAGACGGGAGCCTGCTGTGGACTCCTGAAGTCCCAGATATTGTTCTGTGGCTGCTAATATGATGTTCAGTTTGCGAACGTTGGCTCATGCACCCTATCACAATTTCAACAATGTTTTTCTGCACTTCCATTTTCCTTCTACACCTTTTGGCTGCACAGATTTACAAAAACCAAATTCCTTAGTTTTTACATTGTAATATTTGTAGAGTGAATGATATTCTGCATATCTTACATCCTTTTACATGTATAGGATGCTCTTCTTTGTCAAGAAATAAATGCACCAATCAACTTTCATTGTTGATCTTTGATGCACCATCATCAACCATCCATCATCGGGGGTTTCACCTCAACTTCCATCGAAACTCCAAAGATGACTGTTAACAGGTTCCTTACCAAAGCATGACACCTGGCTTGTCAAGATTCTGGTAACTACTCTCTGCTCCTCAGACATACAATTTACTAAAACAAGGCTGCTGTTGGTGATTCAGATCAAGTCAACTTTTCCTAAAACTTGTTTCATTTTTAAGCTCATCCGGAACTCTCACGTACTCATCTTCATCCCAAAAATGCATACCAACTAGAAGCAAATTCTTATCAACTAACTCAACATTTAACAACATCCCTGCACTACCTCTTTTCCTTCTTACTCTCTAACATTACTCTGTGCTTCCTAATTCATACCCGATGTCCGTTAGCACCATCTTCCAAGCAGTCCAATCCTCCATTTAAAACAAAGTGAAGTTCTTTAGGCAAGAAGCCACAAGTGACAGCAATTAACTGATTTAAGGATTGCAGACTGTTCATTCTAACAAACCAGTAAAGATTGTGCTGATACATAAAGACCTATTAACTACAAAGTTAGTAACATTGCATGTTCCTATAAAAATACAAAATGCAATCACACCATGAGGTCTGCCTAAATGATTATCATCCATTAACACTCACATTTGTCACTATGAAAGCTGTCAAAGGGTGGTCATTGCTCACATCTACACAATCATCCCAAACACTCTGGTCCCATTCTCCTTGTCATACCGCCGCAACATGTCAACTAGCAACACAATCTCGACTGCACTCCACACTGCCCTCTCCCACTTCCAAAGAGGAATACCGGTGAGAATGCTATTGATCAATTACAACTCAGTGTTCAACACCACAGACTTAACGTAGGGCCTCTCAGGGGCGCTCGCCTCTGACTGTCCACTGCACACAACTCCAACACCATCATCAAGTATGCTGACAACAAGCTAGCGATAGGCCTGGTTACTGATGGCGACGTGATAACCCATAGGGAGGACATCAGAGAACTGGCAATGTGCAGCCAGAAGAGCATCCTGTCCCTCAACTCCAGCAAGACAAATTAGCTGATTTTGGACTAGAGACAAGGAGGAACAAGATCGCCCCAATTCACATCCACAGGGCTGAAGTGGAGCAGGAAGTGAGCTTTAAGTACAGGGGGATGCTTCAACAAAAAGGATGGTGGCCTGATATATGTCAGCAGGGATGTTTGATAGGGAGACCTGATTAATGGATAGACCTGATTTGAACAGGTTATTTCAAAATAGTTGCAGTGTTGTATTAGTCTGGTATGACATTATTTTGCTTAACTAACCCTTTGTGAGCAGTAATAAAGAAATAAGTTGACAACATTAGCAAGAACTTCACAGTGACAAGTCCATTGGTACATTAACAAAGTATTTAAAAAGTATAAATACCCAATATTATTATAGATGAGGCAGATAAAAGATGTAAAGTGTAGTTAGAGCTACCAACTATATTACATAATTTGTGGAAAAATTCTCATTCCTAGCAATGCGCATTGAGAGATTAGGAACAAGGATTTCTGAGTTAGGATTAGGATTCCGGTCCCTACAAGAATAGAAAAACAAACATGTTTGTGTGTGTCATCCAGGTCTATGTGTACATCTGGGGACCAGATGTCCCCACAAAGTTAGTAAAACATGACATGTTGTAAGGGTTAGGATTTATGGTTAGGGTTAGGACTCAGGGGATAGGAAACATGGATTTATGGTTAGGGTTAGGACTCAGGGTATAGGAAACATGGATTTATGGTTAGGGTAAGGTTTAAGACTTTAGGAAACAGATTTATGTCCCCACAAGTTTTGAAAAACGAATGAGTGTTTGTATTCCAATAAACAAATGAGTGTTTGTATTTTTTCTAACCCGGTGGGGTCCGATAATCTATTGAGGATAGGGTTAGGTAAAATAGGATTTTGCGACCCTACTAGAATAGTAAATTCTCAAGTCTGTGCACGCGTGTGTGTGTGTGTGTGTGTGCGTGCGTGTGTGTGTGTGCATGCGCGAGTGTTGCTGGCAAGGGTGTCATCGCTCCACAGCAGGCCCTCCTCTTCCACTGTGCCAGACTAATAAAGTGGTGGATGTGTGCCCAGTAGGAAAGGCCTGCAGCTTCGTTTGTCTCTTCTATTCCTCTCTGGGTGTCTGCCTCTGAGTGTCTGCCTCTGTTGGACTATGTATCACTGTGTATCCTCTGTTGGACTGACTGACATAACCAGTGAGTCCAACATTACCTGCCTCTCATGCTTTCCCATTCAGGTAGTTCTCAGCCCTGCCTGGCTTGACATGGGAGGACAGGAAACGTCCTTATTAGCAAACAGGTGATAAAAGGAGATAAAAGTGCATGCTACTCCTTTATCCAAACAATGGTCAGTAGGGACATCTTTGTCGTGGATTTGGTATCCTTGTTTACAATTAAATGAATGATGTGTCGATATCATTGATTGAAATAAAACAGCCTAGTATTCTGCCTGATGAAGTAAAGACTGCACTGCTTGCACATGCATCTGCTTTTATTTCAGCCAAGAAATAAAGACACACACCTCCTGTAACTGTACAGTACAGAGACACAGAAAGAGGACGAGCTGCTTTGTCTGGCTTATTCTGTCCTGCTGGGATACAAAAGAAGATATTTATATCTTCACGGTCAGATCAGCCTCCTAAAACGTAGAATTCATTATGAATGAAGGCTTCCCAGGCTCAGCTCAAGCACATCTACTCCTGGAGAAAGGTCTGCGGGTTTGACTGAGGGACAGGGTTGCCCCTACTACATGTAGACAAACCCCCCTCCCCCCATTGGCAAAAAAAGAACAGAGCCTCTTCTAAATCCCAATTGCCTCAAAAGGCAAGAAGCAGCTCTGTCAGGGGGTATACAATGGACACTGGTTTTGTAAAGGAAAGAGGGAGACATGGAAAGAGATGAAGAAAGCGTAGAAGCAGCTGACGGTCCACTGAGGATGTGTGAGGCTGGCTTGGCACAGCTTAAAGGGGACACTCAGTAACACCCTCCCTAATCAAACGCCTAATTTGGGAACAATCCAACTCTCAAAAATGAGGAAAATGCTTTACAATCTTGTTGATCGGGACAGCTTAGCTCGAAACCAACCCGTTATGGCCTTTAGTCAGACTGAAATTTTGCCATGAGAAAATTTGCCATCTCGAGAATGTTCAGTACCTAGCCTTGTAAATACAAACCGAGCTGCAGTTCTAGGTCAGCTATGATGTCATTTTAAGACCTTCAGTGTTGCTGAAATCCAACCATGGCCTTCTCTAAACCCATGTAGTGTACAACAGAAAGAGTAAAGTGGTACTCAAAATGGTGGGATATCTGTTTATCATTCAAAAACATTTCATACCCATGACAGAATAGAGATTTTTGCAAGTCTAATTTTTGCAAAATTTGAACAGAGGGACAGCCTCCGCTTTCCAATATAAGGGAATTTCAGAATTTAGTGGCTAGTGGTTGAACAGGGCAGGCGATTGGAACAAAAATAGTTAATAGTTGTGGAAAGCTTAAACAAAGGGGGGGGGGGGTCTAGATTGCCAAACCTAGCTGATTTGTCAAATTTCAAAACTCTTTCCGAACCTCCATCACCTGAACTGGATGAAACGACAAATTAGGGGAGTTCTGGGAGGAAACTTTACCTGTAACCAGAGCAGGAGTGCCGGCAGCGAGAATTCAGTTGTGTGGCAATTTATTGCTATAGGCAGATGGACTGAACAGTGTCCCACAGCAGTTTTGGGTTAGAGCCACAGATACCAAATATTTTTTATATAAACTTGCCTTAGCTTTCCGAATAAACTGAGTGCTCTGGTTCCTAGTTTTCCTAAATAATTTGCCAGTCAGAGAGCTTTCTGGAGCCTATATTAATATGCTAGAGTCTGAGTGCTGAATCAGATTCAATATTTTGATCAAATATTTAAGTGGAGCATGTTTAAGGACAGTGAGTAAAGGGTTTTTAAAACAGGACAAGGTTTCCAAAACAGAAGGGATAAGGATAATTCTATGCCAGTGTCCAGAGGAATGTCATGTAGACAGGCCAGCACAAGTGGTTAAGCCAACATTTGAAAATAATGAGAGGAAGGCATTTGACTGTGGTACTATCTAAAAAACAGGCAATGATACAAGGATCACTAAGGTATATGAAAAACATTGCTGAGATGTACTTGCCGATCATGTTATTTAGGATAATATCAAAGTGCTCTAGTTCAAAGAATTAAGGTTGTATTTGGTGGGTTCCTGTATGATTTGATAGAGATTTTGGGCGTCCAGCTGTAGTTCAACTGGGGAAGGGTTTTGAGTATGTCCCAGTTCGTATCACCTAATAACATATTCTGAGGAGAGGTGGGGGCAATTAGTTCACTGAGCCACTCGGAGTTGATGGGGTGTCCATAGCACACAGCCACAGTTGGAGATTTGTTATGACAGAATTTGACTTACAAATAACTGGCAATTAGAATCTCAAACTGTTAAGTCATGGATCTTGACAGGATAACAGAGCATTGTCTTTATAGATGGCCTCACCACCACGCTTGGTTGACCTGTAAGGGTTGCAAACGTCTCAGTTAGTAGTACATTTCCAAAAGAAAGATTCTGATATGGACAATACATCAGGTCTAGAGGTGACTGGTGATGTTGTCAACACGAAGTTTGGGGAGGAAACTGGATATTATATGACTAAATATAAGGTATTTTCAGTTGGAGAAGTCATCAAACGACACCTAATTAGGGTTCTGCAAGACAACATTTCTAACAGAGTTTACAGGGCCAGGATTTAAATGACCATTGCCAAAGACAAATAATAATGGGATAATCAGGCTACAACTAAGAGCTTTGCATGCAGACTGTTTAGGATGTAAGAGAGGGTTATTGATGGGCTTGGGGGAAAACTGTTTTATAAGCAAGCAGACAGATAGAGAGTTAATGTAATGAATGTCCCAGGTCAGCGTTCCTTAAGATATGGTGGTGATCAAAGAGGTTGCATTCCTGGATTCAAGTGTAAGACTGACCATACCACCGGGACAGGGGTATGAATGTTGTGCCAGTCAGTAAACACGGTGGCATTGTAGGGAGGTTTACATCAGAAAAACCTAAAGACAAGAAATGAAAAACAATTTTAAAAATAAATGGGCACAGTGATACATAGTGCAAAAAGGTCTAGTCCAGAAGTCTCTGCATTTGGTGAAAAATCCTTAGGGAATGCCAAAACACAGTAGCCAGCAGGCAGATTATAGGATTGTCCATTCATCTGATAATCCATGTCAGTAGAATACTATTTAACTGTGAGACCTGTTGTTACCATTTTCTGTGGCACGAACACACCCTCTCCTGCATGAGCATCAGTGCCAATACCCCAGTTAGAACAATCAGGCACAAGGCTGCAAACTGGGGCCATTGAATGCAGCTCAGCTGCCACCCTTTGACGAGGCACACGTGAACCCTAATCAGGCCTAGTCAGGGGAGGATAAAAGGACCACAGAAAAGCAGCTCTGGGCAGCAGAAGAAAAGAGAATGCCGCTGTATGTCCAGAACTACCACTGTGAGACGGTTAGATGACACAGCCCCCCCCCCACCCAGCAGTTATGTTTCACTCTTCCTTTTGCTACTTTCTTTCTATCGAAAGCCTCCCAGGGTTTCTGTGTAACATTTTGCAAATGTGTACCAAGATCCATCTGGATCCTTCCTCAGAAGCGTGCGGTACTTTGTGTTACCTCGGCTGCAATTCAGATTTACAGCATTTCGTAGGTGGGGACCAGATGTCCCCACATGTGACAACAATACGGGAGATTGTTGTCACATGTAGCACACAGCCAGTACTTGCCAGAAATTCCTGCAGTTCCTTTAATGTTGCTGTAGGACCCTTGGAAGCCTCCCTGACCAGTTTTCTTCTCGTCTTTTCTTCAATTTTGGAGGGACGTCCAGTTCTTAGTAATGTCTCTGTTGTGCCACATTTTTTCCACTTGATGATGACTGTCTTCACTGTGTTCCATGGTATATCTAATGTTTTGGAAATTCTTTTGTACCCTTCTCCTGACTGATATCTTTCAACAATGAGATCCCTCTGATGCTTTGGAAGCTCTCTGCGGACCATGGCTTTTGCTCTGAGATGCAACTAAGAAAATGTCAGGAAAATCCTACTAGAACAGCTGAACTGTATTTGTGATTAATCAGAGTCACTTTAAATGATGGCAGGTGTGTAATGACTTATATTTAACATGAGTTTGAATGTGATTGGTTAATTCTGAACACAGCCACATCCCCACTTATAAGAGGGTGTGCACACTTATGAAACCAGGTTATTGTAAGGTTTTTATTTTTCATTTTTCCCCCTCGAAGATTTCAGGTTGTTTTTCAATTGAATTGTTCACATTATAGGTCACATTAAAAGTGGAAAATTTCTGACATGATTTATCTTTGTCTCGTTCTTTTACATCACAAAAACCTGGCATATTCACAGGGGTGTGTAGACGTTTTATATCCACTGTATATCCTGAATGTGTTTGTTTATCACTCTATCCGGGGTAATCCGCTCTATGGAGAATTCTCTATAATCATAATCTAAGCATGATCATTTAAGAAGCTGCAGGCCCATTATCTGCATGCATCTAATTTTCAAATCTCCTATGTTAAGATTACAAAGCTAATACAGCAACAAGGTAATTACAGCCTAGTGGTAAAACAGCACAGACAAATAAATTGCTTGAGCACTGGGCAATTCTCCACCTAAATTACATGAAATGACAATAAACTAGATCTGAATGACAAATCCTGGCACGGTGGCACAAGGTAGGGAAAATGTCCCATTCCCAGACAAAATAATACCCTCTATAATTATTAGGACAGTGAAGAATTTTCTCTTTTGCCTCCATACTCCAAGAGCTGAGGATTTGAAATCAAACAATTACTATGAGGTTAGAGTATTGATTCTCAGCCATGAATGGATGATATGTCTATTTATTGGTTTCAGCACTTAGAATGGAAAACACTTTTTTTATATATTCCTCCTATTTCAGGGCAATAAGTTTTGAGACAAGTGGCTTGAGAGGTGTTTCAGGTTAATCAAATGGGTACCAACAAATAATTTATGTGGGCATTAGAGAGCTGTCAATGTGTAGGCTTGATTCTATGCTCTGCATTTGCCTTAGACTTCTATATCTTAAAGTTGAAAAAAAGCATGTACACAAACAGCAAATAAAAAAGTACACATCATTTTACATAAAACTGAATGTATAAAACAGAGATTTGTTCTGTCTTAGCCAGAGTGGTAGGGATTGTTGTCCAGGTTATGCGCTTTCCTGTCATTGTTAGTGATGGCCGGTGCAGTGCCATCTTCACCAGACGTTCCAGTTAGAGGACCCGGATGGGAGGTGAAGTACACATTGCCAGTCAAATATGTATGTTGAAATGTAGTTGGAGTTATAGAGGGAAACTGCTGACTCAGCTACTCAGCAGGAATCGAAGAAACATTTCCTCCATTAAAACCGGCTTTTCCAGTCTCATCTGTCATCCTAAGCCTGTAGCCAGTACGCTGCTGAACTGATGGCAGGTGTCACTGACAAACCTTTTGCTGTACTTTACGTCTCTAATTTGCAGTGCATGAGCAATGGCAGCAGTTGAAAATAGTCTGAAAGAATACATTTGTGTGGAACGTATGTTTAGAAAACTTTTAAATAAACGATTCACAGCCAGACTGGTTGGTTGTCAATGAATGTTGATAGAAAGAGGACACACCCAGCCACCTCCCCTACCCACACCCGACAATACCTCTGTATTTCAGATTTACTGCTCGATAGAACCTTCCTGCTAGGGATTACTTGGCAGCAACAGATTGTGTTGCATATTTTTTTGTTCCAACATATGAAATATGTTTGTGGGTTAATCTTATTCTAAAATATTTTATGGCTACGATCAAACATTTTAGAATGAGATGAACCCACTAACTTATTGTGTCTTTGTATGTTCAGATGACAATGAAATGGACAAGGACAGGGACAATCAGGTGGGGTGTGGGTAGTGGCAGCAGGAATCATCAGGCGGCAACTTCATCTGAAGGTAACCTCGAACAGGGCCAACCAGGCCAGAAGTATCTCAACCCACTTGACAAGTATCACAACAAACCACCCTGAAAGTGGGCAGAGTATAGTCCCCAGGGTTCACTCCTGTTGCATAAGGACAGCAAGGGGGAACAAGAGTAAGCCAGTGACTCCGCCCACAAATGGCATTGGAGAGAGGACATCCCAGAGGAGATGAGAGCCCACCAAGCAAAGACAGTAAATCCAGTGCCTTTCTGTTCATCTTCACACCCTTGGGCCAGACTACACCTTATCATTGATCTTGGTAAAGAGATGAGACCCTTAAAGGTTGAGACTGAGTCCGCATCTCTTACCTTAATCAGCAGATCATTCCACAGTAGTGGAGCTCATTGAGAGAAAGCCCTACCTCCAGCTGTTTGTTTAAACATTCTAGATACAGTAAGGAGGCCTGAATCTTGTGATCTTAGCTTACGTATAGGTTAGAAAGGCTGGACCAATTCTTGTATTGTCCTAATACATATGCTTGCGTGAAATGAGGGGATGGAACTATGAAAGTGCTGTTACTTTTAGTTGGTTAAACATATACAGCCAGAAATAAAAGATTTCAGTGTGTACCTTTGCCTCATTTTCATCTTTTAATCGTATTTTAATGATCTAGCAATTTTGACTGTCCCAAATCTTATTGAGGGCACTGTATGTCTGTCTGGATGGAATAACGTGTCAACAGGGGACTCAAATGTTCAATCCCCTTTGCTGAAGCCTGATAATGCCATGCGCTGTGCTAATAGGGCCGTCAGAGTGAGGCTGGGCGCCCATGCATCTGACATTGATATCCTAATCTGACAGGAGACTGCTGTTTGGCCGTTATGCTCCATCAACACTCACACTTAGGCCCCAAATGGGCAATACGATCACAGTGGGGAGTAGAGATGGTTTGTGAGAGAACACATCTGCATTTCTGTCTCTCTCATCTTAAATGATCTCATAACCATCTCGTTGGCATACAAAGAAATGTACACCCACATACTGATTGTCTACTTGACACACATTCAACACAGTATATCCATCTCTATTCAACACAAAAATGCCTTATATGGTGGTGTCTGCGTTTTTCGATTCAAGCCATATGTTTTCTTTGCAATTCAAGTACAGAGACTACAAAAGCAACATTTGGTGAATTAACCATTTCTTTGAGAATTTCTGTGTGCTTGGGGAAATACATTTTTGCTTCACAGTAGGGAAGCGCCAAACATTATGCTTAGCGTTGAGGCCAAAACGTTCTTAACAAAATTAACTTGCAGTAAGATATACAGAAAGACCTACTTGTATACAAGTCCCAGGTCTCTTGCAGACTTCTACTGGTTTTCTTCCAGGATTTCTCTGTACTTTGCTTAATCCGTATTGCCCTTTACCTTGACAAGCTTTCCAGAGAAACACCCCATAGCACGATGCTGCCTACACCATGCTTCACAGTAGGGATGGTCTTCTCAAGATGATGTGCAGTGTTGGGCTAGCGTTGAGGCTAAAACACTCTATTTGGGTCTCACCAGACCATAGAACTGTCTTCCACAATAAAGTGTTGAACAGTCGAAGGGCGTGAATTTTGTTAACAGACACAAAATTCTTGGAACAACAGAATGGAGGAGGAGCAGGGCACAGTCCCAAAGTACATAAACAAAGGTTTTTAATGAAAGACTTGTAATGATAAAGCGTTAAAGGAATCGAAACGTAGGCCTTGATCTGTAGACCATGAAACAAGAACGTCACAAGGAACAATGACCAGCATAGAAACAGGGAACGGGGAAGAATAAATAGGGTGGTGATAATGTGAAAACGAGACAGGCAAGGAGACTAATGACACAGGTGGAAGCAATGAACACAAGGGATGATAAACTGAACATAGAAACAGAAAGACTAGAACTTAAACACACTTAACATACAAATGTAAGAACCAACATGGCACAGGCTGTGCCCAGCTGTTACAGAATCAAATCAAATTTAATAATGATTTTAAAATAATGAAATGCTTTCCTAAAACAGCCAGTTGATGTTGTGGGCATACTCGTTTAAAACACATCGATCCGTCTACATCGTCATGACAAAGAATATATTTAATTTTTCACATTGCACCATCTTATTGTTATGCTTTCATCCTCCAACTACCTTAAACCAAAATAGTTTGCCAGTTTTACTCATTGTGTTTCTGTTGTCAGACAAATACCTTTGGAGAGATGGGAAACATCAATTGAATTGTATTAACGCACATATTATTACGATTACATTCCCATGTGGCCACACTGCATTCTGGGTTCTATTTGTTTCTATACAGGATTTTGTTACAATTAGCCTAGCATAAAAATACAAAGCTTTTGCACACCTGCAAATCTAACGATGCGTCAGAGAAGATCAAATGTCGGCAAAAGTTGAACAAGACTCCCACACACTGTCCATGTCACTTGCAATATAAAAAAAGGTTTTATTAAGAACAACGTTTCAGTCCGAGGACCTTCATCAGGTTGTTTTACAATTAGCCTAGCAACCACGCGACAGCCTGACAATGCGATTGTCTGTATTTAATTTGTTGACCTGTCATCTGGACGAGAGAGTTTTATTGTATATTACTCATATTCATCGACCAAAGTGTTTAAAATCTCTTTCCTTTATTTAATGTCTTCAATATCTCAAACTTGAATAGTTACTAGACAAATAGAATTGTTTCATAGCTGACGGAGTGAAAATTATAGGGGCTAATCACATAACACACTTATTTTTGAGCTTGTATAATTTCATGCAAAAGAATGGATTTAGAGGAATTAGTTCATTTATATTTCATGCACATTTTATTAACTAAAAGTGGAACCTGAATTGTATCATTTAATTCACAAATGTGTCTGAAAGTTGAAGGATTTATTGATCCTCTCGCTACTCTCTCGAAGTCACCCTTTGAATTTTGTTAGCAACACATGATATTGAAGGACAATCCAAGCAAGTGAATTTTGCAGAAGGGCAGTCTTGGATTTCACTGCCTGTCAGGAAAGAGAATTGCTTTTTATCTGTTTTGTAGTCAATATAAGACTCAAAGGATTTCTTCAAACAATTTTGCATTTTGGTTGTTAAGTTATTATAATTATTAAAAAAGGAACATCATATATATATATATATATATATATATATATATATATATATATAGCTCATATATTTGCATTACTGAACTATGTATATTATTAGACTGTGGTGTAGGGTGGAGAACCCCTTTAAGAAGATAATGGACCTCAAAATGGAGATTACCTCGACAGTTGCATTTAGACAGGCAGCAAATTTAAGATATTTTTCCTGTAATTAGTTTTTCAACAGTCACGTTCTATATTTTTTAAAAGCTGATTGATTAATACACTAATTAGTAAACATAAATGCAATAACAGGTTGTTTGTTTGAACTTACCCAGTGACACTGCCCATGCTCTGACAGATGACATAATGGGACACATAAAGACATGGAATGTTTACCCAGGTCTATGATCTGAAGGTGAATCCTTATAATCGGTCATTCTTAACCAAGTGGGATGTGAAAATGTAACACATAAAACTTGAAAGAATCCAATTGAATGGCCCTCCAGCTGCTAATTACAAGTGGATAACTTGTCTAATCCTTGAGCTCAGACTTTTTAAAAGACTGTGACCACTGCATTTTAAAGGACAGTTACTCACTGAAATGGTGCAAGAATAGAGAGCTCATGGGCAAATGGGCACATTAGCAAACTGATTAGACATGATTATACGTCTAATCAGACGGGCAACAACTAGTGACTAGTTTATTTTGAGACTAATATGTTTAACTCAAAGTTAGTTGACCACTACATTTAAACTGTTTGCATCAGTCTCATTTCATCAACCATTAACTGTGTGCTACATTTTGCCCACAATACATTACTGTGTAATCCTGTGAACCAATTCATTGCGGCTCCCAGTTACAGTATATTTGCTGTTGTTCAATGTAAGAATACTTGGGATATTTGCATATTCACAGTAAAACAGGAGGATTTTGGCGCTTCAGCAGATGTGTTCAAATGATTTAATATCATGCTTGTGCTACAGCAGTACAACTGGTTTTTAAAGATGTAATGTTCTTTTCCAGAGGTGTAGTGGTAAAAAACGGTTTGTAATGTAAAAAACTCCAGTGGGTGATCATGGCAAGACTAACAACCACTGCTATAAACCAAAATATTTTACATTATAGAAGCAATACATTTAATTACATTTTCAAGTCAATAAAGAATGCCAGATGTCAATTTCTGTACTTAGCCAAATCGCACATTGTCATTCCATACCATTTCCAAAATAGTTAATTGGACTGGAAAATAGAAAGTCCAGAAAATAGGAAACAATGAATGGGTTGATGTCATTCTTTGAATTTGTTTTGTGTTGTTATTATCTCATGTGCTAAGATTACACATTGTCTAAGCTCAGGGGACCCTGTTTCAATTTAATAAGACCCCACACTGGACTAGCATACTAACCTTTCTGTTTGCTTAATCCTGCATGTCTATTTGTATTGTACCCTGCCTCACAGCTCTGTCAGTAAATCGATTTATTTTGAAGAGAGATTGAAAATGTTTGGCGATATATCTTTTGCTAAGCTTACAGCTAGCTTAATAGAATTCAGTCAAATTCCTCTACTGAGGTAAGGTTCCATTTAACATGTAGCTATGAACCTCATCCTTCTAGCTAGCCAGCTTGTTAGAGCTTCCTATTTGGCTAACAGCACACAAAGCCTTTGAGACAACTAGCTACCTTGCTATCAACCGAACTGAAATAGCAATAACTTATGTACCGGATGTATATTCAGATACTTTTTTTGTTTGACAGGTTTGCCTATTGTCCCTGCATCACTCTATCCCAGTATTTGTCGAGCTGCGTCTCATGTATTGAAAGTTGATCTCTGCTGAGGTAGATCATTTCATGTCTTGGCCTGTGCCTTGGGTGGAGTTTGTAGAGTGGTGAATAAATTGGCGGCTAACAAGGCAAATCTGGAGGGGTACATAACCAGTCCACAATATTAATCACAATTCCACAAGTCCACAGAAAAGCAGGTGCAATTAGAACTCAGTCAATGCTAGAAACCAAATAAAGACTTAAAGAATTAAAGGCAAGTAAACTAGATGTTTCACATAAAAACTTGCATTTAAGTGTTTACCCTCCACTCCACCCCAACTTCTTTCCCGTGAAATATTTAATCCTTTATCATTTAATGTGATTTGTGGAAGCCAGTACAGTATTTATAATGTGTTTGTGTGTTATGAGAGCTAGAGAGAGTGATGGAGAGAATAAAAGAAAAAGAGGGGGGAAAAAAGTGTGGGAGATGGGGACTTTAATGATAGTTCAATAAAAGTCAAGACCTGCCGGTTGTTAGCTTTATATATCATCCTCTGGGGACACTCAATAAAGCAAGATTGCATCAGTTGCAGCCAGATTCTTGTTACCTAACAGTTAATATGAATGAATCATTACGGGGCCAGAGGGACAATCTGAGAGACAAAACAGAATCTTCTTACAGGAATAAGACCGGCAAGTAAAATTAATTATACACAGTATACTACAAAGCATGTACAATATTATCGTCTTAGTAAGCATCCCATTACTGTAGTGAAATGTTCCTTGCACAGTGACTCAGAAAAAAGGGAGAAAGAGACAGAAGCCCAAAGTAGTTCTCACCAGGATCATTACATGCATTGTAACTCCTCATTATGCATTCATCCAGCCCCTATAACAAACATCCGACACTCACCTCAAAACTAGTTCTCATCACGGTTGCATGTCGGCTGCTGTTTCCCCATATGTATAGACTCTCTCCATCCTCTATTAGCTCACTCACACAAGGATGAAGGATTGTGGAAAAATGTGTGTTCATTAAGTTGGTTGATGAAAAAATATTTCCACTCACAAAGTCTGTTGTTTATGCTTAGGTTAAGGATTAGGGTGATACACTGTGTTTTTCCACACATCCGGTATTACACTAAATAACATGATTCAAACGCAAAGTCTCATTATCAATAACGCCAAGACTTTCTTTATTATGAACTCCAAATCGGTTGTTTCTGGCGCTGTTCTTGGTGCTAATGTTAGCGGCGTAAGTGATGCAGGTCAGGTCACATGTTGTCGTCACGTGTTGAAAGTAAATTTCAAAAGAAACTACACACAACACAAAGTGTTCAAGGCAACAGCTCTCAAATTGGTATATCTGTTGGCACCTTGAGCACTCCTTGTACTGGAGCTCAGTAGGAAAAGCCTTCAAATGCGAGCAAATAAACACAGCCTTACAAGGACTGTTTGTGTACAGTTTACACGCCCTGCTGTGATGCTATGCAAACATCCTTGCTGCAAACCCAACATGTCTCTGTGCTCTAGGCTATGTGCATTACTCTGACAATGGCATCCTGAAAGAGATGGGTTTCGTTCACTGTCAGGCAGTGATTACATGTCTGTTTAATCTGTTTATACTTTGTGATTTAACCATACTCTCACCCTGCCTTTTTTTTAAGATGCTACTCTACATATTTTCTCTCAGGGTCTTCTCCCGTCCAATATGCATAACGTGTCTATTATTTACCAGCTGGCCCTTTAAGTTGCTCTGTAAACTATGCAATTCACACTGGTGGGATTTGAGCTAGTGGGGAGCAGGAAAAAATATGTCTTTGTTCTGGGTTTCCTTTTATTTTCACCGTAAAGGTACTCAACATCTCTCTGAAAAAAATGTTTGGAAAAAAGAGAGACTGAGGTAAAGGAGGGAAATGGTGACAAGCCATTGGAGCAACGAGTAAGATGAGCTGGTGTAGATTACAAGCGTGTTCCACTTTGCCTGGGCTAATTTTTCATGTCGCGACAGTAACAACAAGCCCTTTGAGCCTGGCTGGTCTGCATATGAGGCTAAACCTGTAGTTTATCATTAGCACTTTAATATAATGTGATCTAAATGTGCCATGTGAACGAGACCAGTGAACCAGTACAAGCTTACCCAGCTGCAAGACTCTTCCCTCATATTATGCTGTAATAGTTGTTCTACAGACCTACTCAAATAACACTAGACCAAGCAAATACATTTGCTACAATGATAACATAACACATTTTCCACTTCAACTCAGCGTTAATACTGAGATCATTTGCTTTCAAAAATTAGAACTGCAAAATGGCTGACATGACATCATACTGCTTTGGTGTGAACACTGTCACAGGTGAGACATACAGTAGGAGACTCCAGACGGTGGTTCACCAGTCATGTAAGATAGATGTTAAACATGGGCAACTGAAATTCCTTCTCTCCTTTCTAAACACTTTCCTTTCTGCCAAATAAATGTTGCTGGCATGTGTTCTTAAGCTGGTGCCAGGCAAGTGAGGAATATTATTCTAATTGATACGCAAAACAGACTATGCTGCTGGCAAATGCACTTGCACAGGCATGGCTACACACACAGACACACACACAAGTGCGCGCACATGCACACACACACACACCACACACACACACACAAACACACACACACACACACTTCTGCAGATCAATACGCAGGCATCACAAGGCTTATGGGGGAGGGATTAAGAGAGAATGGAGACTCGAATAGCGAATAGAAGAAATAGAGTTTGTGTGTGTGTGCGCGCGTGCGCGTGTGCGCACTTGCGCATGTGACCTGAATTTTTAATGCAAAGCGGTGAATGTAGCTTCAGTCGCCATGGTTCAATTATCGATCAGACTTCATTTGTTTTCCACTGGCTCTCATGACTCACCTCTAGTGTTTGAGGAGAGTCATGCTGAGTATCGTCTGAGAATACCTTCAGATGAAAGTTCTATTGCAACTAAAAGCATCATGAATGGATATGTTGACTTGAGTTGCTGTTGCATCGAATACTGATAAGCTCCCTACCAAGAAAGAACAGGATACACACCAGCACGTGACCATCCTTCATTATAGGTCTTAAGCAAATGCAAACTTTCTGAGGGGTTATGATGCAACATCAACTGAATGCTCCCACATCAAACTCTAAGCTTGATCATAAAATAAATCTAACTTTTGCCATGTCTCCTGCACAAAATGAAATGGATAACTGCTGTAGAATCTATTATGAGTTGCAGAGGCATCCTTTTTGTCCACATCAAACTTGGTGCTCACCACAACCATGAGTAACCTAGCAATATTAAAAGCTGAACTGATTGGTCAGAATTGAGATTTTTCCTGAGACTAAGTATATTGGTGTGAGAAAAAAAAAAAACATTAGAAAGGGAATGCCCATGACAAGGGGGTTTAGCGTCCTCTCTGTCTGCCATAAACCGTGGGAGATGTAACATTTCCCAGTTTCAGTTGAAACGAGCTGACATAGAAAACATAACCGAGGATAGTGTTTTTCACAAAGCTAGATGAATAACAATTGATGATTAAAAATTAAAAAGAAATGATGAACATAATTTACACTCATTTAAAGGTGATCTAATTGGTATTTTTAGATCAACAATGTTCTATTGTCCATGTTGAATAATGCGTGATTGTGAGTTAGTAGCTAATGTAAGCCAATTAACATTCTGTATAAAATCTTAATGTTCATCCCCTCAGCTCCTGCACTCAACATGATAATTGGCTACTTCCAATAAAATAACCTATACATTTTTATTACACACATTACTTACAAAACTACATGTAATTATTGGTAAAAAACAAACAAAAAAAAGCAGCAATTTTAATGGTTATGGAAGGTTCAATCACAATGGTTGAAAGAACCACGGCAACATTATCACTTAAAAAACACTGTATGGACTTTCTAGTAAGCTATAGAATTGGAGAAAATATGTTTCTCTGACCCTTAAGCTGAAGGCTCAAGCAAGAGTCAAAATAGCTTGGTACCTTCTTCATAACATTCTTCAGCTTTATTCAGAAACATAAGAAAGCCTAAGAAATGTTGTTACATAAGCTCCCTGATAACAAGTTTCTTGTAGTTCAATTTCATGGGAAGTCTTACAGCAGTAGTCTACCTAATATCCTAACCATCTCAGCCATCTGCAATGATTTTGAGAGAAAAGTAGCGCTGTTAATGCAAGTGCCTCATAGCCCCTACAACCAGTAAACAGTGCTTGTGCACTCTGAGACAGTCAGCTTGGTCTAAAACCCAGTCTTCCAAAATATCAAAAGGCTAAATTCCCTTTTGAACAGGATAAGAAAAGTTTTAGTAGAATGTATTTAATTTGATGGCGCTACTCTGAGCTAAGGTTTGGCTTTATAACTGTTAATATTTTGTATTAATAACTGTTAATATTTTGTACTCAAATGGAATAGGTATTATTTCATTGATGACACTTGCATAAATAAGCATGACGGCTATGTCACGCTTCTCATGAGACACCTCCCAGCTGCCAAAACGACAGGTTCAGAAGCCGAGATGCAGAGAAGGGAAGGTTTCCAGAGGCTTGTGTATGCCACAGATGTTCCAAATATAGTCTTGATTTATGGTCCTGAAAACAGAAGGCATGAATACTGCATCCCCTCTGCGTTTCGCAACCCATCAAAGTGCGTTTTAATGTTTAGGTACACATCAATGGAGAAGGTAGGGGTCTTTAGCATAAGAGCTCTTAAATCTGGCTCTAATGGTCTCTTACACCAATAGGCCAGGGAAGAAGGGCATTCCTGAAGGGCTCAAACACAACATTTGCTTAAAGGAGTAAGTACAGTAGATTGTTTGCTTACTAGAGATGGCGTAATGAGTCCTCTCCGAATAAGCGCACCTGCATCACTGTGTTACACTGAGATACAGAGCTCAGAGGACAAACCATGCATATCAACAGGCTGACGCTCACCAGCAGCCCACATAAAGACACGATGACAGGCACCACCAGAGGAATAGACACGTGTACCCCTTCCAATTAGTGGTATCTAATTCAGTCCATCACATGATATCACTGTTCTTAAACACGCCTATTGTGTCGGTTGTGGCCACCCTATGGCATGTTAAGCATCGGCTGATTGATGCTTAGCTGGAGCGTCAGTCAGTGGGGCTCGCTCCCCTGCACTCCGGAGCCGTTATCAGGTGTCTCTGTCTACATCACAGAGACCCTTCCAGACAAGCAGTGTCGCTGGTGCTGTCATGTTTCCCTTTTTGCAGTTATCATTACTAAACTTTCAGCATGTTGAATTAGCCCCAGAGCTGGAGTCCCAGCTAGCTGACACTATCTGCCAACCGCGTAGTCACTCTCTGTTTTCCCCATTCATCTCTTTTTCTTACGGATCAACTCGCACCTTCAAAGTGAACTTGGAGAGCCTTTGGTCTTAATGACATGGATTTAATCCCCAGGCTAAAGGTTTTATAGAAGTGTTCTTTCTGTGTGAACTGTAACTATGGGAGGCACGCTGTGAGACCGGTGTGAAGCTGAACCACACTGTTGTGCTGATGTTAGAAGCCTGGGGGAGCTAAGTACACTGATTATTAAATCCTCAGAGGCGCTCAAACCATAAGCCTGAACATGTCATCTGAATTGGGACAAAAAAACGCACTCTTACAGAAAGTGAGATCTGTGGCATTCCTTCACAATTTAGATGTGACAAAGTAAAAACAGAATACTGTGCCGGTATTAAGTTTAAACTTGTTTTCTTGAGCCCAAGAACATTTAAAAAAACACAACATCAATTTAGTGGAATGTCATATCACTCTCACAAGTGTAGTCCTTCATAGACTTGGTCTGGCTCATTATACTTTCAGGGTAGCCTTTGGACCCTATCCTTGATACAACTTGGCCTGGTTTGAAGAGAAGGGCCGTGAAATGAAACCATCTGACTAACCTGGGCTGTTTACAGAGGATTCTTTGACTTGTCAAAAGCTGTTGTTCAGTCAGAGCTCGGAATAACATGGAATCATTTCTGGCTGGAAAGGATTTACTGTGTTGATGTGTTAATAAGGGGTGGTGAAGGCCTGTCAATCTGCATCGCACCACAGCATAGCAACCATGGCAGGTATGGACTCTGAAAGCGGTGGCCCTACCAATGAGCCACATTCACCTTTAACTATTTAACAGAAAATGTCATCAACATCATCATCATCATCAAGCACATTAAACCACAGTTAAGGAGCCATTGCACTTTTTATGCTTTTTGACTCTCTGACAAATATCTTTATCATCTGAGCGGAATAGAGGGCATGAACCTCACTTTCACAGTTGGTTTAGGGCCAAAATCCCCCTTTGGATAGGATGACACTATTAATCCCCAAGGGGAAACTCAGGTGTTAAAGCAGCCACACTGATAATAGATATCACTAAAATATCAATAAAATACAATATAAATATGGATACAAGAAATATACAAATGGAGATATGACAGCAATAAATATCTATTTTTAAAAGTGCCAATATATAGACGGAGAAATAGCAGCAATATATATATCTATCTATGAAGAGGGGTGCATATGTATGTGTAGGATAAGTGTTAGGCAGTCTGGGGGTGAGGGGTAGTGTTTGGGGGGGGGGGTCACTGGCTGATGGTGGGGCTGTGGTGGTGTTAGGGTCGCGGGTGCTGTCGTTGTGCAGTCTGATGGCTGCCGGTACAAAGAAACAGCTGCTGTGCTCTGTGGTGCAGCGTGGAGGGATTAGCCTATGGCAGAACGTGCTCCTCATCAGCCATAGCTCATAATGGAGAGGATGAGAGGGGTTCTCGAGGATGGCGTCGAGCTTCACCCTAATCCTCCTCTCCACCACCATCTCCAGATTGTCCACTTCAAGCCCGAAAACAGAGCTTGGCCTTCCTTACCAGCTTGTGGAGCCTGCTCACGTCGCACTCTGATGCCGACACCCCAACACATGTTGGCAAAGAAGAGTGCACTGGCTTCCACAGACTGGTAGAACATCTGCAGTAGCCTGTTGCACACGTTAAATGACCGGAGCCTCCTCACGAAGAACAGCCTGCTTTGTCCTTTCTTGTAGAAGGCTTCTGTGTTGCTGGACCAGTCCAATTTGTTGTTTAGATACACTCCCAGGAAACTGTACGAGTCCACCATCTCAGTCACCTCCCCCCGGATGGTTAATATTGAGCTGTAGGTGGTTGCTGTCACACAATCCGATAAAGTTCTCTACTAAACCTCTGTACTTCTTATTGTTGTCCTCCATGATGCAGCCGACAATGGAAGAGTCATCTGAGAACTTCTGCAGGTGGCACGTTCTGGAGGAGAAGCAGAGGTCTGAGGTGTAGCGAGTGAAGAGAAATGGTGACAGTACGGTTCCTTGGGGTGCACCTGTGCTGCTCAACACCACATCTGATCTGCACTGCACTGAACTGTGGTCAATCAGTGAGGGAGTCTGTTATCCAGGCAACCACATCATTGTCCACCTGCATTGTTATGAGCTTCCCAGCCAGCGGGGGGGTCTGTATGGTTTTTAATTAAGGCACTAGAGAAGTCAAAGAACATGACTCTCACTGTACCTCCTGCATGCCTGGTATGCAAACTGCAGATGGTCGAGGAAGTCACACATCATGGGCTTTAGGTGCTGTAGAACTAGTCTCTCAAAGATCTTCATATCCTGTGAAGTCAGCGCCACAGGTCTAAAGTCATTGAGAGTGCTGTGACATGTCGTCTTTGGTACTGGAACGATGCAGGACGTCTTCCAGAGCTGGGGCACACCCTTCAGCCTCAGCAAGAGGTTGAAGAGGTGCTGAAATACACCTGCTAGTTATTCAGTACATGCCTTCAGCACCCCTGGGTCAATGTTGTCCGGACCTCTCGCCTTGCTGATCCTGAGCCCAGTCAGCTCCCTTTTCACCTGGCTGGATGTTATGAGAGGGGCTGATGAGGGCGAGGGTGAAGGGGGGGCACATGGGAGTGGGGTCTCAGTGGATTGGGTATAGTCCGTGTGTTGCGTAGGAGGAGAAGCAGCAGAGGTGTGTACGGGATTACTGGGGGGGGGGGATAAGCCGTGCAGTTGAGCTCAGGAGGATGGATGGTCAAATCTATTGAGAAATAGGTTTAGCTCATCCCTGAAATGTTCTCTCTTTTATAAATATCTTTGGGGAGACTGAAAGAAGGGTTGTAGTGATCATCATTCCCCCACCCTCCCTCACTCACACTCTCTTTCCATTCCAGCCCAGTAGATGAGATGTGTGGGTTTCTCATATTTAGAGGCTTGTTTTGTGCATCTTGCAGTTTTCAACAGCAAAATATGACCTATTAATTATTTTCCTCCTGCTTTATTTTGGTGTACTCTCTCCCTTTGTGTTGTCTGTTTACTTCTCGGTTGTGGAATACAAGGATGAGAAAACCTCCTTTTTGTAGCAGAGCTTGGCATGTACCACACCAGTTCTGTGTAAGGCACACCTTCAAGTGGAGCTTGGGAGCTGATAACTGCCCCTTTTCATCTGCCTTGGGAGCTGATAACTGCCCCTTTCATCTACCTTGTTAAATCAGAGATCAAACAAGATGAGGTAAAGCAGGGATGGAACACTGCAATCTAGCCTAGAAGCTAATAGGTAGACAGGTAAGCAGCCCCAGAATACAGAAGACTGTGCTCTGGGTAGAAATTAAGTTTGATGAATTATTCACTTACTTGAGTGGTGTCTTCACTTCCTTGGTTGTGCAACTGCTGTAAAGCATCTTAGAATAAAGGAACTGCTAGGTGTGATTCAGAGGGTAATACAGCAATCTCTTACAAATATAGTATCTGATAGTAGCATTAAAAGGTATCTAAGGGAATATGAAAATCACTGTGGATGACAACAATTCATATATACAAAATAAGGTGTGTGATTCACTTTTGACAGATCCAGCGCACATAAGAGGAGGACGATACAAGGAGGTGCCCAACGAGGAGCACTGGGCATTGTATCGGTCTTATGCTTCTTCCTGCCTGTACCATCAACACCCCTGATACTGCTGCCTTCCTAAACGTTGTCAACACTCAGCTGCCATCGCCATAATCACTCTCTTCTCTATAAAACAAGCCACTTGGCTCCTTCATATCCTCACATGGCCTCTCCAGTCATTGCTATACACCTGATACTTCTGTTTTGCTTGGATGACATCTTTGCTTAGATGTTGGCTCGCCAACTCGAGCTCAACCTCGACAAGACACAGGTACCGGTAGTAATCCAGGCACTTGTCATCTCACGTCTGAACAAAGGAAACTCACGGTTGGTAGGGGTACCTGCATGTTCCCTGGTTCTCCTATGACCCAGTGCTGATGCCATTCTCCACTCACTCCACTAGCTTATAGTTGAAAGTCACATCCACTACAAAATCTTGGTGCTTGCCTATGGAGCAGGAACGGGAATGTCTCCTTCCTACCTTCAGGCTGCTCAAACGTTACATCCCTACCCTGCTCTTGGTTCTGCCACCTCTGGTCTCTTGGCGCTCCCACCCTTAAAGGGGCCAGCTCCTTTGTGAATTTCAGTCAGTCAAATGACCTCGTAGAACAGCACCCTCAATTAGCCTAATTGGTACTGCTAATTGGCTAAATTGATTGATAACTCTTAGCTAATTATGATATTTGGTTGTGTTGATTACTTTAACGATGTTTGCAGGTTTTGAAACCAATCCAATGGAATTCTTCACATCATGACATCTCCCCCTGAAGAGTAAGTTGTTAAATGAGAAACATGGGCATGAAGCGTTTTAACAGAGGTATTTGGGTCTCATAATGAACAATTGTTTTACAAACATGAATTTGATATTAAAACAACCCCTCCATTTAGATTTAACTTTGATAGCTATCCGGATTAATCCAAGTCATTGGCATAGTAAAATACAAAGAGAATTGCCATGAACATGTTTCTGCAGGTCCACCAGGATGTAGCCAGACACTGAACACTGCAGATAAGAGTAGGACATGTCAAACAGATAGAGGCTCAGAGCTGTCAGATGAATGAGCTATTTAAGAAGCAATGGAGGATCTAAACACCTGTTAAAACCATGTTGAAGAACAGTGAAGCTGCTAGATACTCAGTGAGGTAGAGGAGATATGCTAAGAAAGACAGACAGTGAGAAGAACTAAGGATTACTTCCCAACAGAAACATAAATTATCAATTTCAACACACAAGTTTGAATGCAACGCAGTCGGTCTTGCATGGTCACATATCATTATTTTTATTGACAGCTAACAGCAAGCCAGCAGCCAAAAAAATTACCCTTACCTGGGGATGATAATTTAAAACGTAACCTTTTTCATCAAATTTCATCTTCTACATGGCATGTTAACAAATTAGCCAAAGCAATTGTTGAAAACACCTTTTGATACCTTTTGAAAGTCAGTCAAGTCAAAAAGCATTACTAACAAGGCAAATGCTAGTTATTTGCTCTCAGTTAGTGACTTGTCTCTGGGCCTTCTAGAAGGCATAATGTGTCATTAGTCTTCTTCAAAACAGTTCCACCCATTGCAAGTCAAATTGTGAGTGGTTGATTCTACTGTCATTCCAAAATGCTGTGAATTGATGTGAGGAGGGCTTTCTATTCAGAAGCATTCTATCCAGAGACTGCCTGTCATGTCGTCCGTGCCAGTGAATCCAACACCCACTCCCCCTCACTTCATCACAGACACCTGTTTTCACTGATTATTGCCCGCACCTGTTTTCCCTCATCACGGACCCTATTTAAGTTCCTGCTTCCCCATTGTATCCTGTCGGTCTTTGTTTGGTTATACCCCTGCATCACGTTTTTCTGTTTTGGCTCTGGTTTATATTTTTTCTGTTCTAGGTCTTTTATCAAATATTCTGTTTCGTTCCTGTCCATTTTGTTTCGTTTATTAAATGTCCTCCGTTCTCCCTGCGCTTGTGTCCTGCCTCCATCCAGGGACAAGATTTTAGACCTACACAAGGCTGGAATGGGCTACAAGACCATCGCCAAACAGCTTGGTGAGAAGGTGACAACAGTTGGTGCGATTATTCGCAAATGGAAGAAACACAAAAGAGCTGTCAATCTCCCTCAGTCTGGGGCTCCATGCAAGATCTCGCCTTGTGGAGTTGCAATGATCATGAGAACGGTGAGGAATCAGCCCAGAACTACACGGCAGTATCTTGTCAATGATCTCAAGGCAGCTGGGACCATAGTCACCAAGAAAACAATTGGTAACACACAAGGCCGTGAAGGACTGAAATCCTGCAGCGCCCGCAAGGACCCCTGCTCAAGAAAGCACATGTACAGGCCCATCTGAAGTTTGCAAATGAACATCTGAATGATTCAGAGGAGAACTGGGTGAAAGTGTTGCGGTCAGATGAGACCAAAATCGAGCTCTTTGGCATCAACTCAACTCGCCGTGTTTGGAGGAGGAGGAGTGCTGCCTATGACCCCCAAGAACACCATCCCCACCGTCAAACATGGAGGTGGAAACATTATGCTTTGGGGTTGTTTTTCTGCTAAGGGGACAGGACAACTTCACTGCATCAAAGGGACGATGGACGGGGCCATGTACCGTCAAGTCTTGGGTGAGAACCTCCTTCCCTCAGCCAGGGCATTGAAAATGGGTCGTGGATGGGTATTCCAGCATGACAATGACCCAAAACACACGGCCAAGGCAACAAAGGAGTGGCTCAAGAAGAAGCACATTAAGGTCCTGGAGTGGCCTAGCCAGTCTCCAGACCTTAATCCCATAGAAAATCTGTGGAGGGAGCTGAAGGT
>JACXGI010000037.1:123995-164273 GCA_016801175.1 Esox masquinongy | reverse complement strand
CCCAAACGTCAGCCTCGATGTTTGGCAACTCCTTTGTTAATGACTTGGACTTGGAGAAGATCTGCAAAGAGGAGAGGGACAAAATCCGTCCTGAGATGTGTGCAAACCTGGTGGCCAACTACTAGAAACGTCTGACCTCTATGATTGCCAACAAGGGTTTTGCCACCAAGTACTAAGTCATGTTTTGCAGAGGGGTTAAATATTTATTTCACTCATTAAAATGCAAATCAATTTATAACATTTTTGACATGCGTTTTTCTGGATTTTTTTGTTGTTATTCTGTCTCTCACTGTTAAAATAAACCTACCATTAAAATTATAGACTGATCATTTCTTTGTCAGTGGGCAAACGTACAAAATACGCAGGGGATCAAATACTTTTTTCCCTCACTGTATGTATATGTATTAATAGTATTACATTTTGATTTGGAAATGTTTTTCTATAGTCACAACAGTATAGTTGTGATTGGGGCTTACTGTTTTTTTTTACATCCAGTGAATAGAGTGAAATTCTATTTTGCTGTTTATTTATAATTTTTCTATCTGCCTACTAGATCTCTTTTCAACAAAGTACCGAGCCTACACTGAGTTTATCGGGTTACTCTCTCTTTGAGACTCTAGCTGTCACATCCTTTAAGTACCGGTGGGTGTGTGTGCGCGTGGATGCTGCTGCTAGTCACATTATTCTAAGCCAGTTGGATACTGTGGTCTTGATGCCCAAAGCACAGGCCAGAGTATGTTAGAGAAGGTGAACTGCCTGTACTTCCACTTATTACTGACTGAGAAGTCCTCTTCATGCATTACTCTTGCTTCAGAAATTTGATGTTGTGTGCATAAAGAAAATGAGTGATGCTGTGATTCAGTTTGGTTTTCAAGGATTTTTTTTTCTGCAGGCAGCTGAGTACAATCTGTAGGAAAGGTCTGTTTACTCAGTCGTGAAGGGCAGACCATGACTGTTACTGATAGTTACTATTCACGCAAGATGAAAAAGGATCCAGCCGTGATCAATACAACCAGCACATAACATGCTATTCAGACAGCCATTCAGGAGTTAGTATAGGATCAATTTACATTTGGCGCACACTCAAAATTCAAACCGCCAAATGTCTTGTTCCACAGGGCTTCTGAGTAACTTGAAGTTCTTGGCAGGCAGTATTAGAAGATTAAAGGGACTTAAACTAATGCTGTTCTCTGTTGCCTGTCCGTGATGCTACAATGCTTGCCCATACAGCTTTTCTGTGGAAGGCTTACTGTGCTCATTTGTTAGAGCTACTGTTTCACCATCTGGTTCAGTCACTTAGCAGAGAAACTAAGGTAAATAAAGGCAAATTAGTCTACTGAACAATAAACCTCCCAGTTCATATGAATACAAATATTTGTCCTAGAGAAATATGTGTCCATGAAATAAACACATATGAGATACTGTAAAAATGCCCCTTTTCAATGCCTGTATTATTTTTGGGCGAAAGAAACAATATTACTTTAAAATGGACACCCAATTAATATCTGTGAGCCATTGATTTCACTAAGATGATCTGAATTTAAGGAGACTGTCTTTTCAGTTCCTACATTTACAGAACAGCTGTTCCCATGAAAGGCAAGGGGATTTGCACAGTTAGAAATGTGTGCTGTGGTGAGACACTGCACACAGAGTACCAGTAACATGCCAGCAACAAACCCCGTGAATGTGGAGTTGGAGCACGTGTGCTTAGCGGGGCAGCACAGACTACTGCAGAACGGTAGGAGAGACTGTGCAGTGGTAGAGATACAGGCTTTGTAATATAAAGCTCTGCATATCTGCTAACAAAAGCCGGTCAGTATTTGTCAATGTTTGCCAGTGGCTGCATTGCCATTGAATAACTGTAAAGACCAAGAGCACTCCTTTTCTCAAGAAAACCTCCCAGGGCTCAAAGCAAGGCATCATGGGGAGAGAACGGGGATCACAACCACTAGACAAATAATTAATCGCAGGAAGTAAAGGGAGCTGGGGGCATTTTACCCCTGGATTATCTGCCTCTAGGGGGGTCAACACCAGGTCCCCAGTAGGTGTAGGAGCAGGAGGGAAATGTCAGGACGGTGAGGTCTGATAGACTGTTCCTGTCAGACTGTTCCCTCCACTGGGAGAATGAAAGGGCCAGAACATTGATTTTACTTCATGGAGTCAGGAGAGAGGAAGGAACAGGGTAAGAGAATACTGAGAATAGGCAGAATGGAAAAGGGCTTAAAAGTAGCAGTCAGTCTGAACAAAATGTAGCTGAGCAAAATGTAGTCAGATAAAGTGTGACACTGTAAATAAAGTTTGTTCTACATACACAGTTATTCAGGGAATATCTCTTCAACGACATTCATTACATACAGTGCCTTCGGATCCCTTTACTTTCTTCCATTTTGTTGTGTTAATCTTAATTTATAAACAATTCAGTTTTTTTCAATCTACACACAATACCACATGATGTGAAATGGGATTTGCAGATGATTCATGAAAGGTAAAGCAGAATTGTCAGCAGAGGGATTTAAATTCATCATGTGGCCCACACAGCACATCGCACACAGCATGAAGGGAGACATTGAGCTAGGCTTGCCAATATGGTGTCCATATTGGGATTCTCAATCTCAGAAAGACTTGAGTAATTTTCACTAGAAGTTGAGTTATTTTCACTAGAAGTTTAATCATTCATGCTGGATGTTAATTGATTCTCACTAGTATATGAGTGATTTGAAACAACAACAATACGGTTTGCTCTTTTCCGTTGAAATTTGTAGGAATGGGGCTGCACTTGAAATTCGTACATAATGTAATGGTGTGGTACCCAAATCAGGTCCTTGAGTACCCCCCAATAGTATTCATTGTTAATAAAAGATGGTCAGGTGAAGACATAAATATTTTGCACACTTCATTGAAGGGGGCAGTGAATCATAGTGTTCTATCAGAACGAGAATTTCCGACATAAAATCAATTTAACAACAGCATGTCTAATCAGCTAGTCTAGGCTACAAGACGCAGTTGTTTGTATTTACCTGTTACTTTGCCTTCAAATGAGGTGTTTGACAATGGACATGTCCTATGCCGTTTTAATGCAGGGGTTGAATTACTTAGAAAAGCATAGGAACATGCTCCAATGTGGCTCTAGACAAGTAATACATCCCTGTTTCCAAAAAAGTTGGGACGCAGTGTAAAATGAAAAAAAAATAATGCAATGATGAAAATCATTTATGTATTCAATAGAAAATAGTAAAAAGACAACATATCAAATGTTGAAATGTTGAAACTGAGAAATGTTATTGTTTCTTGAAAAATAGATGCCCACTTTGAATTTGATGCCAGCAACACGTTTCAAAAAAGCTGGGACAGGGGCAACAAAAGACTGGACAAGTTGTTTAATGCTGAAAAACCCCTGGTGGAATGTCTCACAGCTAATTAGATTAATTGGCAACAGGTCAGTAACATAATTGGGTATAAAAAGAGCATCCCAGAGAGGAGTCTCTCAGAAGTAAAGAGGGGGAGGGGATGATCACTCTGTGAAAGAATGCGCAGGCAAACACTTTAAGAACGTTTCTCAATGTAAAATTGCGAAGAGTTTGGGGATCTCATCATCTGCTGTACATAATATAATTGAAAGGTTCAGAGAATCTGGAGAAATCTCTGTACTCAAGGGACAAGGCTGAAAACCAATATTGGATGGCCATGATCTTCAGGCCCTCAGACGGCACTGCATTAAAAAAGACACAATTCTGTAGTGGACATCACTGCATGTTCTCAGAAACACTTTGGAAAACCATTGTCTGTGAACACAGTATGTTGCTGCATCCACAAATGCAAGTTAAAACTCTATCATGCAAAGAAGAAACCATATATAAACAAGATCCAGAAACACTGCTGCCTTCTCTGGGCCTGAGCTCATTTAAGATGGACTAAGTCAAAGTGGAAAACTGTCCTGTGGTCTAACGAATCAAAATTTGAAATTATTTTTGGGAATTATGGACGCGGCATCCTCTGGCCTAAAGAGGAGAGGGTTGTTATGCAGTTTGTTATCAGCACACAGTTCAAAAGCCAGCATCCGTGATGGTATGGGGGTGCATTAGTGCAAATGGCATGGGTGACTTACACATTTGTGAAGGTACCATTAATGCTAAACAATATAGATAGGTTTTGGAGCAACATCTGCCATCTAGACAACGTCTTTTTCAGGGAAGGCCTTGCTTATTTCAGCAGGGCTATGCCAATGCACATTCTGCATGTATTACAACAGCTTGGCTCCGTAGTAAAAGAGTCTGGGTTATAAACTGGCCTGCCTGCAGTTTTGACCTGTCACCCATTGAGAACATTTGGCGCATTATGAAATGAAAAATATGACAAAGGAAACCTCGAACTGTTGAGCAGGTGAAATTCTATATCAAGCAGGAATGGGAAAACATTTCACTTTCAAAACTACCGCAATATGTCTCCTCAGTTCCCAAACCCTTACAGAGTATTGTAAGAAGAAGACGAGATGCAACACAGTGGCACTGTAAACATGCCGCTGTCCCAACTTTTTTGAAACGTGTTGCTGGCATCAAATATAAAATGGGCATGTATTTTTCCAAAAACCATACAATTACTCAGTTTCAAAATTTGATATGTTGTCTTTGTACTATTTTCAATTAAGCGTAGGGATAAATGAATTGCACATCATTGCATTCTGTTTTTATTTGCATTTAACGCAGCGTCCCAACTTTCTTGGAAATGGGGTTGTAATCTTCCACATAATGCTAATGCCTCTCAGACCCTTCAACACCTCCCTTAAAGGACAGTTTTGAATATGTATTTTGAACTGATTAACAAGTTAATGCGTTGTTTATGCATGTCTGATGTAACTCGTGGTGGGGAAGATGTGTGGGCGGGCAGAAGAGTTTTTCTATTTTGTAGAGGGCAGGTTTTGCTCACAGAATACTTCAAACTATCTCTGTCTTAGAGAAAGGACTAGACTCCTTCACATTTTACCTGAGTGTGTCGCAGTAGGGGAGTTGTCAGCAGGTAGCTTTGACTCTCCAGCCCAATATTGTGGACTTGAGCGACCTAAAGAACTCCAGGCAAGTGGCATTGCTCTGTTCGGATTATAACATTTTTGTCACACAAGGAACACGTGCTGTATAGCAGGACGCTCAATCACAGAAAATCTGTTCTTAATTAGGGAAATTCTGGAGCTGTATAAACCTTTTGGATTGTTTTTTTTTTAGAGTAGGAGAAGGACCATTACAAACCTCAAAATATTTTTATCTGTTTTTAGTCTTGCTGACAATTTTGTAGTATGGGTTAAATTGCTAGTTTCTTGTATGATCAGAATGAAAAATCTTGTATGATCAGAATGAAAATCAGTAGGCATGTATGATTAGGGCACGGCACTTGGCAGGGATGATGAAAATTGATAAAGTAGCAGAAGACTGAGTGTGCCTTCTGGACAGAGATGCATAGCACGTTTTCAATAGACCCAGACTTCACGTCTCCTTTCTCATGAATAGGATATTCTCACTCCTCATATCCCATTATCTCACATGCTCATATATTGATTCCGTATATGCTAGGTTAATGTCACTACTGTCTTTATAAAACTCTGGAAGAGGGAGTTTTAGTGTAATTAGGATGTCTCATTAAAGCATGACAAAAAGTCAAAAGTATCTCTTTTTCTCTCAGTCAAGTTGGTCTCTGCATTATTAATGCAGACTCAAAGATCTCAGTTAATGAGCCAGAACTCCCTTGCTCTATCTATCACTTTTTCTCTCGCTCACTCTCACTCTGTCATTCTGTCACTCTCTCAGTGGATGTGATCTAGATCAGGCCTGATTTGTTCTCAGAGACTCCCTTTAACGTCTCTGCATTTCACATTCTTACATTCACTTTTTAGTGAATTAGCATGCACTTTTATCTAGGGAAAGACAACTGAAATGTCATTTTTAAGATACCCTTTGGGTTTCATAGGTTTTGGGCAGGGACTTTGCTGTTTTAGATTCAGAGGGTGTCCTCCTCCCCCAGGTCTTATATTCTAACCCATAATGTATTACTTCAAGGGAAGTAGTAAGGGTAAGATAGGCTTGTTAGTTTATTGCTTCCACTGATATTAACAGTCGCCATGTGGTATACACAAACCAGCTTTGCTAATTTACCATACACAGGCATCCAAGAAAAACACGGTAAAAAACATTAATTTCAGATTAACATGATCATGGCAGAATCAAATAATAATGTGTTGTTCCCCCATTAAATTCTCTAGCTCTGCCAGTGAAGGCAGAGTAAAACGGCTGAGATGGTAATCACACTTATTGACCACCATGTAGATTCCACCACCAAACAAAACAGGTGGCTCTCCTCTCATCTTTTGATCCATAAGTAATATGGATGTTTATAACAGCACAGTATTCTTTCCCTGAGTCAGTATTTTTTTCACATTCTTCCTTCTCCAAGAATCCCTGGAAGAACACCTTGTATACTATGGGCATCTGGCATAAGTGACACCCCTATACTACATTTTAAAATCTGTACATATGAATTGCTATTATTACAATATTAGAGCATACAGAGATAAAAGCAAGTAGATGCAAATTATTTGCTAAACTCTGAAAATTACATTGTGTAAATTATACTAGCACAAATTATTTGATTTTATGGTAATGTTTCAAAACAGATGCAGCGCAGAGTGCTTTTGTAAGAGGAACAATCAACCATCTTCAAGAGAGAAGGTTTAGCAGCACGATTCTCCAAATTAATTCATAGAGTATCAGTGAGTGTGGCTAGGTGTTATTATCCCTTCAGACTATAAAATTGCCCCAAAAAAGTGGTAATAACATTTTTTTTTTCCTGCAAGACTGGATCTTTGAACAGATGTATTTTTTTTTTGCATGAGGTAAAACTACAGCATGTAGCTAAAGTGTTCCCATTAAAGCTCCATGTTGTAACTAGTTAGTCATTCCTGAAAAGTGCATAAACCTAATCAACATGACAGGCACTTTAAAACAAATTTGCTAAGCATTTCCGGTGCTGTGGAGTTATTTTAGTTAGCCTATGAAAAGCTAAGGTTTCAGAAGCTGGGGTCGACCATCTGTGCCTGGACAGAGAGGACTTTTGACTGGGATGAGCAGAAACTGCCCTCCCATAGGCTACTAACGACCAGAGAAGAGAAATTGAGAAACCAGGGAATGCCATCGATTAAAACGTACTCATGCTGAACATCACCTGCAAGGACATTTGAAGTTCTAACTATGGAGATTTTTTGAACAAACTGAACTGGACATGCTGCAGATTGTGGAGACAATGTCACTGGATGTGGACAAGTCATATGACAACAGTGACATAGCACAGATGTGCTTAAATGTGCCATGTTTTGATGGACGGGTCTTTTGTTAGGACATACTAGGCTTAATGACATCGGGAGAGCTTACTACTAGTAAGATCATTTCCTCTACAAAAGGGTTTGTTTTTGTTTTCAGAATCAGGACTGGATCTGAAATGAGCCAACATGCCTGTCACGTTCCGTCTATGGCGGACAGGGACAAGGCCTATCACTCCGCCCTGCCGGTCTTTATGGCCGTGATGAACTAAATCAAATCCACATCTAGCCTGCAACATTGCTTGTTCCGTAGTCTGCTGAAAGATATATCTGCTGAGTATTGTAATCTACTTTACATAATGCTGTTAGGGGGTTATCAAGGGTATTGCTCTTAACAAAGTATGCAAGCTTACAGAGGAGATAGTTGTTTTTTCTGAGATTGCTGCAATAAGAAAGCCGACACATATTTAGAAAAATTACTTGACAAGTTGTTTGTAGCAGATGTGTTTTTGAAGGACAACTTCAGTCACTTAACTGGACTGAATTCGGGACTATAGGGGAGGGATTATTGACATGATTGGAAAAACTGACAGCTTTTTGAAATAAATTGGTTAGTGGACCAGCCCATCTGGTGCTTCTCACAGTTTTTGTGTTCTTTGTGAAGCTTTGGAGAGAGTATATTATTGCTCGGCAATTCCCAAATGTGAAATAACTACCTTAAATCCAGCTTCTCTCACATGAACACCATCAACACCATAAAAATGAACACTTGTTTCTATCACTGCCTGCAGTGTAAAAAAATTGTGGAGAAATAGATGGTGAGTTCTTGGAGCAGACAGACCTCCAGGAGGAAGAGCAGCTCCATCTGCTCACGGTTGAGTTTGACCTGGTGGTCCGAAATTTGCCGCCACAAGACTAAAACTGATTTGCACTGCTAAGCAGTCATTGCTTCAAGCTAGAGCATCTTCTAAATTGTTCTTTGCTATTTTTTATTGTCATGCTCTGGGCTGCTTGATGTCTCGTTTGTACTATTCATGCAAAAATCACAGTGATCGAACTTACATTACATTCTATTCTTCATATTGGCTATTGGAACTACTGATTTGGAAGAATAAATAGTGCACAAAGAGGTCCTAATTAAAATCCATGACCATCACAGACAATGATTGGCGGAATGGCAAGTTCATGAACCCCAGACCCCATCGGTATCAACTGTAAAGTCTCCTCAGTTGTATTCAATTATACTTATTTAAATTGTCAGCACACAGGCTGCTGCTACTTTCTCAGTGTCTCCCTGGCTGTTTCCACTGGACAGTGTTATCCCCTTCATCAGTCTCAGTGACTGGACCAGATGGCTCAACACCCTGAGCCTCACAGACACGCACTCTGCCCAGTCAACCGGCGAGCCCATAACAGGACTGCAGTGTTACTATCAGCACACTCACTGCAAAGTGATGTGCGTGAAGTGTGCAGCCATCTTCACATTTTAATATCTTGCTTGTAATAGAGAAGAAGATAAAAAAATGACCAATAAGGGTTTGTGTGATAATGTTAAGTATAATCCCATACTTTGAAGGGCAAGCAAAAACATCAGTTGATGATTTTTCTACACCAAATGAAACCACAGTTGTTACATTTCCACGCTTGCGCAAGTTTTGAAACCTGGAGTTTTGAAACCTGATTAAAAGGAACTGTGGAACATGAATCCAGCATCTGGTGTCTGGTCTCAGTGAGTTCCATACTGTAAGACTTCAATGTTTCATGGGATTCAAGCTGCCTTTGCTCTGGAGGAACCAACATGCACCAAAATGCATTGGAAAGAACAAGCCAATGCAAAGAAATTATATGAGTTGGCTGCAGGCATAGCTGGAACATTGGCCATGACATGAAAGACATCCCAGGCGTGGAATCTTGATCATTAGCATGTTGGCCTTTCATAGTAGATGGCCAGGGGAATAATGTGCCCACTGTGACATTTCCCCCAGAGGAAATGTCCCTTTCCCCTAGTGCCACTAGAGAGTAAATGTAACTTCCCTGCCTCTCTGTCAGTCACACACATTTCTAATTGTCTTCAATGGCATTTATATCTATGGAAAATTACAGAAATTGATGCAAATCCATCTAACAGATACATTTGCAAAATTTAAAGGCAGGGCAGTTTCCACCAAGGCCTCTGTCTTGTTAAGATGGTTTTCCCAGGCTGATATCTAACTAAATGTTTGCCCTCATAAACAACAAGATAGACTAGTGTTACTATACCACCATCAAAATTAAGGTTTCACAGTTTCAAGGTTTCAAAGCCCAGCACAACTCATTCAAAAAGACATTGAGCATTTATACGTTAACATATTTATTTTCATATCACACCATATGCACTGATGAGATTGAATAGTTCCAAAAGCCTTGAATTCCAGAGTGTGTAGGATTAAATTGTATGGTAGAGAAGGAGTGAGATAGGGTGATAAAAGCACGGAGATAGAGGGAAAGCAATAGAGAGGAAGAGAAGATAATGGGGAGAGAGTGAGACAGAAGGCAGGAGAAAGAGGGTGAGAGAGCAAAAGTGTGAACTAGTGTCTATTTTCACTAGTGTCGTGACAACAATTTTATTTAAATAAGATTTACATAATATGTAAATAACATTTTGTATTTAGACTTGCAATGAGAAAGTGTAGAACTCACATAGCTCAACGATAAGTTGAAAACATGTACACACAGCGCCTTGCCCTGTCAAAATATTATCTGTTGTTTTAGGGAAACAGGGCTTAATAGTTGGCTAGCTTGCTTGTCTAGTTCCATTCAAAAACTAAAGCTAGCCATCATATCTATAATGGAACACAACATTCTTTGAAACATTTTTGTGATTTGACATGTCAAATTAAATGCTTATTATTTGACATGTCAGATAGTGTTATTGGACAAAGACCCGAACGAAACAGCACTGCATAACTTCATAGTTTTGAGGACAACAGGCTGAATTTCTTCAGTTTGACAGTCATGGAAAGTAGCATGCTAACAATGTAGCTGAGCCGGTCAATCCAACTTCACATTAAACTAAAGGGAATACGGTTGGGGATAACCAGTGTAGCAAACATAACATTGTAGATGTTTCAGTACAATGCCTGAAGTTGAATATGTTACACCAAAAGCTAGCTAGCTAACAAGCTGTTGCTGAGTTAGCTAACATGACTTTTCATCAATTCTCCTACCACCACCTGCTGCAATGCACACAGCTGATCAAAAGGAACTTTTGTTGAAAAATCATGCTGACTGGCAGGCAGACTGATATTGACTACGTTTGTTGGAGTATGATTATAACGTTATGAAGCAATTTG
The DNA here is from genome assembly GCA_016801175.1 of Esox masquinongy. Lineage (NCBI taxonomy): Eukaryota > Metazoa > Chordata > Actinopteri > Esociformes > Esocidae > Esox > Esox masquinongy. Next base: position 153,641 of record JACXGI010000037.1, on the reverse strand, counting down.
TTTGTGTCACAGAAAGTTAGCCTCCCCTAAAAATGTCTGCTACTTATTAACAACGGGGACATCCTTTGACATCCTTTCACCGCCACAAAATGAATAACAGTTATATGGTTGTATTTAAAACTCAGGAAGCATAAGTGAGGAAAATGTCCCACACTATCTCAGAAGATGATGGGCAACAACACATTTTCATCTGTTTACAATATTAAAAATTTTATATCCAACACAAATCTTACAACATGTTTAGTCAATCTAAATAAAACCATTGTAGTGTAAAAAGGGCCATCGTGTGTTAATCTGTTCTGGGTGGAGGAGGACAGTCAGGGCTGGGAGGAGATGATTGGAAAAACAAAAGAACAGGGAGGTGTTCAGAGAGACAGAGAGGGAGATAAAGCAAGAGAGATGAAATACAGAGAGATGAAAGAGATGATGGGGAGAGAGTGAGACAGAAGGAGTTTAGAAGATAGAGGGTGAGAGAAAGGTAGAATAAACAAGGCAACAGTAAATATGTTGTCCACCACAAATGATGAAGTGCCCCCCATGGGCCAATTGAGATATTGCTTGTGACTAATGAATTTCAGTTGATAACCATAGCTTCCGCCTTTGGCTACTCATTGTAATTTTGTAATGATGGCAAGACTCATCATTCAGGTTTTAGAAATAAGGAGAGTTGCAAACTCTATGCCCATATTCCCAGTGATTTATTAAGTAAAAAAAAAACATGTTTTTTTTTTTACTCAATAAATCATTGGAGCTTCAACATATACGCAGCATAGTCAGCACTTCTACTAACTTTGCCGGTGGTGTGAGCCAGCTCATACCCTTTCCCCAAGTTTAGTGAAAATTAAGAAAGTGGTGCCTGAGGTATCGCGTGTGACTATCGTACTAACCTATCGTACTAACCAATCGTACTAACTGCTGGGTGGTTTCCTTGATTGCTGCCTGTATGTCCTATGTCTTTACCAAATAGAATTTCTCTAGATGTTATCCTATGCCAGCCATATGAGACATGTAATATGAGACATGATTCTGTGAGGTTACATTTAGGTTGCTAAATCACACATTTTGTGTGAAAAAGGATGCTGTCAATGTTTAATTTGCACATTGATTCAAGCAAGCAATTATTTGAAGACTGAGGGTATAATTTAATGCCTGTAATAGGAGTAATTTCAACATTTACTTTATTTTAATCTCTCAATAGGACACAGCGAAAGAATGAATTCCTGGAACTACATGGGCAGAGAGACTAAAAGAGAGAAAGGCATAGCAAGCAAATGAGAAATAGAGAGAGAGAGCTGTTCCTTTTGCTCTCATCTTTAAGCCCAGCCCAGCAAATATTGTCTCTATGGCATCAGTGGAACGTCAGACCCAATCCATTAAACTGGCAGTTGGGTGAACTCTGCACAGCCCTCCGAGCTTCAAAGCAGAGGATCTATCTTGGCGCTCACAGCAAGGCTCTGATTTTGCTCCTGATGCGGGGTGCTGCTTCTTACCCACCAAGACCTCAGGCAGCTGTGGAGACGTGACCAGAGCAGTAGACTGGGCTGCTGTTGGATGACAGTCCTCTACCAACAGGACAAACACTGTTCACAACCTTGAAGGCCCAGTCCAAAATGTTTTTTACAAATGTTTTACTGATATCTGCACATGATAAGGTTGAAATTACACTATAATGGGGGAATTTAGGATGATGCTGTTTGAAATTAAATATTTAGCTATTTGAAATTAAACACCTGGAATGTTGTGCCTGTTTGGGTGAGCTGGTACTTTTAGCCAATTGCATGATATTGTGATTGAAAATTTTTTTTACCTATTGTTACTTCTCTTAACTTCAAGGCTGATTTTTATGATAACAAACCAATGAATGTTAATCTGGGTAAAGTGTTTGGCTGTTAGCCATCCTATCAGCCAATCAGGTCTGTTTACGCATGTAACATTGAAGCATAGGCGGCGCTTATGTGTTGGGAGAACAGAGGACATATAATAAAAAGAACTAAGACAAAACAAAATAAAAACTAAACCACAAGAAAAAACGGAACAACGTTACATTTGGGTGAAACCAAAACAAAGACTGACAAGACATGCTAGGAAAGGAAGGCCCACAGGTATCCATGCTCCAAATGAGGGAGAGAGGGCATTGGATCTCACTGGCACAGCGTTGCAGCAACTCCTCAGCAGGTTTGGTATTCAAGATTGAGAGGTGAGCTTTGAAAAATATCTTGCCAAGCTGTTCTGCTTCTTATCACACCACTCCCTCTATTTCCCTGCGATTGACAGCCACAATCCTGCGTGGTAGGTCTCAAACATGCTGGTGTAAATTCAAAAGCTGTGAAAATGATTATGCAAACTAATATAAGTCAATTTAGCGTTTTATTCTCTCTCTCGTCATGTAAACAAGTCCCAATAAATACATGTTTGGAGGAAAGGGCATTCTCCTGCCAACAACCACGACCATGGATGGTGCTTAGCCAAATTGTAACACCCTCTGCAGAACCTTTCGGGCACAAGTGGCTGCAACCAGGATTTAAATGACGCAGCTATACTGCAAGGGAGTTACGTAGCCGACTACGTCACTCCGGTGCCCCTGGATAATAGTTTTTTACTTTTCATTTGTATCTGTCTCCAACCTATTCAAACAAACCATTACTACTTACTGTGCCTCGTCTTCTTTAAATCACTGATCAAATTCTGACATGGATAGATTGATGCCACCAATTCTCTAATATATATTTGTAAGAAGGAAATAAAGTATTTACTGTATATAGTGAGCTGCTAATTTTTGCCAGTTTCAAGAAAATGTACAAGAAAATGTTCAGCTGATGTTGGGTTTCTTTTATTTATCTTTCTTTTGCCAGGTGTGTAGACAAAGAACACATTTTCAATTACAGCAATGGGTAATTATTGAAGTGAGAGGAGAGGGGTTCATTCATGATTTATCTTTGTATGGTGCTCATTGAAGAAATCCCAGAAAAAATCCAACACACTGACTAAAGCAAGTCCACCGGCATGTCCTGATCACCACTATGTCAGGATACTTCATTTAAAATGATTGACGGCCCATTTTTCTTTTCCACATGCAGCATGCAATTGAATCCCTGTAGGGCGATACTTTTTCCTTTGACATGGATGTGCATTCATTGTGGTACTGAAAATTATGAATAAGAGTGAATACCATAGGAATTTAGCCTAAGTTAATCTTCAGCGATCTTTATAAACATACTGAGAGAATCGGTTAGATAAGTATTTTTCTAACTAACTAAACATGTTGATTTTTGTTGTGTGTGATATATTTGAGACTTTAGGTAGGCTGTATGAGCCATGTTTGAATTTGCACTTAGAGTGCAATTTACAGTATAAGCATTGTTGGTAAGATAGTTGTCTTTTTCACACAGACCTGCAATAGAGCCTAAAGGAAATGTTTAACCTAGTACAATTTAGTAATACCATAGTGGAGGATGACACTTGGTTGAATAAATGTAAGTCACAGTCTCACAATATTGCCTTATCTGACATCTCTGCCAAGACAGGAGGAAATAGCAGCCCTGTGGGCTTAATACGCATTCATGCAGTATAGAGTGCACAAGCAGAACTAACGAGGGAACTCCTCATTCATCATTCAAAACACAGAGGCAATGCTTTTTCACAGACTGGAGTCCCAGAGAATGTAATAGTACAACATTATCTTTAGTTATAGCTAGCATAATTATAGCTATTATGCTATTTTCCTATGTCTTTGCAGAGACATCAAACAGGTAAGATTATGAACCCATGGCTCTTGTATCAATGTAACTTTTTTAATGTATCGCATTAAATATACAGTAGTATATCCCATTTATCACAGTTGATTGGGCTATTATCTTTTGCATTCACTTTTGTAGGATGTTGTTTTATTTTTTCCCCACCAAGTTACGTTTTCATTATTCCACCCAGGTCTATTAATCCTTTAATGAAGAGAAAAGTTGTATGGCCTTTTGACACAAACCTCACTGATAGTCCCACACTGAGTTGGAGTGATACATCTTTTTTTATTTGTGCCATCATTCCCATTTAGTGGTCTGGGACACTGAACAGCTATATTAGAGGCAACATCAAAGCAGTTGCGTCATCACTAAGAAGAAAAACTAAAGAAACATAAAAAAAGTACCTCACACTTAACTAGCTAGAAACATAGAAAGTAAGAGCCACTGCTTCCTGTGCAGATATACTTCTGTGGAGTAGGTTTGAATCTGGCACACTGCTCTTTCAGAAAAAAATGTGAATCCATCTTTGCGAGGTATTGCAGTTAAGCTACAGTTGTGACCGTGTGAGTGCAGTTACACTTCAAAATTGGATGTAGTATTTTAGGAATAGTAACAGTTTACCACAGTTGTGAACCTTTACCTAGCAAATTTTACACAATGTTTAGCTAAGATGCTAAATATAATCAGCTACCTAAACTCTTATTAACTAGCTATCTTGATGTAATCATTGTAAGCTAAAAGTGCATTCCCTGCTCAACTGGTAGATCAGGAACCAGTGGAGCAAGGTCGGCCAACTCTCTGTTTCGATGTCAGCATACCATCTCAAGCTACAGCTTGGTAAGATGGAGATGCTCTTTCTCTGGAAACAGGTCTGTTTGCTCCAAGAACACTCCACTATGGTTAAAAACTCCACAGTCTCTCTCTCACTCTCTCTCTCTCTCTCCCATTGCAAATATATTGCAAAACTTTGCTGCAGCCCTGGATAAAACTCTTGCCATTCTGTGCAAACATCAAAGCAGTTATTCATTCCTGTAGGTTCACGCTCTACAACATTCACTGTGTTTATATACAATCTCACAGAGGACACATTGTGCATATACTAATCCAGGCACTTGTCATGTCACGTCTGTACAACTGCAACTGATGGTTTGGTTTCTGCTTGTGCCATCAAACCTTAGCAACTTATTCAGAATGATGCAGCCATCTGTTGTTGAACCCAAGTTCTCCCATGTCACCCAGCTCATCAGCACGCTTCCATTTGAAGCTTGCATTCACTACAAAACCACGGTGCTCGCCTACTTACGCAGCAAGGGGAATTGGCTATCCCTACTTTCAAGTTATTCTCAAACTTGAGGTAAATAAATTATGAAAACTGTGTTTTTTATTGAATAAGTTCACACTGTGTTGATTTAGTGATGATTCGAAAATACAAATGTTGATATTGCATGGGGGCTTTAACAGTATGTCTATAGTATGTACTTGTCATATTAGTTGAGCCTAATTTTAGTTTACAAAATAATTGTTTCCTCAGGTGTATACACCTCCAGTCTAACAAGAAGTGCCATTGGGATCATTGTGAAAACAGATTCAGAAACCAGAAGATGTCACCCTATGCAACACCCCCTTTACTGCCCTGGGGAACTGGGATTTAATCTTTGGACAAGAGGGAACAGTGCCCCCTATGGGTCCTTCTACACCACCTCCAGCAGCATCTGGTCTCTTTTCCAGGGACTGACCAGGACAGACACTGATTAATTCAACAGGCAAACCAGTAGTGAGATTCATTATTGTAAGCTAAATAAACACATGGTGGTAGGTACTCACACTGAGATGTGGGCAGATACAGTTTCATGGTGCACAAAGAAAAGCTCTAGGGCCTCCCACCACGCAGAAACAATAGAGAGAAGTGGAACTCTTGTTAATCAGGAGAGATACAGAGCTGTTTTTGTGGCATGTATCCAAACAATTTGACCAAGAAAAACAAAAGTATTTGTCTTTCATTTCATCTCTCTGTTTTTGTAATTGCTGTAATTGTGATCTGTCGTATGTAAGTCAAGCCCGTTTTAGCAAGTTGGCAACATGAAGAGGCCACTGGCTTGGCCACACAAACCATAAATCAGTCACAACTTGCTTTTTGGATACCTTGCTGAAAACCCCAAAGAAGAACCAATTTAGAGCAAGAAGCATTGAGACTACCTGGCTGTGTTTGATCAGCAGGGGTCCGAGACCAGGTAACACCAGATCAAATAGCTACAGCTGAAAAAGCACCATGACCATGGGCTTGGGTCCTCCAGGAAGTGAGACAAGGGGTCTATATTATCTAAGCCGACCCGAGCCGTAACTCTTAGCTTCATGGCACACATCATTGATGTGGGCACCAGGGCATGTCCGTATACTCTTTTCCACCCTATTTGTTGCGATAGTTTGCCTGCTTCCAGCTGAGGAACATAAAGAGAAGGAACAGTCAGATGGAAATAAATTTGCATTTGTAGCCACAGGAGACATCCCTTGAAGGGAATTACATAGATCTCAATGTCCAGGTTCAGAAAAATCTATTTAAAACAACATTTTAATTGGATTATTAAAAGGTCCACAATTAAATTACAAGGAGAGAAACCACAGAAACGGCCGCCAAATAATATGATTTTGCAGAATCCATTCTTACACAATTGGAACAAAGGATGTGAAATGACACCTTCACTTGCAGAATTTCATTACACATAACTTCTAATGCTATTTCACATTTTCTTGTTCCACTATGTAACTAATGATTTTAAAATCTAATCTTGTGTTTTGCTCATGGGGTGCCTAGAATGTGTACTAGGCTCTCTGGACAAGGAGTAGGGTTGATCAGAGCATTTTGACCCAGCGATTTCACTCAAGCACCCAAGCTACCTGGCTAACATTGGCTAGTTTGTGAGTTACTTTCAGGAAACAATGAGAATACCATCCCTCTTATAATTTTACTTGGCCTACCAGAGCTGGTCATAATATTTAAAATATTATAAATAGTTATATTTATTCTGGAGGATAGAAATGTAATATTTAAGTTAAGAAACATTATATTCTAAAATTTAATTAGAACTGTGTTAGTTCAATGTAAGATAGAAAATAAATGTAAGAAATTTAGCATTTATTTTCAGTAAGCATAAGCACTCAAAAAGCAACACTACTTAGCAATTAGCATTCCTGTAGTCTTTGACTGGCCAGTTAGCTTTGAGGGACAACATCCTAATTTGCATAAACATTTTTATTACATGTTCTACATTGTCAAACATATTCTGTGTCAAACAGCATTGTCATGTTATGCCGTGCACTTTGATTGGAAATGTGGAAGGCCAAGAGCCTTTATGGACAACTGTTATAAAATACAGTCCAATATCCTATCTAACAACACTATTTGTAATTTATGTGAATGCATATGACTACCCAGAGTTGCCTTTTGAGTGCTTATATGCTTAAATGTTTTCAACAATTTCTCAACTTTTTTTTAATAGTTTTTAATAGTTTTGAAACATGTTACCATTTTCTGTGTGTGCGTCAGTGAATGGACTAGAAAGAGGAAATCAATCATATTCGATCACGAAGTGGTTACGGCATCATAAGGTGAATAGATTATCCATTCTAAGGTCATCTGAGATGTTGTTGGCTGGACAAAGCTCTTAATACAGCTATCTTAATACAGCTGTGTGAACTGTCCCTGGGAGACTATGTATAGAGATCTTAGTATGACTGCAGGACACCCTGAATAAATCCCTCTAGCATTTATGGGTTATCTGTGCATGTTGTAGTTTTCACACAGTCAATAATTCAGTCTGTAGGAAAGCTGTTGGGATTCGGAGTTGCAGCCATTCACACTCAGTGCAGACTCTTCATAACCCTGGGTCCTCTTTCTTGGCACTTGATCAGAATAGAGCACAGGGTCCTTTGCTTTAGCACAAACCCAGTAGGCAGCTATTATTACATAACTCATTGGCAGCAACTTGAATATGTAACAGATCTGACAACAGTTAACATAGAGGTACACCTCAGTGGTAAATACTGTTTAACGAGCTCCAGACCCATTTAGCTATTTTGTGTTTTATGCAGAACTTATCTTTTTGGTTAATGTCTCTGCCATAGTTTGCTATGACCAAGAACTTGAACTGAGACTGAAAATCAAAACAGCATTCATTTATCTTGATGAGGGCTATGAGTGTTATAGACTCTGTGGCCAAGGGTGTGCTGCTTATCCAGAGACTCTGAAGAGAAGACACAAGAAAGGTGGCACCCTAGCAAGACTTCGTCAGCAAGAAAACCCCAGTTGCTGTCCATTCTGTAGGCAAAGGTGCAACAAGTCACAAATTAGTTAGACTTTTCACACTTGTACTCTGTGCTCAAATGTTTATGTTTAAGACCATCCCTGCGCTTCGTTTGGCAAAGAAGATCTCAACTCTGTTCTCTGCCACATGCAAAAACTTAAAGAGGACATACAAGTGATGCAGTCATTAGGCGTTTATTATGGAAATGGTTGGATCAAGCGGATACTAAACTATAACATTGTTTGTCTTGACATTACTTTTCAAAAGTATTTTGTAGACTTGTAGGTTACATTTAGGGTTAAACTATTGTTAGGCTGTGTTGCAGTTAGGTTACGATTAGACCATGTTATGGTTGGTTTATAGTTACAGTTAGGTTATGGTTAGGCTAGGTTATGGTTAGAATTTGGTTATGATTTGGTTATGTAATGGTTGCTATATGTTTACAGTTAGGTTATGTTATGGTTAGGATTAGGTTACGGTTAGGTTAGATTAGGTTAGGTTAGGCTATGTTATGGTTAGTGTTAGGTGTGGGGTTAGATGATTGAGAAAGTACGTTTTTGAATGAAATGTTAGTCCTGAAAACATGGGGTGATAGACAGATAGACAGAGTAAGAGTGCTCTACGTGTGTGTTTGTGTGTGTGTGTGTGTGTGTGTGCGAGAGAGGATTTGTCTGAGGGGGAATAGGGTGTATGATGCAGGAATAGTAAAACTATCATTGTGTATCTATTACTTATTATATGTTATTTTTATTCCTAACACTGTGGAGATTTTGTATTCCCCTCAAATTCAACTCTGGACCTCAAAGTCTTTTTTTTTTCTTCGATTATAATGAGCAACTGACTGGGACATTAGGTGGGTGCAATTATTGTATGATGAGGTAGAACAGAAAGTCAGGCTTCTCTGGACCTCTTCAATTAAGAGTTGTATCTTTCTCAGTTTTTTAACTAATTTTTACAAAATTCACAAACCTAATGAAGTTGGTTGCTGGTTAATATATTATTTTTGGCTGTGAATACATATTTTCTCTGCATATTTAATGATTGGATGCTCTTTACATACAGTAGGCTTATTGCAACTTGTCCTCCCAAACTTCTTAATCTTTACTTTTTCTAACTCACATTTTTTAAACACTTCTCCTATTTCATCTTAATATAGCCCACCTCTCCACTAACTATTTTTGAACATCAGAAATAACACCCTGTCTTCTATTTAAGCTAACGTTCGAAACTTTCTCTATACTGCATAGCCTGAATGTTTTGTAGGATAATTTACAATGTAGGTTATTTTTGATACACAGTACATAGTTGACATTTGCTGGAATTCCACCACTGTGCAGGCACATTGAACCCAGTTATCAGAGTTTGACTGTGGACTTGTTTATTTAACAAGGTACCCTGAAAGGGCATTCCCATTCAAATTTCATCACCCACCCAAGGCACTGTATGCAAATAAGAGTTAACACAAACAAGTTGTTACAATGATTTTAAGTAAAGTGAGAGTTCACCAAAAATCATAAATTGATGTCTTTACCCTGCAAGCAATTGAAAGACAAAAAGGGAATCCATGCTGTAGTTTAGTCTCACTGATTTCCAAATGTTAGCATTTGAGCATTTGTGCCACTAATCCTGTCTATGTCCAAAGAACGCTATTACCATTTTGTTGCAATAATTCTTTGACACACTGTTCAGTGCTGGTGTGGAATGTGTGTAGCCAATGTTCTCGGTGTGACATGTTTCTGCCAATAGCTTGCCCTCTCATTTGAAACACAATATTTGCCCACTCACTTGTTAATTACCTCAGCTGCCAATACTTCCCCTGTGGACCAGTGCCATTAATCATGCTAATGATCAGCCTGTGCTCCATTTTAGGAGGATATGGCGAGTGACCCTGGCACTGGATGGAGGACTGGCTAGGTGTGGATCAACAGCTGGGTGCACAGTGTTTGTGCTAACAATGTTGGACTAGCATTATGAGGTCATGTCCCCCTCCAATGATAGGATTGCTTCTGGTCCCTCCTACCGATGATGATACATAAATTGATTGATGCGATACACATCTGAATACTTGTTTAAAGGACCAGGACATACTTCCCAGAGAAATACAGTCGCAGGGTTGTTTGAAGAACAACGTTTCAGATGTAAAAATTGAGAACTTCTGCAATTTTAAAGCTCTCTTAGAATGAGGTCAGAAATAAAGATTTTCCATACGCAGGCCCCATATTTAGCAACATGAGTTTTATGAAAAAAATCTGTGTTTATATTGTACACTTTCATAATGGCAGCTGACTAATTCAAACTAATTGGCTTCTAAAATAACATATTGGTGAGAAATATAATAAATACTAAATGCTGCTTGGGAAAAACAACAACAGAAATAGATGGATAAATCAGATGGAAAAAAAAAATTGATTATGTTTCTTTTCTTTTTCTATAAATTATCTCATTACCTTATGGTAGCTTATGCTTCTCAACCAGACTTAAATGAGGACATATGTATGACAACATCCTTTGATCCTGTCACAGACTTATAATGATGATATGTATTAACAGGTCAGTTAAGCATATTGCTCTCCGGAGGTCTGCTCCGCCTGTCATCCCTTTGAATAAAAAAGGAAGTGCGCATCACTACGGCAGATAAGAAAGGAAGAAAAATCCCCAGAATATAGAGAGATGTCTGATAGGATACAGAAAAAGTAAAGGACCGAAAAGAAGAGGCAACCTCCGCCCATCAGTGTTCCTAAAATAAATGTCAGGAAGGGGCCGGTAATCTCTCTCCTGGATTGGGTCGTGAGGATAGATGTCCTGTCACCTGTACTCTAAGGCTTTTCATCACCGATTGGGCCCAGCTCAGAGATCTGCGTTGTCTTTTGACATGCGTACCTTCCTATACGTCATGCCATCTTGATAGGGAACTAATGGAAACTCTCGTCTCAGATCCTAATGAAGACATATCTACAGATGGCCTGCAATCTCATTTATTGTACCACTCTGTCAACTTGTGGTAAGGCGATTAGACATGTATCGTATTACCGTGTTACAAAGGAAGGGGAAGAGAGAGACAGCCAGGACAACACTAATATAATTAGAGATTTTACAGTGCTGGGTCCTTTTTGCACGCCTTTTGTTCCTGGGCTCCTTTGTTTGGTTTAAAGCTGTATCAAGGTAAAATAAAAAGCCAGGCAGTGGGATCTCTAGGGATTAATTCAATGGGGGAGCAGGGCTTCATCAGTGTCCTTATGTTATTTTATGGCTTTACAGACATTGATATTGAGTGCTGAGGGCTGACTAGCTAATCAGAGACGTAAAAAGTACAGAAAAATCTAACTCAAGTAGTACTGTTACTTTACATTTTTTCAAGCAGAAGAAAAATCTAATTGTAATGTAAAAGTAAAAGAAATTCAAACAATGCACTAGATAACTAGCTAACTTGACAAAATTGCTAATTCAGTGGTGAAACGGCATGAATTTGCTTGTCAACTGGGAATTATCATTGGAAATAGTGGTTTATACTGGTGTATAAATATGTGTTCATGTTATGGCTTTTTGGCATGGTATTATTTGGATAAACACGTTTTTAATCTAGAACGTGGTCATTTTTAAACGTTTTATCTACATGAGTGAAATCTGGGGGTGCAGCTCCACCATGCAAAACTTCTATTTTGCAAGCATTTGCTTGTAATTAATACACCACATGGGCATGAACAACATCATCTGTATTCACACAGTTCATGCCTTATGTTCAAATGTTATTCAAGCCTGTAAACAAAAGAGGTAAATGAAGAGCAGAAATACTTCCACTTAAATGATGACAGTTGTGCACCAAGTAGTACTGCTTGTTGCTGTAATGAGTGACTATTTCAAACAAAAAACAGGGAGAGCTAAAGAAGCTTTTAGCTGGGTGTGTAGTTGTTGAGGAAAGGCTTCTCTTATCCAGGGTAGATTCCCCATTTTTCCAATAACAAAGGGATGATAACAGGCAACAAGGTTCTGATAGGAAAATGTTTGCGTTCTATTTAGATAGCCGACACAACTGAATCGGAAAAGTTTGAGGTTAAAGTAAACACATTTCAAATTTAATGTATTAAATTTAATGTATTGTAAACTACCCTAGCATTAAAGGAATAGTTCAATCTCAACAAAGACCATTATAGATTATTTGAACATGATGTGTGACAAAATACTTATATTGGTAACATTATCTAAATTGGATTTGTTTCATAAGTGCCACATTATCATGGTACCGGTATTATGAAGGTTAGTACGTTATATTAAAATAATCTATAAGGGCCTTTGTTAAGCTTCATAATACATGTCAGATACTTTTTGCTGATTTGTATAATATGAACAAAAAGGGTTAATATAGGTCTCTGGAATTGGATAGGATTTGTGCCACAAATGCTAATAGGCGATAATTTCGAAATAATGCCAGGGAAACTGAACCAAATCATTGATTCCGGTAAAAAATAACACATAGACTACTTACAGGGCAAGGACACCAATCTGCCATTTTGTAATTTGGGTGAACTATCCCTTTAAGTTTATAAAATATCTATATTAGGACACATATTCACTATCACTTTTTTTGTACAGTCCCAATTTAGATGTTACATCTTAATACTTAAATGCTAATAAAATACTAAGAAAGTTAATATGTGCAAATCTAGCTGGGGATAGTAAACAACATTTGTTCCAAACTCTAAGGACTAGTGGGGATGCTCATGTGTGTTTTAGGCAAGATAAGTATTTCTGAAGAGGCACTGGAACAATGCAAGTCTGTGCTCAAATCAATTCTTTGATCTTTTTTACTTTGAATTAAGTGTTGTGATTTCAGTTTCACTCATCGTGAGGAAACCTTTGTGTTGCATAATAATCCACATTTCCCTCCTCAGCCTTGCCATGTAAAGACAGTAAGGATCACAGTTTCTGTCTAGTTTAATTATTTAATCCTGTGTTTGTGCTGGCAGCTTCCTCCTTTCCTTCCCTTTGTTCTCAATGACAAGCATCAGATGATTAAAATGCACTGTAAGTTCTCAAACTAGGCCCTCAAATTGTAGCATGAGTCAAATAAACAATGGTCTAAACAACTGTCTCATTTGATGATTTATCAAGACCTTGCTGCAGAAAACACAGGATACAGCAGGGTGTAATTGTGCTGTGAAATGCTTACTAGCATCATGAGTTACAGTATCTCCCAAAAGTGAGTACACCCCTCACATTTTTGCAAATGGTTGATTATATCTTTTTATGTGAAAACACTGAATAAATGACACTTTGCTACAATGTAAAGTAGTGAGTGTCCAGCTTGTATAAGAGTGTAAATTTGCTGTCCCCTCAAAATAACTCACCACATAGTCATTAATCTTTTGTGAGATACTGTACATCAACAGTGAACTATCAGAGAAAAAAAAAACTATGAGTACACAATAAAACTATAATTTGTCATATATATTTTTTTAAAGTGTAGCAGACTAGAATCAAAGAATACTGGTGTGTAAAACGTGTGATAATAACACGCCATCATGCCATGTTCTGTTAAAAGAAGACATCAGGGCAACCTTGAAGATGATAAATGACACATTCAGTAATCTGGAACCACCAAAACATCATCAAATATTGACAACATTTATGGGAAACTTTGCCATATCTTTAACCAAAGCCTAAAAAAAGAATGTGGGTCCACAGGTATAGAAGCCATGTAATTCCACTACATTAAACTGGTAAAACACCCTTTGCTGACTATTGGTAACCTGATGGAGAAAACTGTGTTTGACAAAAGGCAATGCTATTTAAGGGAAACAGATTAATTATTTACTGTTAACATTCATAAAGAGAAGGGTGCTCAACTTGCATTGCGTAAACTGAGATTAATAAATGTATAGTAAGAACATAGACATGTTGTTCTTTGTTTACCAACTGTATATGACATCAGATAACAAAAGCTGCACTCATTGTGGCTGACATTCCATTCCTGCACTCCATTTTGAAAATAAAATGAAAAGAATATGAGACAGTGAATGTACATAGTTTAAGTCTGAATGGACTGCAAGTCTGTTTCATTTTTTTTTTAAACTATGAATGTTATAGAGCAGGAACAGGCAGGAGCAAGTTGATGTTTGCAGAGAACGGCTTTGTCTAGGGTCACGCCAAGGTTCTTGCGTTTTGGGAGGGCAACACTATGAAATTGTCAACCATGATGGTGGTGTCTAGCTACAGACAGGCTTTTCCCCAGAAGTTGAGCTTGAGGTGGTGGCTTGACATCCATGTCAGCCAGTCAAGCGGAAATGTGTGTCACCATCTGGATTTCAGAGGATGGTAAACAACAATAGTTGAGTGTTACTTGCATGTCAATGACAGGAACTACCATGTGAGAATATGATATACTCAAGTGACTTGGTGTGTAGCGAGATCAGGAGCAAGCCTAGAATCTGCCCCTAAGAGAGTGAGAAGGAGGATGTGATGTTCATTGTGTCGAAAAGCAACAGATAGACATAGTACGATAAGAACAGTGCATGAAGCCTATGTGACGCAGAGTAGAGCGTTCTCAATTGAGTTTTACCGTTTAAGGTCGATAAGATCATTCTAAGAGAGATAACAACAGTTAATCAGAGACAGTACACTCAAGTGTTTTGGAAAGGAAAGTCAAATGGCATAACCGGTCTGTAGTTTTTTTCAGTAAGGGTTAAAGTGTTGGTTTCTTGAAGAGGAGAGCAATTTTGGCCGTCTTGAAGTCAGAGGGTACACAGCTAAAGGTCAGGGAATAGGAGGTCTCCCGAAATTATCCCGAGAATGGTATAGGGTATTCTGGGGTTAGAAGAAGAGGCTTGACATTTGGAATGAAAGTGGCTTTAGCATTGGATAAAGGGTGGGGCTGAGACAGCCAGAAGGCATGGGGAAACAAGAGTCATGCTGAAGCTCACACCCCTTCCCGTCCACCCTTACAGGCCTCCATTTGCACAATCACATGAGCCTCCGCCATTGGCACAAGGATCCCAAATTTGAAGGATTCAAAATAAATTGTTACTGAGTTTTATTTCTTCTAAAATGACTGGAGAGTTTGGTTAACTTAAATCTGGAAGTCACCCTTGTGGTTTTGTCAGCAACACGTGACAATGGAGGGCACTCTGAGCAAGTGTGTAGGGCAGAGGGACTGGCTTGGGATTCACAGATGGGATGTAGAAAGGGTGGAAGATGCAGAATCAGCAGACTAAAGGGACAAAGATTTAGCAGATGGGAGAGATGATAGGATAGAGGAGAAGAGAGTACTGGGGGACAGAGAAGAAAGATTTTAACGGTGCATGACCATCTGGGTAGGGGCTTTGAGAGTTGTGTTGGAGGAGAGAGAAAGAGAAGCAGACAAAGTAGTGATCAGAGACGTGGAGAGGGGTTGCAATGCGATTAGTTGACAAGACAGCATCTAGTAAAGATGAGGTCAAGTGCATTGCCTGCCTTGTGAGTGGGAGGGGAAGGAAAGTGTGAAATGAAAAGTGGCAAGGAGTGGACAGAAAGAGGTGGAAATAAATTAATCGTAGGCAGATGTCAGAAGGTCGAAGTAGCCCAGTAATGTTAATCAATTGGCAGGAAATAAGCTCATCAACATGTCAAGTTGATTGAGGAAGTCTACAAAAACACCTTGTGGACTATAGATGACAACAATGTTAAGCTTCAATGGGCAAGTGACGCTGGTGGCATGGAATTTAAAAGAGGACGTAGACAGGTGAGCAAGACAACTTTCGCTGTGAAGAAATAAACAGCACTGCTGGGGCTGATCGGAAAACATACTAGATGAATAGAGAGCAGCAGGAATAGGATTGTCCTTCTGGGCTAATCCACATCTCCATCAGAAACAACATGTCTAAGACAGCATAGGCCAAGAGGAACTGAGCCTTGTAGGCAGTACACTACAATAGTAGTTTGACTAGCCTGGATAGACAGTACACTACAATACCGAAAATCACTCACATCTGCTCGATCAGCTTATTTCTCCAACCTGATTGAGGTGAACAAAAACAATCCAAAATTTCTCTTCGATACAGTTGCAAAGTTAACAAAAAAGCAACGCTCAACAAGTGAAGTGGGTCTTCACTTTAGCTGTAATGAATACTTGGACTACTTTGATGAAAAGATCATCACCATTAGAAACCAAATATCTGACTCCTCCTTAAATAGTTATAGTCCCAAAAATGTCAGTTGTTCTGAGAATGTCTCCCTGACCAAGTGTCAATGAGGACACTTGAATTCTTTGATCCCGTATCGCTCGACACATTCACTGAATTTGTTATGAGTTCTAAACCCACAAATTGTCAGCTAGACCCGATTCCAATTTACTTAAGGAGCTATTTCCTGTGCTAGGTCAGCCAATGTTGAACATAATAAATTGCTCCCTTACCTCCGGATGTGTACCAAAATCACTAAAAATAGCAGAAATTAAGCCTCTTCTAAAAAAATTGAATCTGGATCCTGACATATTAAACAATTATAGGCCAATATCGAACCTCCCGTTCCTCTCAAAAATCTTAGAAAAATGTGTTTCCCAACAACTGAATGCCTTCCTGAAGACAAATAACATTTATGAAATGTCCGGTTTCAGACCCCATCATAGTACTGAGACTGCACTCGTGAAGGTAACAAATGACCTTCTAATGGCCTCAGACAAAGGTTCCGCATCCGTCCTGGTGCTTCTTGATCTTAGTGCTGCTTTTGACACTCTTGATCACTCCCTTCTCTTAGAGAGACTGGAAACCCATATTGGGCTATGTGGACATGTTCTAGCCTGGTTTAAATCTTATTTATCTGAAAGATATCAGTTTGTATGTGTGGATGGCATATCCTCTGACAAATCAAAGGTATGTTTTGGTGTTCCTCAAGGCTCGGTTCTGGGCCCATTATTGTTCTCATTATATATGCTGCCTCTGGGTGATCTAATCCGGAATCACAATGTCAATTTTCACTATTATGCTGATGACACATAGTTATATATTTCAATGAAGCATGGAGAAGCCCCAAAATTAGCTACTTTGGAAGCATGCGTTTCAGATATTAAGAAGTGGATGACAGAGAACTTCTTGCTTTTAAACTCAAGAAAAACAGAAATGCTCATTTTAGGGCCCAAGAAACAAAGAGCTTTGTTGGCAGATCTCACTGTGAACCTCGACGGTTGCATGGTTGTATACCAAAAACCTGTAAGAAACCTTGGTGTTACCCTTGACCCTGACCTCTCTTTTGATGAACATATAAAATGTGTCTCAAGAGTTGCTTATTTTCATCTTCGAAACATTGCAAAAATCAGAAACTTTCTATCAAAAACTGATGCAGAAAAACTAGTCCATGCTTTTGTTACTTCTAGATTAGATTACTGCAATGCTCTTCTTTCCGGATACCCTGACAAATCAATAAATAAACTTCAATTAGTGCTGCACATGGCTGCTAGAATCCTAACTAGAACAAAAAAATGTGAACACATTACTCCAGTACTAGCCTCTTGACACTGGCTGCCTGTTAGGGTTAGGGCTGATTTTAAGGTTTCATTGTTAACCTATAAATCAATACATGGACTTGCTCCTACTTGCTCCTATGTACGGCTGAAATGATCCAGCCGTACATACCTATACGTAACCTTAGCTCGCAAGATGCAGGCCTTTTAATTGTACCTAGAATTTCTAAACAAACAGCCGGAGGCAGGGCCTTCTCTCATAGAGCTCCACTACTGTGGAATGATTTGCCAATTAAGGTTAGAAATGCAAACTCAGTGCAAACTCAGTGCAAAGTGTCTACTAAAGACTCATCTCTACAGCATGGTCTATGATTAAGTGTAGTCTGGCCCAGGGGCATGAAGGTGACCAGAATGTCTTGATACTGTCCACCCTTGCAGTCTTGCCAGGTGGGCTCTCATCGCCACTGGGATGCCCCCCCTCCAATGCATTCGGGGGCGGAGTCACTGGCTTGTTGTTGTCTGTCTGTTGCGCACTTGTGCAATTGGCCTGTACTCTGCTGGCAATACTCGGCCCTCATTCAGGGTGGTTGCGGTTGGTGGGTGTCCCTTTGGTTGATGCTTGGCAATGTGGGTGGATTGATTTCCTGCCTGTTGGGCCCTGTCCGGGGCCTCCCCCGGATAGGGCCACAGTGTCACCGGACTCCCCTGTCTCAGCCCCAAGGTCTTACGCTGCTATATTATTGTGCTGGGGGAGTAGGGTCAGTTCTCCTTCTCCACTATAAATCCTTGTAGATCTAAGGAATGCATTTTCTAAATTTTCCCTGTCTCCTGCTGTTTTAAACTTAGGACATGAGGTCTTGGCCCACACCTGAGGAGTACCAGGCTTGAAAGACCCATTGCTGTCCCTGTCCAAAGTCCTCCTGGTTGTGTTGCAGATCAAGACGATACATGACGATTTCAGCTGCCACTGTGCTGACACCTCCCCCTCCCCGTGTTGTCCCTGTCCTTGTCCATCTGGTCATGCTTCCGACCTGGACTAAGTTCAAATAGACTCTGGACTCAGCCCACATGCATTTATTAATTATTTCAATTTGTACTCTTAATATGTTCACCCGGCACAGCCAGAAGAGGACTGGTCACCCCTCTGAGCCTGGGTCTTCTCTATGTTTCTTCCTAGGGTCACCCCTCTGAGCCTTCTTAGGGAGTTTTTCCTAGCCACTAAAATTCAACACTACTGTTGTTTGCTCCTTGGGGTTTAAGGCCGGGTGTTTTGTAAAAGAACTTTGTGACAACTGCTGATGTAAAAAGGGCTCTATAAATAAATTTGATTGATTGATTGATTGATATGCAGTAGTTGACAGTTCTACCACTGCCAAAGACCTGGTATTCCACATGAGATGGGTGGGTACGGGTGGGGGGCATCTCTAAAAACTGCAGGGAGAGTAGCAAACAGGAATAGAAAACATATACACAGCTGACAAAGATATATATTTGTATCATTCTTATTAGCCATGGTAAGATAATCAAGTGTGAGAATGGCGTGGGACCTCTGAATAACTACCTAACAGCCTGGGATAAATTGTTTTGTTTCAGCAACAGTCTTCATGTCAGGTGAAAAATTAAATTAAATGAGGACAGCTTAGCAAGAGTGAACACACTACCATTCAATCCAGCCACTGATTTCCTCTGATTACCAAACGTTAGCTATTGGGAAACACAAATCATAACATTTTGTGTTTTCCTTTTTCAATCTAATGCTGTGAATGAACTGTGCATAGCATTATGAGTGACATTGGCCTAGCAACCAGCTGACACAGCATGACAACCTGAATGTGATTGGTCTTCAGCCTGCTGGGAGGGTGTTATAGGTTCCTCAATTCAGTAACCATGGCATTGTATTGAATGCCCACCAGGGACCCTGAGTGAGTGATGGCGGAATTGGAAGTTGAGTTTGAAGGTGGAAACTTGTTAAGTAAGGAAGAAGACGATGATTGGAAAACTGTATTATCAAAGATTGGAACAAAAAGGAAGTTGACAACCATTGAACTGATAAAGACGTGTATCTGGGAAATCCAAAATGAGGTGTCAAAGACAGTGAAGCAGGTCTTGGGAAGAGTGGAGTCGAGTGACCAGAAGTAGTCTTATTTTGATTAATTGTTTCTCAGAGGAACAGAGGGCACTGGAATTAAAGATAATCTTGTCTTGCGATGTGTGTGAAGTGCTTTTCACTTAGGAGTAGAAAGCATGTTAAGGGATTTATTTCAGGTGTGCAATAGAAATGGAAGCCAACTACTTGAGAAAAAGACTCCCAGATGTGGTTGGGGCTGGCTGATGATGAACAGAGAAAGGGTTGAATGTTTTTCTGTAATATTTACCTCAGTTTTTTTAATTGATTCTACAACTATATAACAATTTGATATTCTGATATTGGCTTTGTATTTTTGTGTTGATCGCTTTTTATTGACCTAGCCATTAAGGTAACAATTTACTTAGCCAGCCATAGCCTTTCTAGTGAGAGCACTGCAGTGTGGGTTTTGTTGTCATCATGAGTCACAACAAATTCAACCAATTTCACTTGTTTGTTACAAATTTACTATAACCAGGAAATGTAGAAAAATGTCACAACATAAGCTGTTGTCATATATTAGCATTTCTGAACTATATATATCATAGGAATGTGTGGTTCTGTGTGGACTACCCCTTTAAAGTAAATTGCTAACTGTCAGGAAGCAGCACTAGACAACTACAGATTAAGACAGGTGTAATGGCCGGTCATGGCCTGTGCCAAGCCAGTCGTTGCAGTTCTATGTCCTGTGTGTTTTAGTTCAACCTTTCCGGTTTCTATGTTCAGTTTAGTGTCATCATTGTAATTGGTTTCCTCTGTATCTCGTTAAACCCTTGATAAGTCCCTATATAAGTTCCTCCTGCCCTAGTGTTTCTTATCTGTCATTGTTTCATTGCTACGTTCCTGTCCAAGTCCTTTTTGTCATCGAGTTTGAATATTAAAATAACTTTTTTTTTTGGAAAAGCTCTGTGTCTGGGTCCAGAAACCTACTACTGAATGTGACAACAGGAAAATATTACTCTCTTGTAGAGCATATGTTA
This sequence comes from Esox masquinongy, assembly GCA_016801175.1. NCBI lineage: Eukaryota > Metazoa > Chordata > Actinopteri > Esociformes > Esocidae > Esox > Esox masquinongy. The sequence continues at coordinate 133,068 of JACXGI010000037.1, read as the reverse complement.
TGAAGCTATAAATGGATACAGATTAGGCTCAGCTCGAGCCACTTCATCAAATATCAATCTCACAATACACAACTATAGAATTGTTTGTTACCTTAGAAAAGCCACTATGGAAAGACACTAGCCTAACAAAAAAATATTTATTGAGACAGTGATGGAAGTGTCCTCTACTGTTGGTCTCATTTAGAAGAATGTGAAGAGACATTTGATGATGCTTTGGTCTTGTTGACAAGGATGTTTTGTCCCACAGACAAACAGACGGACAATCTCTTCCTGTTTTTTTGCAGTAGTGTAGTTTATTTCATGGGCTTGTTGTCAACCATAAAGTGATCTATCACAAACTACAGTATATTGTCTCTTTTAATGTATGTGCATATTTCAGATTTACATATATATACATTATGAATACCAATTAATTATTTCATTTGTTCACAATTGTAAAACAAATGAATACTCCCATTTGTCTCTGATGCAATAATGTCTGTATGGATTCATTGTGAAGCTAAGTAAGTTGTCTCAGATGTGTGTCATAATAAAGTGTTGATTATGCATTAACCTAGCATATAATAATGTCAACGTTAAATCTACATAATTGGACACCAGTGATTTGTATATTGGTCCACTAAGTTTATTATCAGTGTTGTAGACAGTTATGACATATTGTATGTCTAAAAACAACATCAACTGGATGCTGACAGGCAGTCCCAAGAACTTTAGTATTCATTTTATCTCATGGGTTTCAATTAGATTTAACATCAGCACTTCAAAGTTTGTACTGAGCAAAACATAATTTACCCTATTGCCACTGTAAGCAAACCAATTAGTTTCATATTAAGACCTAAACAACCAGATGAGGGGAGTTTCTTACTAATCAGTGCCCTTAATTAATCAATCAGGTAAGGGAAGCAGGCACTTGAACTAGGACACCTATTAGATGAAAGACTATCCAAAAACTAAAATCGAAATTTAACTTTGTTGTGTTTTAATTTTGTTGTGTTTGAAATTTGACAATAGATAGCCATGTGTGTTGTTCAAAATTGTACAGTGTAGGAGTACCAAATTCTGGGTCTATATTTATAGTATTCAACCACCCATCTTAATTAACTATAGTATATTTTAAAGTACTAGAGGTCTGCAAAGACATTTGGGATGGTCACAGTCAATGTAACTCATGTCACATAGCAAGAAGGTTGAGGGTTTGCTGACTACCATAGACATATTCACTCTCCTGTCTGATCAGGGCTGGCTGCAGACAATGATCTACTAGGGGAAACCAGATTTTCAAAATGTTTATGCTATAGTATTAACAATTATATTGTTTTTTTAGATTTCATACCAATGCACCACACAGCAAATATCCATCAACTGTCAATCTGCATACTATTGACAGACTTGACAGAGCACCTTAACATCATGATTTGCATTTTCAGTAGATCAATTAAAATTTGTATTTAAATCTCATATGAAAGAAGATATGTGGGTTTTTTTTTTCCTTGGCATCCAATTCACAATTAAGGTCCTGCATCACAGCAACTCCCAGCAGACAGGGGACAATCAATGTCAAGGTATGTCCTCTGAAGCACATCTGATACCTTTCTAGTTCTTATCATCAGCTCGCTCAACCAGGAAGGATAGAGCAGAATCCTAACACGCTGAAAGGGACACTCCATCCTTTTCCTTCCATTGAGCTCATAGGCCACCAAGCTGCCACAAGGAGTCGCTAATGTACAACAAGGCAAGGCAACCATGCTCGACTACTAACCCCCAAACTGGGAAGGTGCAGGCCATTGCACATTGTCCACGGGACCCCTGGGCTAATCTGCAAGTAGGATGGAAACCCTGTTCTCGCAGTGACCGCTGCACCAATAATTTTGAAGGGGGTAATTTTCAGTTTTATCTAATTTCAGAGGGCAAGTCTACCTTGTTTCAAAGTTAAAACAACTAATATATGTGGTCATAGAGATTTGGGAATTATTTTATTATTTCACTCATAGGTCATTAACATGCATCATTTTCTCCAAATGTGAGGTGCAATGGTAGCGAGTGCACAAAGATAAAAACGAAAACGACATAACGACGACAATTAACTTATTCTTTGTATATCGCAAGCAGAACAGCACCACACGGTCACAACATAACCGGACACAACATAATTGGTGATGGGGTGCTCTGCTGCCTTCATCACCTGCTGGTGGTTAGTATGCTGGCGAGGTGGAGCGCCGGAAAGGGAGAGGGCGTGCAGCGCCATGCGGGGAAGTCGTCACACTAATATTTTCCCACCAAATACATTTTGTAACATTTCACTTTTGCCTATTGCCGTATACACATTTCTGTTATTAAGAAGTTAAGAAATAATAAATGTTCATCTCAACAAAAAAGAGAAGTAATGCAGTGACACCCTTATGGCAAATCTAAACAAATGTGAAATGTATTCGTTAAAGGTCAGATTACAGGAAAACCACCATGGCGTCCACTGATGGGGATGAAATACATACAGGTACCGGGGATGAAATGATTTACTGATGAAACCTCATTCTTTGGCTATCCCCTCCTTACCCCACAATACTGGAACAATGCTGCAGGATTTAACAGGAGTTGATGGCACATAATGCATACCAGTGTAACCAAAGTGTGAAGTTTAATAGATCGTGAAAATGGCCGTCTGATGACAGAGATGGAGCTTTTCATTAGAAACACAGAGCCTCAACCTGCCTGGCTGTGCTGCAGAGCAGCTACCTTACAAACTGAAATGAGAAAAGAGGCTATTTACTATAGTGCCCACACAGCACAGCTGAAAGGGTACAGCTATGGCTTTTTATTAATGTCATCCATGTAATCATATACAAGTAAAGGCAACACCGCCATAAAGTCTTAATAGGGCATTGAGCCCCTATATGCCTCTGGAACAGCTTTCAATGCACTTTTGGCATACATTCTACAAGTGTCTGGAAATGAACTGGAATAAAGCGATTTCATCATTGGGTGTTTTGTTAATAGTGCTGGAAAACGCTGTCTCAGGCGATGCCCCAGAATCTCCCATAAGTGTTCAACTAGGTTGGGATCTGGTAACTGAGTTGGTCACAGCAGGTCACGAAACATCTGCAAGTTGTGCAGTCTTGACAAAAGTTCCCCAACAATGACCCCTCTTTTTCAAGCCATGGTGGCTAAAAAAATTGTGATCTGGGCCTGCCAAGCATTTTTATGCATCACAACAAAAATTATGGGATGTTAATTCCATACTTGTTGGGAGGCATGTGTTCATGTACTCAAATGTCTTTTTTTTGTCAGTTAGTTGTATGTCCCAGTAGACCCTGCTGTCTGTTGGCGCATACAACTGCTGGAGCTCCGCCATTTAAATACTTTAAACAACTATCTCACGGCTGTACCAATGTAATGTCATGTGCCTGATTAAAACACACTGCCAAGTTATCAGTGAGGGACCATCTACAAATCATAAGGATGCAAACAAGCGTCAAGTACATGGCCCCTAAGAGTTTTTAAATGACCTAATGCTATAGGCACTCACTACCATGTAGGAATATTTCCTCTGTATACATTAGTCATTCAATGATGGATCACCTTGAAGCATTTGAGGAGAGCAACAGTGAATGGAGCACAGGTTTCTGGTTTCCAAGCTGTCAGAGCCTGCTCCCATGCTACGGCATTAGTATTGATTGGGGAGGGGGTCTACTCAGCTCATTCTACTGCATTGATGTAAAAAAAGAGAAGAAACCACAGAAATGATGTGTGAGGGGCCAGTAGACCTGAGCAGCTTGCCTATGTTGAACAAACATGATGAAAAATAGTTGCAAACAATGCTGTGTTTCCCTTCACCTTTATACTTTTTAGATCTGAGGTGGGCTTTTGGCTGGAAAATAATTTGTTCCTCCAGTTTATTTGCTAAAATCAACTTTAAAGAGGACAGTTATTAACAAATGTATTGTATAGGTACATTGTCATTTAACATACTTTTCATACGTTTGAGAGGCCTGACATGTTTCTTTTTTGTTTTTTGGGGAAGTAGATCAGCCATGAGCTAGCAGACATTATCTATCTGTAAACAGTCTTTATTAGCAGACATTATCTATCTGTAAACCATTCATATTACCAGACATTATCTATCTGTAAAAAATCTTTATTAGCAGACATTATCTATCTGTAAATCATCCATATTACCAGACATTATCTATCTGTAAACCATCCATATTACTAGACATTATCTACCTGTGAACCATCCATATAAGCATCATTTCAACTCCGTCTTATGCGGGCACACCAGCGCACACCCGATCTCCCACAGAACCAAACCCAAACCCATGAGCCCCAACCACGGTGGGCAAAGCCCCAACCACAGTGGGCATCAGGACCCACACCCCGGCACAAACACACCAGACAGACCTGACATGTGGTCACCTGACTAAACATCTATTCATTTTTTATAAAATGCATATACATATATATTTTTTTTTAACAATTAAGACAGGTACGCAATAGAGGGGCTTTACACAAACATATATTGAGTCACTGACAAGACATCTGCATTTTTACAGTATTTAGTGACTTTACACTAGAACCACTGGGGCTTTTTCGTATATAAGTTACTGCTTGAGCACGTTGTCTGGCGTCTCCATTAGCATATGCTTTAGCCCCAACCAGCCACAGTATCAAACTCAGGACTGTGTCGCAATCAATGAAAATTAACATTCAATGATTGAATGTGTAGGCATATCATGAGAATATTGAGTTTAGTTTTAATTATACATTTCATGTAAGGATGTGCGGTGCATATCAGGCCTATAGCCTGTTTTCGTTTCGCAGTGGTGTAAATAAAGATGTCTCATTATCAGCTAACTGGAGTATGGAAAGGAGAAAGGTGGTCAATGATGAGACCTCTCCGTCGGAGTAATGAGCTCTTACATGTTACCCCAGCCCCTATTATGAGGTATAGCTTACACACATGGTGTGAGTCCAATTATGAGAGAGTGTGAAGAGAAAAGGGGAACTGAAGAAATAGCAACCTCACTTATTACTATGTAGCTTATATTTCAATCTGAATGGGAAATGAATGTCACTTCACTTCATGATTTATACAGAGTATTTTTTTACATTCAAATGTAGGAATGGAGGAAGAAGGAGTGCATAGACCACCATATGTAGCAGCCTGGGAGCACCAGCTATTAGAGGGGCAGGCTCTACAGTTTTCACCCTGGTGCAAAATGTTTACAATCTGTTTACAAATTTGGGGGTTTTAAAGTGATATTCTTCCTATTTTGTTGAGGCTAGGATTTAAACATTTTGTGCAGAAGAAACATCATACACTATTATATCTCATCTAATCATTAAGCAATAACGTATGGGCTGTTCTCAGGCACAATGCATCGCGGAGTGGTACCTTGTTGGTTCACCAGACACAGTGCTTGGCATTCAGGGTTTATAGTTTGATTATTGTCTCATCAGACCAGAGAATCTTTTTCCTCATGCTCTCAGAGTTATTCAGGCAGCATGTCATATGCCTTTTACTCAGAAGTGGCTTTAGCCTATCCACTCCTATCCACTCCTATCCTATACAGGCCTGATTGATGGAATGCTACAGAGATGTTTGTCCTTTTGGCAGGTTCTCCCATCCCTGCAGAAAAACTCTTGGTCAGAAAAGATCTGACCAAGGCTCTTCATGGCTTGTGACTTAGTTCGGCATGATGGTTATGTCCAGGCAGAATTTATATTTTGATTCCAAAACTAGACAGTTTCTTCTTCCATTAAACAATTATGTATTTCAGGTCATTTTTAATAAATTGGCACACAATTCTAAAATTGGGTTTTTGATCTGTCGTTACAGGTTATTGTATTCAGATTGATTGCAAAACAATATATATTTAATCAATTATGAATTAAGTTAGTAACACAACAGGATGTGTAGAAAGTGGATGGGTCTGAATACTAGTAACACCACATAGGCACTGTTGGAAAAAAGCTCACTAACATTAAGCCACACGTTTAAAGCTGAATATATTCCACATAAACTCTTAAGGCAACAGGGAATCAATGCTGACATGAAAGTTACGTTCCTAAACTAGAATAGGTCCACAGAAGGCGAAAATAACCAGCTGCAGCTGGGACATGAAAGAAAATCAGGCCAGTGGGAGCACCAAGAGCTGGTTGATTGTTAAACTCCAGGATTTAGGGGCTGTTCTGGGCTTTTCCCAGACTTCCCATGGCAGCATCTGTATGTAAGGCGGGGTGTCAAGCAGGAGGCATCTGGTTGTGCTGTGGCAGAGTTTGATAGACTGGTAGTTACCATAACTTAGTAAGCTTAACTCAGTCTGCAGATAAAAAGCACTGTTGCTTATATAGAATTGATAGTTAGTTACAGGAACTGTTTTTGAGAGAGAAATAGAGTAATGGGTTAAACAGGTTAAAGAAAATATTTCATATAAAACCTATTTTCATTAGTAATACTCATCACAACTGACATTATCGTGTATTTGAGGGGTGAGAGATCATCAACGATTGGCCTATTATCTCTCAAGGTTTCTGATTGCTTGTGTGACATGAAAAAAATTGTGTGTTGTGGATGAAATTGATTTGAAAGAGCCACTCTTCCTTTATGGATCTGTGTCCTGCCCTAATCCTGTTTGTATGGATGTTTGCATGCATGTGAGATGCCAACAAGAGGCCCCTATGAACACATACTCAGGAACTGAGCAGTAAAGCCACTGAGCTCAGAGGAACAACAACTGTGAATTATGATTTCCCCCTAAAACAATGACAAATGCCTTGCCCTTTGTGATGAGGAGCCCTCTTGTGAGCTGAAAGAGAGGAAGCTGTACTGCTTTACCAGGATGAATAGATTGTTCAGTCCTTTGTTTACATAGTAAATCTCAGGAATTAACCACAGTACGAACAGATGTCATCTCCGATCAATGTCAACAGGCCTCTAATGAAGTGATCCAAACTGTGGGCACATTTCAGCTCCCATGTACTTGTGTGATCAGACCAGACACTGTTTGATCAGAGAATAGAGACAGGCACACAAACAAACAGCAACAGCAGTAGGGGCCTTCACAAGTTGATGTCACATGAACATTGAGAAATTGCAAATAACCATCCATTGGCAGAGCAGCCAATAACTGCATATGGAGTGGCCAAATCACACCAAACACTGCTTTCAAAATCACAGCCAAAAACTGGATAAGTAGTGCTAAATGGCAATACTTTGAATTGGCAGGGGTGGGTAACAAGCCACCCATATGTCAAAACCGGTTTGCAAGTGATTTTCTTTAGCATCAGAAATATTTTGGTAAAATAGATGGAGTATCAACAATACAGATCACTCTATTAATTCACATTGTAATTCACATATTACGTTTGGGGAGATGATGAACCCTAACACGAGTAAAGAATTGGGAGTTCTTCTGTTGGAAATTCCGGTCATCGCATTCTGAGCTGTTCTTGTGCACCTCTTCACGCCTTTCCCAAGCATTCCTTTCCATACCACTCTTCACTCAAAGGGAATGAAATGCTCCTCCAAATTCACTCCGTTCATTTTCTGTTTGAAGTCATACTGTGTTTGTTGGCCATTTTTTGTAAATATTAAATCATAACCATGACACGTTCTACTTTCGGTTCTGAAGTAACACACCCATTTGATATGTTTTTATGCATCTAGTCAGGTAGTGAAGATCTGGGTTTTAACTATTTGCAAAAAAAGACCTTCACACATAGCTTATGATGTTGTCAGGGTAGGAAGTTACGTGTGTTGCTAAGCAGAGGATCTTCTGTTAGCAGTAGTTAGTTGACATCGGTTTCATGAGGCAGGCATGATTAAAAAATAATACTGTAGTCATGACATTTAGAGGGGGAGGGTGGTGCATTTCTTTTCATTGATATGTAGAGTTCGACCAGCCCCCCTCCCCCAATAACAAACTCTCCCTAAATAATATAAGTAATGTTCTGACTACCGACCATATGGTCTGACAAAATTTAAGAAGGATCTAGATGTGTCACCCGGTAATATGGTGTTAAGCTGTCTACAAAGTGAACAAAATAAACCCCTCCCATAGCAAGCTGTGTAAAACCATCTTAACTTTTCATCTGCAGATGGCCCTGCCATGGAGCACCAGTGTGGACTCCCACTGGAAATGAATGACTTCCATTAGAATCAGCAGAAGCCAGTCTGATGAGCCCATTATAACTGTAGGTGAGCATCAGGAACTAGAAGACCTGCCATTTAATGGTACTGGCACATGCTGGCGGTTCCTTGACACCACGATACACCTATCGCTGATACAGACCTAAAATGGTCATTATCCAAACCTCTAATATGTACATTACAAGAGCCACTTCATTTAAACTGACATTTTTATAGTATCAATGTCATTACAGTGCCATGTGATGGTTAAGGTATATCAGATGGTTGCTATTTTAACTGGGGACCAAAAAGTGAGTGAATAATCTGCTTTATGCAGTCGTCAACAGGACAGGAACATTTTAAAACACAACAAAAAACTATAAACTATAAAGACAAAAAAACAACAAAGCTTATGAACTTGTTTGAAAAGCTTGTGAACTTGTTTAGAGGCAATCATTATTTCAATCTTATTGCAGGGGCATCTTGTTTTAGAGCTAAGAGATCATCACAGTATGATTCAACCCAGTCAGACATCAGGCCTCCTGATGAACAGATGTCTGTAGCCAGGAGGAACAGCAGAGGAGGTGAACCAGAATGTTGACCGGATGCTCCATGAACATTCATTATGTTTCCAATGACATGAACAGTCATATCATTACAAAACTCCAATGGGAAAAGAAATATTGTCTCAAACTTCCTCCAAAATATTAAGACTTGAGAGACAAAGCGGTATTTGATGGAATTTTACCTCAACATGTTGGTTTTGTCTTTTCTGCAGTTTAAGTAAGTTAAACAGTATGTTGACATGTTGAGTAAACCGTAAAACTTTGCATACTCTACCAGTAACCTCTGAACTTGTTCCTTTCTCCCTTTCTCTCACTGAACACAACATCTTTCTCTCAAAACCCTTTCTTACTCCCCTCTTCCCTCTATAATATTCCTGTCTAT
>JACXGI010000037.1:106627-123895 GCA_016801175.1 Esox masquinongy | reverse complement strand
TTCTTAACCCCCATACAATGCAAGAACCTTATTTCAGTAGAATCTTAATTAATTAATTTCCATTCTGACTCATACCTGCTGCTTTTCAATTGATTACATCCCATTATCTTTTACTGTCTGAATAGCAGCTAAATAGAGCAGAAAAGGGGTTGTAGGGGTGTTTGCTTTGACACAGCTGAGCGAGGGGCTCATTGTAGCCTATTGTGTACCCTGTAATGAAGAATGTTAGTCTATTCCAGTCCAAGCCCATTGGGCTTAAGCGTCCTTGGAGATGATTCGTCTGTTGAGTATCTGACCAGGAGACAAACCAAAAGATAGAAAGACATTGAGCCTGTGGACACACACACACACACACACACACACACACACACACACACAAAATAACCTAAACACACACACACACACACACACACATGCACACACAAGGTGACCAATAAATTGAAACCAATATCTCAAACATTTAGACAGACAAGACATTCACACCTTCTGGATTTAATCCCCTTAGGACAAGGTAGGCTATATCAACTTTGTACTGGAGCGCACGAAATGAATAAGCCGCAAGCTTGGTTTTCACAACTCAAATAGGATCCATGCGATATCTGAACAAATAAGTGTAGGCTAATTTTTCCCTCAAAACCCCAAGCTTTTTCAGTAACCTAAAGGATGCAAGTCTACAATAGAGCGCAGGGATTCTGCAGTCTTTTTGTAGAAACATTTTAGCTGAACTTGGAGGAAAAAAAGAAAAGCCTTGGTATAAAGATGCATGTGAACGTATTGCATAATTATTCAATTCAATAGAATCACATGTAGCAAGCTTCATAAGTCTTACAGACGAACCAAGAGAAAATAAATTCTTACCTTGAATGAAACCCACTGGATTTTATTTCATAAAAGTAAGACAAAGTTCATTTATATCGTCCGCTCCAAACGTTTCTTATTAACGATGTTTTTCACCATTTACCGATTTACGAATTCTTCCCAAAGCGATCTTGTTTTATTAGAACCTGAGCTAATGCAAAACAGGTGTAAGGATTCAAATGCCTACATTTGTTCCGGTCGTGAGGGATACAATATCAGTGCAGAAGAATAATGAGAATAGAATCTCCAAAAAAATAACCTGTCTTAATCGGTAATCCAAATCTCACCGGTCTCAAGACCCGTAACAAATCCTGACACTTCTCGACGGCAAAACTATCCAATGACTCTTGTGCTTCAAACCGCTGTCCATTGGCGTGTGGTGCTGAAAGTGATTCCTGCGCTAGTAATTTTCTACTTTCTGTGACTGTAGCCTACAAAGCTGCCCCCTCCCACACAACAGGAAATAGGTCTTTAACCGCTAAGCACGAGAAATGCTACCACGAAAATTTACCTCCAATCCTAATTTATCGTATCGTGACAGTGAATGAGTGGCAGAACATTACAGCATGCTGGGGGGATGCGTTGAATAGATGTAAGAAATAATACGTCGTAATCAATTGCCTATTAAACATTTCAACAGGCAAACTTTAGTGCCAGTTAGAGATCACACAATCAATAGAAACATTTTGTCATTACTTTCCTTGAACATTTTATCATATTAGGCACAACTAGGGGCTATTTCTTCACGACTCTGTGGAAGCTTTTGACGGGGAACAAAATATCGGCGTCTGCTTTGGTTCATAGTTGATAAAATGCAGTAGCCTAACATTAGTAAAAATATATACTCGTTTTTTAGAGCATTGGAATTTACTTATTACAATATGTAGCTATTTTGACTACTTTTAGTTTTACTCTACTATATGGGCTACCTAAAGTAAATACGTAAATGTGGAAATATACCAATCCCATTGATGTATCTACCTTCCTACTAGTATAGGCTACACTCTGAATACTGGTCAAACTCTCCTAGCCACATCCCTACTATCTATTTGAATGATATTAATTTAGCCAACGCTCCTTACCAGAGCTACTTTCAGTAGTGAGTACATAATGAATTTCCAAATTATTCCTGGCCCTCATGTGATTTAATTCCACAACACTGGCATTGTGAACAACATGCTTTACCAACTGAGCTACTTAGGAAGCTGGCCAATGACCAGACAACTCACTAAACAAAGCACTGTTCCACATTTTTCCTGAGTAACTAGAAATGTAATTTACATCACAGTGTTATTGGACCACTTTGGAGCATTGAAATGAACAACCAGGTCTCTGAGTATACTCGAGCGTAGCTCCCTGTATCAGGTATTGACTAAGTGGCACCAAAAGGCAAGCAGTATAAGGCTTGCTTACATTACAATATATTTTCCGAGACATATTGAAGAAGACTCGAGATGCTACATTATTTTTTTGTGTTAACTTGAAGATATCGATAGTTCCAGTTTCCAAGATAGCATGCGCCACATTTTCGATACTGCCCTCCCAGAGGTTTGCAAGTGATAAAACAACTGGAACTGTATCAAGTACATTGCTAGATTGCTAGAATTGACGTAATCAATCTTGCATACTAAATTGCCAACATGCAATGGAAATGCAATGGAAATTATTACATAAACTAAGATAAGTCTACCTAGCATTTTATTCTCTCTCTCCTAATGTAAATAGTTACTGTCATCATATTAATGCTACAGGGATAGAAAAGGAGAGACTGAACATGATAAACAGCACATGAACATCAAACAAGTAAAAACAGAAGTTTAAAAAATGTAGTCATTACTAAAATGAAAGAGAAAGCATGGCTGTGTGAATACTTTGAGAATACTTTGATAATCTTAGCTCACTTTTAGCAAAGCTTACCTAACATTAGTTAAGCTGTTAGTGAAAGCTAACAGGATACAGCTGGACTGGGCTGGAAGATGATTCTTTAAGTAAATTGACCATCAAGTTTTGAATAGAGCAGTTAGGGGACAAGAAAATAAAGAATTAGAAAAACCTAGGACAGTTTTGGGGGACTTTGGAATTTGGAAATTGCAATGAATGAACAACCAAACAAAAAAAGTTCAAGCTTGACTGTGTTCTAGACATAACACAAGGTAATAACCTTGTAAACAATGTTGAACAAGGGATTGTTAGATTCAACTTTTAAGAACCTTTGTATGTTTATGCTCACTTCTGGTTAGACGAGAAATGTGTGTTTTTTCCAAACAAGTTGTGTGAATCAGAATCCCTAGTTGGCTACTTAGTGTTTTTTTGAACTATCAATCTAGTTATATTTTCTGTCTGTGACATTGTTTTTTCTGCATAATATAGTATGCAGAGATGTAGCTTTGTGATCAAAATCCCATTGTTGGCGTAATGCCATTATGTCGTGAGCGAAACCCATGCTTGCCACCTGCCAGTATTATTTATTCTTGCCTTGCATGTCATCAGAGCAAAAGATTAGTGTATGTTTTATTTCTTTGAGCAAAAACTGATTGCTTGAAGGGATCGCAATGCATGTCTGTTGATATACTAAATCTGTCACCATTTGGCGCTGCCGCTACTACACTACCAATCAGGTGATGCCTAAGTGGTAAAGTGTTCTCGCTTGCAGGCTGTTAATAAAAAAAGAAATCTAGCGGTCTGGTTTGCTTAATGGGAATTTGGTGCATAGTATGTATTTGAAATTTCAGTCAAGAGGCATATGACAATTGTATCTTTTTCCTTTTGGTGAAAACAGCCTACAGGCCAAGAGAAACTGTAATCTATGGTTATGTTTTCTATAAAGGGAAACCAGTCACATGATCACCCTATTCAAGTGGCCAAGCTCCTCCAAAAACACATCATTCTAAAAAAGGGATCCCACCTTGTCTCAACGTGACGTTAGCCTGGCTTAGACATATCAACTCTAATCTCTATCCCAATCAAAATTAGTTTCAGCTGTGCAGCAGGTCATTTGAGAAGGGATGCACTGCTTTGTTAGTTTCAATAGAAAAGAAACGGTAGTCCCTCATTTTGTTTTCCAAACCCTTTTTGGGTGTGAGGTGGGTCTTATCAGATGGAAGGACATTTCAGATGGATGACCATGGGACTGTTGTTTGAAATTTTGCTAACTTTAGTCCCTACTACCAGAAAATTAAATGAAGGTGATGAAAGCATGTCATAACTGGGAAATATGTCTGGCTGTTTAGGCTTGGTACATATACTCTGTTGGAATGAAGAAATGGTGGAACTACAGGGCAGGATGGAGTACCACAGGAATTTCCTTTGGAAATGGCCAGACAAATGAATTGCATTAGACCTACATTGTAAAGGTTGAAGGCGCCGACTAGTGGCTTGTTTTGTAAACATCTGCTTTTATGTTTATTGTCAGTCTTGACACCTTCAATGTGTTGAATAACATCCTTGCAGATATCCTTGATAGGTTTAGTTGGACAATGGAATAAAAATTTACTTCCATCAAGACAATCAAAACAGGATAATAAAGAAACAGAATCAAATATGTGAACAGAAAAAAATCAATTAAAAATGTCCATTCCGTACTTACTGTAACATCAGGCTGTTTATGTGTGTTGACATCCCAATGCTTTAAACATGTATCCAGACAAAAGCAAGAGTATATTCTACTCTGATTCTAAACTACTCTAATACAGGTGATTATCTGCTCTGGATTTCTGTCTTACTAGCCTAAAAGTGAGTCCCATCGCCAGGTCTTAGCATGCAGTACCAATGCCCTGTGGACAGGACAAGTGGAGACCCAAATATGAAAAGCCTCACTCTAACCAGGCCCATAACATCTGGGTTGAAGATGGAGGAAGAGGAGACAGTGAGGTGGTTTAACAAACGCTCCAAGAAACCATCATTTCAGCTTGTGTGAAGGACAAAGGTATTAAAGAATTAGTCAAACCCACTGTGTTCAGTGTTTCAAAATATATTCAAAATATATTTCCAGAGCTGTAGCAAGGTGTGACTATGCCATCCTGTGTGTGTGTGTGTGTGTGTGTGTGTGTGTGTGTGTGTGTGTGTGTATGTGTGGCTATACTGTGCCATGCTTAGGGTACAAGTATTGACTGTGTTAGGAATTCTACCCTGCTTCTTGGGTCATACTCTGCTGGCTCGTCCAAGAGATGCACCTCTCCTCTCTGCCAGCCTGCCATGGAACAACACACACATAGTTCATCATCCTGTCACACACACACATTCCCAATTCAACTGTGGACCCACTAACATGGTGTTTCAGCATGGCATATTCACTGCATAAATAAAGATGATGGAGAATAATCAGAAAATGGGAGGAGTGTCTACACCTGAGGGCCTTTGGAAAGTATTTAGAACCCATACATTTTCTGCACATTTTGTTGTGCTTAGTTTATTATGATTTATTATTATGATTATATATTTATATATTTTTATATGATATTATTATATATTTTTTAATCAATCTATACATCATACAGCATAACAACAAATGTATGCCAATTCATTGAAAATGAACACATAAAATATCTTGTACTTAAGTATTCATACCCTTCGCCATGACACTCCAAATTGAGTATGATGTGCATGATCAGTGTTCTATGCTCGTTCTCAGCAATAGCGTTGAGGTATGTTATAGCTTCATATTGCCAACAGGTAAATCGCTGTTGTACGTAGACATATTACAAAGAATTACATAGAATTACAAATAATTGAAATGAAATATTTTTCTGTCATTCAAATTCAGATGGGGCTCGTTGATAGTTCCGTCTCATCCTAACACATCTGCGCCTACTATAGCTCAGTAGTTCCACTTCGTTCTCTTAAAGATCTAATATTGAAAGCTTGAGTTCACTATGGTAAGAACCAATAAACACACAAGTGTAGTGGCTAGTGCTGATTATGTTTAAGATTTCCTACCAATGAATATGCACTTTAACGGGAATAATGTGAACAAAATCAATTTGATAGATTAAGAATGTAACTGATAGGTGCAACTTTGATGTTAGAGTAGTCCACATGAGGAAGAACCTGCATGGACCGTAATCCATTTTTATGATCTAGACGTTGTACTACCATGCTAAACATTATTCTAGTGAATTGAAAATGGAATAATTGAAATTGTTCAATAGAAATTCATTATATGAATGTTACATATATTCAATTTAAATACATTTCTATTTTTAAAATAACAGACACCAATAGATTTTCATAAAATGTTTGTTTTCCAACATCAAGATAACTGGGAAAGAGAGAATTTTTTTTATTTTTAAGTTTTCTACATGACTTAGCAAGAATATTATATTGATATTTTGTCAAGACTGGCAAACATTCGTTATGTCCACGTATTTTGCATCAGGGCTCACCGGAATGTACACTTGTACACATTATAAGCCACGCCCACCAACAGGAAAGCCAGGTGAGCAAAGCATGAAAGAATTCCTAGGAGCACAGAAGGCTTCATCGTTGTGAAATGGAAGAAGTTTGGAAACAACCAAGTCTATCCATAACTGGGGAGGTGGCCAACAACCCAATGGCCTCTGTAACAGAGTTTGAGAGTTTCTCTTCAGAGATTGGAAAACCTGCCAGATGGACAACCATCTCTGCAGCAGTCCATCAATCAGGCCTTTATGGTAAAGTGGCTAGACAGAAACCAATCCTGAGTAAAGGGCATATGATATGCCATATGAAAGACTCTTGCGGGCATGAGGGAAAAGATTTTCTGGTCTGATTAGACCAAAATCGAACTATTAGGCCTGAATGCCAAGCACTATGTCTGGTGAAAACAAGGTACCATTCATCACCTTGCTAATACCATCCCTACAGTGGAAAATGGTGGTGGGAACATTATGAAATGGGGATGCATCTCAGTGGCAGGGCCTGGGAGACGGGTCAGAATTGAGGGAAGAATGAACTGAGCAAAATACAGAGGTCCTTAAAGAAAACCTGAAGCATGAGCGCAGAGGACCTCAGACTGGGGCAATGATTCATCTTTCAGCACGACAACGACCTAAAACACACAGCCAAGACAACACTGGAGTGGTTTCGGGACAAGTCTGTAAAGATTGCAGTTCACAGACCCTGAAGATTGCAGTTCACAGACCCTCCCCATCCAATCTGGCAGAGCTTGAGAGGATATAAAAGAAAGAATGGAAGAAACTTCCCAAAGCCAGGTGTGCAGAGCTGGTAGAGGTTTACCCAAGAGCATTGGAAGCTGTGACAGCTGCCACAGCCACTTCTACAAATGACTGATTTAGGGTCTGAATACCAATGCACAAGAGATTTTTCAGTTTTTCTAATTCTCAATAAATTGGCACACATTTCAAAAATCATGTTTAAGCTTTGTCAATGTTGGGCATTGTGTGTAGATTGATTTTATATTATGATAGTTTGCAAAGCCACTGTATACAGGCCTATCTAGATATACTGTATGCGTGATAGTCACTAATGCAGTGCTTATAGACATATCCGTTGGAAGGAGAGGTGCTGGGGGGCTGTAACCTCCCTGCTGTAGCTTCAGCACTCTGTGACAAGATTCTGAAAGTTATGTTTGGCTTTATATTGTCTGCTATTCGCGCAAACGATTTGCTGTCTTTGTGAGACACGCTACTGGAACTGGTGCGTGACACTTACAGAACAAGTGTGGGGCACTATTGAGATATCTTCTAAGCCCCCACCCAGCCATCAGCACAGCCGGATCAAAACATCTTGCAGCGATGCTTATAGACCTTTTAAATCCAATCCAAACCACTCCACTGTCCCTGCCCTATTCCCATTAGATCCCAAGAACTTGTCTCTTCTCTTCCCATCTCATTTGTTACTTCCTTTGTGACCTTTCAATTGGCTGTGTTGGAAGTCAGACTTCTCCCTGAGTGAACACATCATTGATAGAAAGATAGAGGTCATTACAAGCTTTGCTCTCAGAGAGGGCTTGTACTTTCAGAGAAAACAAAGGCCACTACTGGCACTAGTCTATCCTGGTGGTGCCTTAATTACAGCCCAGGTTACATCTGAAATGGGACCCTATTTTTTCTATTTAGTGTAGGGCTCAGGTTAGGCCTTGGTCAAACGTACTGCGTTATATAGAAAATAGGATGCCATTTTGGACGCAGCCTCAGCTCTAATTGGATCCTGGAGACTGTGACACGGCACAGACTCTGACATGGTCTGGATGTGACAGTTAAGGCTAGTCCTTCTCTGCTGTCTGTCCTGCCCTTTGTGTCAGTCCCATTAACCTTTGTCTTCCACTTCAGTCCCTGCCTTTTCATTTTCAATTAAGGCCACTATTCAAATGATTAGAAAGAAGGATGAGAGAATCATTGCACCTTGTTGCATCCTGATATGTCTGCTATGCAACGGGTAGAGGTATTTGGAAAAGTTGGATTGATTACAAATTGCTTTCAGTCCTCATTGTGGTGTGACTCCCTCTTCCCATGTGTCTGAGTTCAGTATTGTAAATTTTGTCAAGCAATGGGCAAAAAGTCCTACAACCCAATTGCAAATTAATAAATTCCCCAAACAACAAAATATATTTTAAAAAAGCTAAGAATTATTTGTGGTTGAAATACAAGGAAAAATTTGTGATCTGTGGTTTGTTATCATTGGGTGTGGAGGACAGGTCATCTGATGCATAACTCCACTACTCTCCTTCTTGGTCCAATAGCCCTTACATAGCCTATTGAAAAACAAATGATAGTCTCACTAAACGCAACCCAGATGGGATGGCATTTCGCTGCAGAATGCAGTGTTAGCCATGCTGGTTGAACGTACCTTGAATTCTAAATAAATCACTGACATTGTCACCAGCAAAGCACTCCCACACCATCACACCTACTCCTCCATGCTTCACAGCTTGAACCATACAGGCAGAGACCATCCATTCACTCACTCTGTGTCTCAAAAAGACATGCTGGTTGAAACCAAAAATCTCAAATTCAAAGGACAGGTTTACATCGGTTTAATGTCCTTTTTTCGTGTATTTTCTCCCAAGCAAGTCTCTTATTATTACTGGTGTCCTTTAATAGTGGTTTCTGTGGTTCAATAAAAACATGAAGGGCTGATTCACGCAGTCTCCTCCGAATAGTTGATGTTGAGATGTGTCGTTACTTGAACTCATTGAACCTTATATTTCTTCTGCAATCTGAGGTGCAGTTAACAATAGATTTCTGAGGCTGGTCACTCTAATAAACATATCCTCTGAAGCAGAGATATCTCTGGGTCTTCCTATCCTGTGGCAGTCCTTATGAGAGCCAGTTTCATCATAGCACTTGATAGTTTTTGTGACTGCACTTGAAGAATCTTTATGGATTGACTGACCTTAATGTCTTAAAGTAAAGATGGACTGTCATTTTTCTTTGCTAAATTGAGCTGTTCTTGTCATAATATGGACTATTACAGTACAGTAATGGTCTTCTGCATACCAACCCTACCATATCACAACACAGTAGCTCAAATGCATTAAGGAGGAAAGAAATTCCTAAAATGAATTTTTAACTAGGCACACCTGTTAATAGAAATGCATCCCAGGTGACTACCACATGAAGCTGTTTGAGAGAATGCAGTGTGCAAAGTTGTCATCAAGGCACAGGGTGTCTAACTTGATGAATCTACATTATGAAATGTGTTCTGTTTCACACTTTTTAACACATTTCATACGTTTGATGTGTTTACTATTATTCTTGTAGAAAATAGGAAAAATAAAGAAATATCCTTGAGTAGGTTTGTACAAAGTTTTGACTGGTACTGCATGTTTCAAGTATAGTGCCCATCTGTAATTGTGCCATCTCACTACCCATCACTTTCACTGGTACAAATCACCATTTTAGTACAGGGAAACTGAGAACGCCTCCCTCTGAAAAAAAACATGACAACACATTATAAAAGCAAAGTGCTTCATTGAGAAACTGAAAACTCCAGAGTGAAGCCATATTTTGCGACTGCCCTTTGGGAGTGTGGGCTCTGCTCTGTAGTTAGTGCCGTGTAATTAATCACAGGCTTTACTCGCATTCGCAGAGTCTCTGTTGGTTAATTGGACTGTAGCTGTAGAATGGTCTAATGGCATGATTTATGAATCTAGTCAGCCAGGTGGAATGCCACCCTGCCCCCTCCCCCGATATTCAACTGCCTGGCAGACTAGCTGGCTGGATGGATGATTCTCTCCTGTACCGAGCTTCTTCCGGTTACTCGCTACACATCATGTTGATGAGAGTCGATTTCACAGAGTAACATTAATAGTGTTGAATAAACAGTGACATTAAAATTAGGTGGTGCAAAATACCTCAGCGTGCTGATGTTAATAACCAGCGGTATTGTTTAACCCTTTGGAGAGTAAACGAATGCTTTCAACCAGTAAGCTGAAAGTTGAATATGGCAGATGGAAGTCAATGAATAGGGAAATACATTTGTGCCGACAGCAAGTTGGACCCCATTTACTTTCTAGGAAATACGAGAATGGCAAACATGGCATTTGCCAATTAAATTTTCAAAATGTGTTTTGTATTATTTTGCGGGTTTTCTATAACCTAACATAACCAGGGAGTGCATATTAGAATGAAAATACAGGTGTGTTTGCAGCTTATAAGATGATTTGTTGTTTGCCATTACTTAAAGGGGCACTGTTTATAATCTTGCCTCAAAGTTTACAAGACTGAATTTTAAACAAAGACAGAACTTGTCTCCTCCTCCCCTTCCCTTACCGAATGAGTAGTAGCTAGACCAAATGGAAAACGAGCAGGTTAAGTGTGGGGGGATTGTCTACAGCAAGTATGAGGAGACTACAAAGTTGATGCAAACTGACGGGCGGACCAGTGAGCAAGTTTCAATGAGGAAATCTCAGGCGCTAGGAACAATTTTGTAGAATTTTGAAACATTAACTTAAAACAATCCCTGCAGATGTATTCTGGTCATTCGTGCTAGTAGTACAGTAAAAATAAATGGTCCATTTAATGTCTTTGTGAATACCATGCTCATGATTTTTTAAGGTGTGCAAGATGGAATTGTAATAGATGTGATTAAATGGACTACTGCAAGAACTTAAAGTAACGTTATTGATTTCATCTAAGCAATCACTACAGCTTGCTACCACAAAGTAGCATGAAATGAAAAGGTACTTTTCCATTGGATATACTGTATTTCTTGAATCCTTAACCTTTCATTTCAAGGAATTTTCATATATAAGCAGATGCGCTGGAAATTCGAGGGTTTGAGCCATTGGGGCTTAGGAACGATGTTGGGATCACCTTATAGGGTACAATTACATTCTTTGTCTAAATGCCTTCTATTTCAGCTTTAACTATCAGTCATGACATTTAGCAATACCAAGCAATCAGAAATCTGCCATTTTTAGTCTGCAGGGTTAAAGAAGGCAGTTCAAGCTGGTCTTGATTTGATATGGGGTCAGATAGCTAATAACTGAAAGGTCACTGGTTCAAATCCACAATCTGACAAGGCAAATAAATCTGCCGTGCCTTTGAGCAAGGTGAATAACCCTTTTTGCTAATGCAAGTTACTCTTGATAAGATTGTCTGCTCAATGCAAAATAGGATAATGAAATATGGTCCCTGCCTTAAGGGTGCCAGAAAAAAAGTCGCCCATAGATTTGTCTGTCTGCCTGGAGTGTTTGTGGGCACCTAATTTTTTTCACCATGACACCACACCAAACACATAATATGATTATTGACACTGAGAGGATAATTAAGAGTGGCAAGGCCCGCATATCAAAGCTCATACTACGCTATCTCTGGCAGTCTTTTCTCCTGTCGGCTACTGGGGTCCCATTACCCTGAGATAACCACACTTTAATAGTTAATGTGGCTGTGGAGCACCTATCTGAATTAATGCAGCCATCCGTCTCACCCAAAGCCCTGCAGGCCCAGAGTGGCACTGCAGACCATTCTCAGGCAGAAACCCTAAACATTCGTCAATAGACAGCAATCTGACACAAGGGTCCAGGGTATGCCCCAAATGGCAAACCAATTCCCGAAACAGGGCACTGCTTTTGACTAGGCCCCACAAACATCTGCTCGAAAGAAGTACTTCATGTAAGGATTAGAGCACTATTTTGGAGGAAGCCCAGGAAATACTGAGCACTGTGATGTGGTCAAGGCTGCTTGGTGTAAGAGAGAGGGGGGGGGCTCTGGTCTGTCAACTGATATCACTCCGGAAACGGGATTTCTTGGGAGGTTCCAGACTTGCCAATCTCCTCACGATTGATGCCGGTGAAGGAAAAATGTGTCGACTTCTGTTTGTGATTGATGTTCTTCCGTCTGCCACTTTTTCCTATCTGAGTTTGGAAGAAATTCGGTAGTGAATCAGCTGTATGTATTTACCTCTGGTTTCAGGGAAAGCAATGTTCAGGAACAAATGCAATAATGTGCATCTGCCACTCACTCAAGCACCTTCTGTGTAAAACATTTGTAGTCCTTGTATCTCTATGCTGTTGTCCGGCTCAAATTAAACTGTGTCAAATTGGCCTTATCACAGCCCTTTGTAAAGATAACCTCTTTCTGCTCTGCTAGAATAGAAAGGTTCGGATTAATCTGAGAACAGACACCCTCCGTAAGTCCCAGACGCAGCACACAGCCGCCCCTCCCTCTCTCCACTGGGTCTACAGCTGCCACAGGGGGAGCAGGCCGCCGCACCTCCCTCTCTCCTCTGGTTCTACAGCTGCCACAGGAGGAGGCGACGGGCCCAGAACGGGCAGGCAGGCACTCTCTCGCTTTTGATCAATCAGGTGAGACAGAGAAGGATAGGAGGAATTCTAAAACTCCAGATGCACTGTCACCAAGGTGACTCTCATCCATTACGGCTCCAAACAGAGCTTAACAGACGCTCATCAGTCATTTGATTTCAGTGTCCCTCTCCTGTTCTGGCGCAGACATCCTCAAAGTAATTCAGCCAAGAAAAACGGGTGCATCATTTAGGGCTTTCGTTGCAGTTTCAAGGCGTTCACGCATTTCATAATACTGGAGAACATGACAGCATTTGAATAGTACAGGTGCCACAATAAACGTAGGGTTAAGGTGTGTTTAATTCTCCATCAACGTGCGACCTGGCTTCTGGGATCCTGAATGATTAGCGTCCTTCCAGACTGCACCTACGCCTGCTAAAAGTTCAATCTGAAAATGATTACCGCAATTTGAAATGCTGTCATGTTCACATTGCTGTCCGAATCGTTCACTGTATGTATACACCGACACGTTACGTCTTGTTGTTTCTAGCCGCTGGTTCGAACAAAGCTGTTTACCTGTGACTATATTCATGACACAGAACTGCATCTTGTACCTTATTGCTTAATTATAGTTTGCTCTTTATAAAAGGTAAGACTACCCTCTGCTGGAAGTCATGTAAATAGCATGCTATCAGTCTCCAGTCATAATATCAGTAAAACCTTGATAGTCAGCCCTTTTCCTGGGGAACCTAAGGGGTGGGCATATCATTTTTACCATAGAACTACCAGATTGTAAAAATTAAAGCTTGATAAATAGTTGAGTACTAGGGCAAAAATAAACATGTTCACCTCTTCGGATCCAGAGGGCCAGGATTAAGAACCACTTCTGATGAATAATGTCAGAGACCAACCTAAGTAGCGGTATGTTTCCTTGGGAACAGAGCAGAGCTGCTCATTTTTGGTCTGCATCTTTCCTATCCCATGAGGGTATGTTGAGCAATGCATCAGTTTTTATTAGGTGTGCTTAAGAACACAATTCATAGTCACTCCAGTGGCTACAGGAGTTATTACGCTGTTAGACAACGGGACAGGATCTGAAGCAGCAAAACAAACATAAATCAATCTGCTGATTGGACCGCCACATACATTAGATTCAACTAGTTTTATTCTGAATTCAAAATGTATAAGTATTTGAATAGTTCAACCAGTAGTTCTGCAAAATCTTTCTGTGTAAAAGAATAACTCACTGTATATGATGGTAATCAGAATCACCTCTATTTAACAGAACAATAGTTGTCATTCATAGAATGTTTAACAATTGACTCTTATAGTCTCAAATTTAAAAAATAACGATTATATAATTTTTCTTCACATGGTTGGGGTCGCGAGAATGTTTAGATATAAAAATGGGGTCGTCGGCCAAAAAAGTTTGGGAACACCTGGTCTACACTGTGATGCAGCTTATTTGCTAATGTTCTACTATGTCCACATGATGGTGCCATACACCATACTGTGACCAGCCATACTTAGCTTTGGGTTTTGGCAGAACTTCTGCTTCTTTGTTTACACGTATCCAATCCTTTCAGATGTAGGCTACTTAAGTGCATATGAGGATAGAAGATAATTAGGTGTATTGATTTGTTAACACCCCTCGCGAAATTGAGATCAGGTTTGTCGGTGAATATTAAGATTTTGGAGATACTTTTTAGTAGACTGGCAATTTATCAACTTCAACAGAATTGTTGCTAATACATACTATAACGTCCGTTGATTACGTTACCATTAAACTGTCATCGGTTAATTTCTTGGATTTCTGACACAGCGAGTCAGCTGGGTAATAGTTCAAACACCCAACCTTCCCCTAGTCAATAATTTAGGGTTTCTTCATTTTTACAACATTGTATAGGACAAATCCAAAGAGATTACTAGATTAACACAAATTTATTTTCCTAGGAGGTAAGACTTCTACTGGACAATCTCGCGTGAGCAGATTACCGACACATGAAAACCATAAAAGAACATCCTAAAGGATTTTTTTGACTGAAGTTGTAAGTATTACAGTACATTACATAGAAACATAACATTAGCAATATTTTCCGAGTTATGCCTTTTTCTTTGTAATATCGTATCGGTTATTATGCGGATCATTACGTAGTTTGGAAGAACATTTGCAGTTTCTCGATATCCTGCCTTTTTATAAAGGATTTCATGACGATTACCTACGCAACCGTTTTGTTCGACCGTTGACTGGGCGGAGCTATTATTATCCATTCATTGACAAATTGATTCACATCTATTATTTTCTATAATTTCTCTGGCATACTGACAAGCCTACACTCCACTTTATCTCCTCCTCTACATTTACTGCATTGGCTGAAAAGTGCAGAAGAAAACCTCCCTTGACATTTATTCTCTTTATTATGAATCGATTTTCAGACCTTTCTTTGAAAGGATACTACTTTAGGATACTTCGGTAAAGACATAAGAAATGTCACTGTAATTAAAAAATAATTTTAAATTCAATGATGCCTGCTGTTATTGCTATTATTACTTACAGGTGAATATGTACATATCAGCAAGAGTAATTGTGTTAAATTGATCATTTAATCTATCTAGTCTACACCATATTAATGTGAGCGAACTTAAAGAAAACGTTTAGGTAATTATAGCTTTTTTTATAATAAACAGCATTTAGTGCCAATAAACAGAATTTAGTGCCAAAAAACAGACAGATATCATTGTCCTATCCAAGGTTCAGGATATGAAAGTTAGCAGAGCTCTGACTCATAGTGGAAGTAGTGGTGTATCACAGTGAAATGAGGTAGTGTGACCTGTTATTTCAGTTTCAATAATTACGATTACTTTCTTCGCAGCACTTCCTGTGTTTTGGGTGAGTCAGTCACTACTCATCATGAACTTCAGTGAATCAGCCCCTGTCCCGCTCCTCCTCACCTCCATATGCCCCCTTTGCTTAAAAAAAAGTACACCACCCTGATCCCTTCCCTCTCTGACTCGCTCTTTTACTATCCACTCTCTCCCTCGTTCTGTATCTCCCTCTTGCAGGACAAGTGTGCGTAGTATGAGTCATTTCCAAATCCAGCAGGGGCAATACTAACCACACACGCAGGGGGAAACCCGGGCTCAGGCAGGAATAGGATGTTTTGGTCCACATCTGTTAGTCAGTTTGGCCTCAAGAGCTCTGCGGTTTGCACAAAGAGCCTAAAAATGGATTGCTAGAATGGGCTGACAAATGTGTTGGGGAGGGGAGCATGCCAAAGTGGGCCAAGACCCCCCCACACACGCACAAACACACACACACACACACATACACACATACACACAGAATTTAATAGGATTCCCACAACCTAGAGCTGCAGTCCTCCATAAGCCAGGAGACAGTGCTTCAGGGACTGATTTAAGTCTGCATTGGAAGTTATTGGCTTTTTGGTGTTTTATTGTGTTGCTGCTGAATGTGAGCTGGAATGACTTGCTGCCTTATTTGGATAGTGATATCTTTTTTTTGGTCAGCTGCTACTGAGGGAGTTCTGAAAGATGATTAATTTATTTTTACTTGTATCTATAATCAGTACTGACAGACTTGGAATTCCAATTTCCTCCCAAATTACAATACAGGTGTTGTTCACATGTTGCAAAATATTTGGCGTTACATTTTTGAAACATTTAACTAAGGACCGATCTGAAAATCCTTGTTTTCATTTTGAGAGTGCATTTATTTGAACAAAAGTCTCAGATATATATTGCACTGTTAGGTCAGTTCTGCTCTGTCTAACCTTTAAAAACAATTACAGCAAAAGTATATTAGTTGAAGCTGCAGCCGCTCCAGTCTGTGCATGCGGCATGGTTGCGAAGCAAGACTCATCCCATTTTTCAGAGGAGGACATTCCTCAGGCACACACACTCACTGGGCGGGTGGCCCTGTGTTCATCCCAGTATAAAGGGGCTCAGCCTGAGCCTAGTGGAGATGTGGGGGGAAGTTGGGGGTGGATGAGTTACACTGGGGGAAGAAAGAGAGGAAGGAAGTGAATAGAGTGAGAGGGGGAGATGGTGTGCCAGGCAAGCACATGCTGAGCAGAACATTGGATTCATTCAGAAAAAGAGCACTTCTCTCCATTCATTCCTCATTCAATCCCTCCTTTTACCCACTCCTCCTATATGAACACCATATACAGTAGTATACACTGTATCTCACCAGATTCTCTACACAATCCCTCATACTCTGATGCCCTTCTACTAAGCAAATCAGCATCAACTGAAATGTTTATATACATATCTATTTAGTTTCCCTTACAATTTACATCTGACACCGTCACAACTTTAGTAGAACAAGAACAACTGAAACAGGGTCAGAAAATGTGTTAAAAGTATCCTAGCTATCTAAAACCTTTCAGTAGCACCAGTTTATTATTGGGATTATTCAAGATTGTGTTAATTGCTAAATGAAATGTCATACTGTGTACTAAATACTGCATTATTATTTCACTACTCCCTGTTTTTTTTTCATACTACATACTTTGTTAACACGCGTTTAAACCGATATAAATTCCAGAGTAACATCATTTATTGTTAAATTTATGTAGGTGGGCTGACTGGTCTTATTGGTGCCAGACTGAACCCTGCACAGGCAGATGGAGCCATAGACAACCATATTGTAGCCTAGCAGGCAAATGGAAAACATTTGTTGAGCCGGGGGGAGGGGTGGGGGTTGG